>JAODUP010000476.1:195000-205000 GCA_025642065.1 Paralvinella palmiformis
GAAAGCGACACGTTGTTGTGTTAATGTGGTCTGCGGTTGTATTAGGGATATAGATGTTGTTCTGTGAAGGTGTCACTAAATAAATGTGTTCGGTTATGGCATGAAGCTAGCCTGTTGACGATCTATGAAGATGATGTGTTGTGAAGAATATTGGAATGAAACATCCGTATGAAGGTGATCAACTGATAAAGATGTCAACATTGGAGTCAGCTGTCAACGTGATCTTTTTGTTTTGTTGTTGACCGCAGATGTTGTCAACCTCGGTATTCGAGGCTCAGATGTAGTTAACCACAGATGTTGTTGACCCCAGATGTTGTTGAGATTATTTAAGAACTTTGAGGGTACATTCCGGATTGAATGTGATCTTGATTTCAGGATATTAAAGTGGTCTGCTTCAGCCAGTCTGGATTAACGTCCAGCTTGGAGATTACATATTTAGTTGAGGTTATAATAAAAACAAGAATTAGATCCTAAGGTGATAAATGAGAGGCATAAATTTCGGTATTAAAACGTGCGTGCGTGCGTGCGTGCGTGCGTGTGTGATAGAATATTTGTTTGATAGTTTGGTGGAGGTAGTTGTCAAAACAGGTTGACATTTGTCATATCATAAAGCTATAATGGAACAATTGGTCTAGTAAATGGCGGTAACAAAGTGTTGTGTCAACAGATTAACGGGAATGGTTGAGCTCTGTGTCTGTTTGGACACAAGACATGTTTGTAGCTCAGTGGCTACTGTGATGAACTGTCAACATGGTTCAAATTACATGGCTTGAACCCGCCAACCAGCTGATGGATTTTCACGTGATCTCTGGTAGAGTCAGTTATAGACGACTACCTGAAAAACGGCGGATTATTGTGTATTATGCGTTGATAGTTGACAGTTACAAATAGGATACTCCTCAGGGAGTTGTCGATGGTTCAGTCCTTGCCGAGACTGTCAATAGATATATAGGTACTCTGAAATAACAAAGTTACACACACCCACACACACACACACACGCGCGCGCACACACACACACACATACAAATACACACACACACATACACACACATAATATGGCCAAAATCAATCTAAAACACGTGTCCGTGTTGAACATTCATGCCCCTGCATCAATTTATGATATTGATAAATCCCAGATACAGCACATCTGTACTAATACTGACTGGGAACAAGTGAAGCATCAGTCTGGGAAACTGGGAAAACCCAGCTACGGTAAACGCCGAATCTGGGAAACAAGAGTAATTAGGTTAGGATGTACATCTGATATACTATAATCTCTCTCTCTCTCTCTCTCTCTCTCTCTCTCTCTCTCTCTCTCCCTCCCTCACTCCCTTGTACATCAACATGGAATATTGTCCTGCTATAAATGCTACCTACCATAATACGGGCTAATCCCATATTTATATTCCTGTTTATATCTCACTGCGTGCCATATTTATCATCAACAAATCTCCTTGCCCTGTTTAGTGTTAAGGAAGCCCCGCAGTAGAGCGTTGATATATGGATACAGCTGTTGGCGGTTCTTGTCTTTTTGGCTTATAGCCTTCTTGAGCTGGACTTATTATGCTAACACAGCGACAGTACTTTTATTATTCCCCGGTCGCACAGGTGATAAGTTGGCTTCCCGTATCCTTGTAACAGTTTCATTTCCAGTGTTCCGTATTTCGTGTTCAGCTGATTATGCGAGTCGTTCTCTCTCTCTCTCTCTCTCTCTCTCTCTCTCTCTCTCACACACACACACTCACACACGCACACGCACGTCCTTGAGCCAGTCACTCGTAATATGACTGCATGCTGTCATATTACGAACCAATTCAAAACACAATAGCAATTGCCGCATAAATAATGAATAATTGCCTAATATTGCTGCTTTTCCCTTTTAGTCACAGCTTCATAAAACATTAATGTAATCTGTTCACGGCACTTAATGGTACTTAACTAATAATCTCATCATAACAAATACTTAATAGTTGTACTTAAGTACGTCCAAATCACATGAGCTTCTGTAAACTTGGAAATGTATTAAGTCAAATATTAAAAATAAATTGTTTCACCATATCTCATATATATATATATATATATATATATTGTGTGTGTGTGTGTGTGTGTGTGTGTGTGTGTGTGTTAGCGTGTGCGTGCGACGTAAGATAAAGTTCTGTAAATTGCTGAATTTTTTTAAAAACTGTTTTTTAACTTTTGTTGCAGGTTTGGAGACCAGTACTGGTGGCGTCCCCTATAATGCTATTAACTCATGGCCTCTATCTGATGTGGACGCTACGACAGTAAACAACTCAACAGGTAATAGTCAGGATCTGGTTATTAATTGTGTCCTATAAATCCAGTAGAAATATATATGAAAGATGACTTTTGAGAATAATCTAGACATCTGCGGGACAGTTAATTTGCTGCGGCCGCTAGCATTGGTTTGTGTGGACGTGCATGCGTGTGATTGATTGATAGATAGATAGATAGATAGATAGATAGATAGATAGATATATTGATTGATTGATTGATTGATTGATTGATTGATTGATTGATATATTGATAGAGAAATTTGGGGAGGGAAGGTGAGCGAGAGAGAAAAACACAGAGAGAGAGAGAGAGAGAGAAAGAGGGAGAGAGAAAGACTAGCACATACTCAGTTACTATCTCACTCATTCACCTGCTAATTTATTTAATTAAGAATTCCCAAAAAACAATAATAGCGATTTATTGGCGAGTGTAAATTATCTAAACGTAATTTATACCCGCTAATTATCAATGGACATGTGCGGGACGGAGACACGCGCCCACGCCCATGTCGCCATCCCGGGGAAGTTAATCCAGTGTGTATTTCACCCGCCAGATGGCAGCACCAGTGCAGCCATCAATCTACCACCACCCCCCATTACCTGGACCGGTTATTGGCAGAAAATTACGACACGTCAATTATAATTCATATAGCTGTAATGCCAACATTTATGCCGGATAGACCAGCAACATACATATGACCTTTGTGGGAATTCATTTCGCCGAGAAGAAACATTTCCTTCAATTGTAATTTATATAACCGGTGACCTTTTTTCACAAATGGATTTTATCAGGTGTTGATATTTAGAATAATCAGCATTTTGTTGTTGTGTTCAGGGCCGATCTGATTCTTGGCCACGTGTGTGTGCGTGCGTGCGTGCCTATATATATGCATATATATATATATATATATATATATATATATATATGTGTGTGTGTGTGTGAAAAAGCACTTGCACAGGGAATCATAAATCGCGACCACAACATCCGACCGATTTTCAAATGTGTAATATCTCACTAATCACCGAGCCGCTCTGCAAAACCTAAAAATGTTTTTGCAGATGTGATAGACACAATGGCGAGGACACGCGGACACACGTGGACTTCGAATTTGAGTAGTTTTTAGATTCAGCTACCGGTGGTAGTCAGACCTCTGTGTGTCTGTGTGTCGTGTCTGTCTGTGTGTCTGTCTGTCTGTCTGTCTGTCTCTGTGTGTGTCTGTCCGTCCGTGTGTCTGTCTACCTGTATGGGTGGCTTTTGTTTGCTAATTATATTTTGGGAGTCAGATGATTTTTGTTACCGGCTTAATGACGATTGGCTACAGTCCTGGTAACATGAAGCCGACTGGATGTGTGACACCCTCTTAACGGCTGAGGGCATGCCGTAGTCCCCCTCTCCATAATACCCCCCCCCCCCCAATCTCCCCCGCGGGGACTCCTGTCGACGCAGATATTAACATAGCTACTGTTTACCTACACTGTACCGCGCATATGATTAGCTACGAATAGGTGTAGATTATCATATAGCTGACCTCATTAGTATTCAGCTCCGATACTTGTTGTTGTTTCTCAGGGTACACTTTGTTGTGTTTAGTTGAATCACGGTACTCTACGTATATCAAATCTGAACCTCTGGGATGATGATGAAGATGATGAATGATGGTTATGAGGATGATGATAATAATAATAATAATAAAATAAAGACGTTTGGTAGAAGTACAAGTACCTAACACGCACACACACACATATACACACGTGCGCACACACACTCACAGTCGTATAGTACTATTGTTACCATTAACGCAAACTGGATATATATGTATATATATATGTGTGTGTGTGTGTGTGCGTGTGCGGGGGGGGGTATTATTAGTGTAGTGTTATTGCGGCGGGTGATTCCATTACGTAATGAAGTAGCTTGGTGTCGGGTCCGAGTAGAGGGTGTTCTGGGAGATGATTCCCTCTTTATAACAACACTAAGCTGTCAGTGTGTCTCTGTGTGTATGTATGTATGTGTGTGTTCTTAGAGACTTGATGTCTTCACCTTTACTTCTGGTCTCTAAGATTCTCTAATTGTACAGCTCAGTGCCAATGTCCAAACGGATGATCGTCATTCCCACCTCAACCCTACAGACAAATACTGTCAGTCCATCTTCCAGCCTGGAGCATTGTGTTTTCTAGCACTAATTACACCCCGCCGTCTAGTTACTGAGTTCTATATGTGTGTGTGTGTTTGTGTGTCCGCGGGCTGTCATCACGACAGTAGAAAAACAGCGCTAATTGTCCGGTGCTGCCCTCTAGCAGCATTAGGCAAGAGATATAGAGACAGTAGAGACAGTATAGATGGTCGACTATAGTTTCGGCTAGCTTGTCGTCTATTGTCCTGGGGTGGGCTAATGTCAAGGGATGGCCGCCCACGCTAACTGACTAGCTGATACTTAATTACCGAGTTAGCAGCCTTTCTTTACTAATTATAGCTAATTATCACCTACGCTCTTCTTAACCGACCCCTCCGTCTGTCTATCTGTCTGTCTCTCTCTCTCTCTCTCTTCTCTCTCTCTCTCTCTCTCTCTCTCTCTCTCTCTCCTCTATTTATCTGTATGTCTATTTATCAATCTATCTACATATCTCTCCCACACGCATGCACACACGTACGTACCCACGCGCGCACATAGGTAATTGATATACCAGTATGTTGTCGATATTCCTTCGTAGCGAGCTACATCGTAACGCTGATATCGTATGCTACCCACGTGATACGTTCCCACCAATAGACAACTCGGTGTTAGTGTTGTGGTGGAATATAATCAATATATATATATATATATATATATATATATATATATATGTTTTGGTTGTTAAACCACCATATAATATATATTGTCTGCTGGCCATTATATGTCTGGTGTACATCTTGACGTTACCTGATGTCACTAAGGAAAGTCACGTGTTCATAGCACCAAATCATCTTGATGGAAAGCGTTCCAGTATGGTTTTGCATGACCGTTTTTGTAGTTGTTGTTATTGCTGTTGTTATTGCTGTTGTTGTCGTTGGTTAATGGTTAAAACAAAGCCTCTGTCTGAAATCGAATGGACATACACATATTGTGGTGCCTTCTCTTGATACCTTGAAAATATCACCTTCCTTCCGGTATATCTGTCTTACTCGTATACTGTATCATCTTAGTACAGTTTATTCTCTGTAAATCATCTTCGTCGTACGTTATCAGATATTTTGGGTCCTATGTATGTTTACAGCCAAGTTAATTGTGCTGTGTTGTGTGGGGGGGGGGATAGAGGTATGCGGCGAACCCTGAACCTCTTGATACCCGCTAGCTTTAGTACCACATATCAAGAGCTCTGTCTCTCTACTGTGTTTACTACTAACACGATTAATAAATAAATTATATATATATATATATATATATATATATATATATAGGGAGAGAGAGAGAGAGATAGATAAATAACTGTTTAAATGTGTTATATGTTTGAATTAAAACTTAACAAGAATCGTTTTAAAGTATGGCCGCTAGTCACTTGAAGAACAATTTCGAAGAGGAAAATTTAAGATTGACCTTTCTTGTAGTTAATGAAGATCTGAGTCACCATTAACTGGTTAACATATTATAATTGGACTGTATCGTTGTGATTGTGACTTTTAATGGAGGATGTTGAACAAATGATGATCCAGGAGTAGAAAGCTCAATGAAACTTGTCTGTCTGTCCTACTACCGAATGATAGGTGACTTTCGGCGAGGGGGGCGGGGGGCGGGAGGGTTATGATTGTCGTGGTGATGGTCTCCCGTAACCGGTGATATAAAGGTGTCTTCTGAGAACATCCATTAGTCAGGTGAATGGAGCAGACAATGAAAATACATCGCACTAGATGCTCCTTAGCTACTAGATTATTAAATCAGGTTTCTCACCTACCCACCCTCTATCTATCTATCTATCTATCTATCTATCTGTCTATGCGTATTTGTCTATTTCCATCTGTACCATTTTCCGTATTGTATCCTCCCTACATCAGATACCCACCCTTATGGTACCACTCGCCCATCAATGCTGGTGGCTACCTTCAGATGGGTGCTGTCGTCGTGTGGACAAAGGTGCGCTAATGTCTTTTCTGACAAAGAACCCCCGCAGTTTTATTATTTAAAACGACTATTAAATAAAAACGCCGCGCTTATCGACGGCCGTAACTACAGACGCCGTTTCCGGTCAAACACGCGCCAGTGGCGCCCTCTACGCGACGAAAGCGATCCGGTTTCGGGTGATGGCGTATATAGCGGTTCGTTGAATCAACTCGGTCGCCGATTGGACCTGGATTCTCCTTTTATCACTTCCTGTCGCCATGTTGATCTAGTCACCATCCCATTGTCGGCGGCGCAACACGTCCATCATACACCTGTTTTCGAGGTAATTTCGCGAGTAAACAACGCATGGGATGCGGCGGGTACCTGGATCAGTCCAGGCCACCGGATTGGCGGGTGGTCGGCTCCCGAACTAGACAGATGGAGTACTCTTGGCAAATAATCCCTCGACGCGGAGGTCGCGTTATGAATAATATATATATATATATATATATCCCACGCACGCACGCACATATCTGTCTTAAGATACAAACTCTACAGATGGTTGGTCGTTCAACAGAGGTATCCTTTCATGGGTAGGTATTCGTGTTTATAACGGGAGCGAACCATTCCGGTGGTCTTTTAAAGCAGGTGACTTCTTTAGACGAGTATATGTCAGGGGGTTACACCGACTAATCAGCGCCGGGGCCCGGTGTTTGACAATAAGCCGACTAGTTATTGTGTAACAGTTGACGGGTCGTGCCACTGGTTGACTAGGGTTAGACTCGACTATAGTGACACATTATTAGGTAACGCGTCACTGGACCAGCTGGCTAAGGTTACGGATGATCGCTGCCACCGACTGGTAACATTATATGGACGAGTTTTACTTGTGGCGTACCGTCGTCATTGTCGGGTCTGGTGGCTCGAACTCTTTTCGTGTTGAATTTCACGATCCGATATACTTTTTTTATTAGGGCGATGTACTGCACGGTGGGTGTACGTTTTCGGGATTTTAGTCGTCCGTGTTTGGTCATCATCGGGCTAAAGGCATGACGTTGGCCCGAGATTGTCCCTGAAATGGGATAAGTCTCTTCTGGTCTAGTCGGGAATGGGGGATGAGCTGCATTGTGGCTTCTGTAAATGACTATATTTTTATTTCTTTTGATGGAAGAAGTTTTATCTCGTTCTAGCAAGAAAACTAGACACGTTTTACACACACACACAGACACACACACACACACACACACATATATATATATATATATATATATATATATGCATATATAGTCTTTATAGATCCACATCGAAACTGTGATATAACCACCGTGGCGTGTTCTACGTCTTGGTGTGCGTGCATGCCTCGGCCGTTAGGGGCCACTGTATACACACACGACGCGAACTCGACCCGTGCCGTGTTTCCAAGATGGCGGATATCGGGTTTTAAGCGCGGTGTGATGGTTTCTCTCTGCCTCCGATGTCGACTTCGGCTGAGCCCCACACTCGGTGAGGTGCTGGCGAGCGAGTTGTAATAATCGCCGCGTATTTGTTGTCAACTTTCTGTCCATTTCGGGCTTTATTGCGCCTATATATGCTGTTTCATAAGTAGAATCTGACTGGATTCGCTGTACCCGAAAGGCGGTCATCTAGGAAATGAAACAAAACAGAACAAATCTGACGGCGGCCGATCCAAACGGGCCACGAATTACCGCCAGTCGGTGTTCCTATTCCGTTAATATTAGTCTGTTTGGTTGGTTCGGGGCGTGGCCTTCGACGTCGGAATTCGCCAATCGAAAGGTGGAACGTCCCAAGAGGCGGACCATCCGCGGCTCGGATTGGTCGACCGTCTCTGTGTGGGCGTGGTTTATCGGCGTGCGGATCGGTGCGCGGCCGGTTCTGATTTACGACCAGGGCCGGAGCGGGCCGCGGCTTGGCTCGTCTTAAAGCCGCAGCGGCGTTGTGAGACTACGAACGGGACCCGCTCAGACCGTGCTGCGTTTGACGTGCTCCTGTAGGAAAATTGTGGGTGGACCGGGCCGGATCTGGCGATCTACACAGGGCTGGAACTGGAAGGCTCGACCATCACTCCCCAGGGTAGTCTATATAGAGCGCAAGGGGGAGAGCCGGTTACAGCCAGGCTGGGTACAGGAGAACGGGCGTGTAGTTTTGTCACCCGGCCCCCGAGTATACCGATTTCGGCCGCGTGCATCATCCATCATCTTAACCATCAACATCATCGCTGTGCGTTGTGCCTGTGTGTGCTGCATCGTACTAAACTCGGCATTTGGTTGGTCGGCTGGCGTTTCACAACGCTCCCGAACGGAGACAGCGCGCTTTCTGGACGCGCCGTGCTAATCCCGCAACCGGATTCTACATCTGCACGTCGGCGAGGATCGGCGTCAAACTTGCCTGCTCCCGGTTATAGGATCCGGTGTCGTTGGTCGCACATTTGATACGGCAGCGAGCCATCTCGCTGCAGAAAAATTCCCCGGCCACGTAACGGACGAGAACTGCGGACGTCTTCCAAACGATCCGGACGAGCATACACCAGCCGGATACGGTCATCTGGATAGCAGCAGCAGCAACAGCGGTGGCAGCGGCACTTCGGCCATATCGCGTCGGGATTGTCGTTGTTTGTCGTCCGAGTATTGGGTCGTACCATCGCCAGCAGCAGCCACCGACTCCGACGCCCTCGTAGTGGTGTGCCACTCAAGCGAGCTACACCGTACGATCTTGGATTTCACAGATTCTCCATTCTAGCTCCGGGTATCGGGTGTTCCGGGTTTGTATCGTCCGCGCCAGAGCCTCGCGAATCCCGAACGATGACGACGAAGTGCGGAATGTTTTGAAGTTTGGCGGATTTTTTAAAACGATAAATCCAGATCGTGGGTCGGCCAACGACGACGTTTGATTGGACGTCTCGGATAAACCGACCCCGGGGGTAAATATTTGGGGGGGACCCGGTGTATTATTGCCGGCCAAACTTTATCCGCTTTGGCCGTTTGTGCTGACCGTGTGTGTGTGGGGGAATCCACTCGGTCGTAGTACACCTGTATGGTAAGGGCTTCTAGATACCACTTCATGTTCGAATATAGCAATAAATAATAATAATAATTTTATTATTATTATTATTACACTTGTCCGTCCAGGCGGGTTTATTGGACTGAGATGATAGTAGAAAGGAAGACGAGCGCCGTCAACATTGGAGACAATTATTATTATTATTATTATTTTATCGTCATCACCATCGAGTTATCGGCCCCGAGAGCGCGGCCAGATAATCGGGATTTATTTTAATATATTTTGACTACGGACGATTGGCTGGAAGAGGAGCATCGCCGTCACAAGTGAGCTGTCCTGTGTCGCACATGTCTAGTGTCTCTCGGTATCTCTTGCCAGAACAACAAGAAGCGGATCTCTATTTTCAGGGTAAGTCCCTGGAAAGTCGGTTTCCTGGTAATCGGTTGATTTGTTTCGATGCCGTTTTTTGTGCGTGTTCGCAAGCGTTCCTCCACCCCCTTTCTCTCTGATTCTGTGTCCGTGTGTGCGTGCGTGCGTAAGTGCGTGTGTGCAGTGAAACCTGTCCTGAAAGATCACCATCAGAAGGTGGCTGCTATATCCTGAGTTTGATATTT
>JAODUP010000476.1:210000-212500 GCA_025642065.1 Paralvinella palmiformis
ATATACCGCCCACTCATTCACTCACTCACTCACTAATTATAATATGCCATGTTGCTGATGTAATACACGACATTATGTTATAACACGACAGTATGTTACAACACGACAGTATGTTACATATAAGACGACAGTGTGTTATAACACAACAGTATGTTGTATATAACACGACAGTATGTTATAACACGACAGTATATTATAACACGACAGTATGTTGTATATGACACGACAGTATGTTATAACACGACAGTATATTATAACACGACAGTATGTTGTATATAACACGACAGTATGTTGTATATAACACGACAGTATGTTATAACACGACGGTATGTTATAACACGACAGTATGTTATAACACGACAGTATGTTGTAGCACGACAGTATGTTATATATAACACGACAGTATGTTATAACACGATAGTATGTTGTTTAAAACACGACAGTATGTTATAACACGACAGTATGTTGTATAAAACACGACAGTATGTTATAACACGACAGTATATTATAACACGACAGTATGTTGTATATACTACGACAGTATGTTATAACACGACGGTGTGTTATAACACGACAGTATGTTGTATAAAACACGACAGTATGTTATAACACGACAGTATATTATAACACGACAGTATGTTGTATATAATACGATAGTATGTTATAACACGACGGTATGTTATAACACGACAGTTTGTTATAACGAGCCCCAAGTGTAGTAGAGCTAGTAGCCATGGCCGTCTATGATAAACTAGAGCCAAACCGTCTGACGATTGATTTTGTCTTCTCGTCTAAGAAACAATCGACATGTTTGTAGCCGAGTACACGATATTGATTGTCGATATCGTCCATGGATAGCTCTTGTTTGGACATCTTACTGGCTCATCGTTGGTCTACTTGAGCGTCTTCTAGAGAGGTGTCTTGATGATGGGATGGATGGGTGGGTGGATGGGTGGATGGGTGGGTGGATGGGTGGATGGGTGGGTGGATGATGACGGGAGGGGAAGGGAAGGGGGGCTGTGGCTGAATCGAATGACTGGAGTGGCTACTGATGGTGTTTGGGCGAAGGGGCGGATTGAGGAGGGCGGCGGTGGTGATGAGGGTGGGAGATGAGGGTGGAGCTGCGGATTGGTCCTTGAGGCCAACTTCTACGCCCGGAGTTGATATTGTTGCGTCACGGTGCGCATGCGCTTTAATTGGTACTGTCTGAGCAAACACCCCCCCCCCCTGGGTCCTAACATGTAGCAAGATTAGTGAGTCTCGATGTATATAAACGAAAGTCCGTTAAATCAATGTCTGTTTAATTCAGAGGCCTATTAAATCAAGAGAGTATACATATCTGGCCCGAAATTATTGTTTTATATATATATATATATATATATATATATAATGTGTGTGTGTGTGTGTGTGTGTGTGTGGATATCACAATTTCTGAATATTCAGCGTTTTATGCCTGGTTGTTTCGTGTTTTAACAACATTTTCTTTTAGTTCAACAACGAATCGTGGCGAATATTATTAAATTGTTTTTCCATCAACATTCTGTGCTGATTTTAGTTATTCTCCCGTTATAAATCAACTGTCTAATAATATGCCGCAACTAGACATAATTGGCATGAAGTTAATAAACTAGACCGGAGACTAAAGCTTACTATTTATTATCTTGCGTTTGAATCAAAATGATGTTTACGTCTATTTCTAAAAATAAACGAGCCCCTATACTCGCGCCTCAACTACTAATAAAACATTAATTGAATGTCGCGTTTCAGCCATTTTGGTGCATTTTTTATATATGAATTCGACTTTTTTCCAATTAATAATCTTCGATTTATGTAAGCAAACGTTCTGTCGGTTGTGTTTGTGGAGGGGGGGTGGGGGGAGTGGTGTTTTTTGGCCGATGATGATGAAGTTGCCATTAGGCAGATCGATATGGATGTTTCGTTCGATTATATATATATATATATATATATATATAGTTTTGTTTCCGATATTGTTTTGTTTATAGATTAGCCTTAATAAATTCTGCGGCGGCGCCCATCACGTGTTGTGGCGTAACATTTCCTGTTGACGATCATCAAATAGTTGAAACTTGCCGATTGATTTCTGGGGTTTTTCCCCCGCCATTAATATCCGTTGGGCGTTCTCGGGGACCCGTGTGCCCAGACCGACACTTAGTTCTTTATCGCCGCGTTTCAGCTGGATTATCTCACGCCTATTCACTCACTCACTCACTCACTCACTCACTCACTCACTCACTCACTCACTCACTCACTCACTCACTCACTCACCCACTCACTCACTCACTCACTCACTCACTCACTCACTCACTCACTCACTCACTCACTCACTCACTCACTCACTCACTCACTCACTCACTCAAACGTGTATCTCACCTTACTCAAACGTGTATCTCTCTCACGTCATTCAAACGTGTGTATCTCTATCTCTTTCTCTCTCTCTCTCTCTCTCTCTCTCTCTCCATACACACAGCGATAAAGAACG
>JAODUP010000476.1:217500-250000 GCA_025642065.1 Paralvinella palmiformis
GTTTTATTTCGTGCCCGTACTTTAATCCCTCCTCCTCTGTGCGATGCCTGTGTTTGGATCCCCCCCCCCTTCTGGGTGCTCTACCCGTGTTCGGAGACCCTCAACCTGCCCGCCATACCTGTGTTTGGAGACACTAACACTAGCAGATCAGAGCGGTTCTGGCCCTTGTCACCACTGACAAACACCAGCTATAAATCAGACGTCTTTTTAAGCCAGTGGCTGACAATAGAGCTGGCGCCAGGCTGGCATCTTATCTATTTGTCGTCTCATATCAACAAATATGTATCTTAGCTCGGATATGGAGCCCTATACCCCGAGCTGAACATCGGCCCATAGCTCTGGTTGGTGCCTCCCACCAGCCAACCGTACCTCAAGCTGTACCTCGTCCGATATCTCTAAACGGCGTCCGGTACCCGAGTTCGGTGTCCCTAATGATTGGTACCGAGATTGGTACTCTTGTCGGTACACACATTGAATTTTGTGTGTGTGTGTTTCTGTGTGCGTGTGTGCGAACACACACACACACACACGCACACACCAACGCCCTTTGCCAGCCCGTACTTCCCCTCTGTGTATATATACATTATAACCTAACCACATATTGCGGTAGGCCTCTCTTGCACATCACAATACATTACCGGGAATTAAACCCGAAGAGCAAGTGCCAGCGAGTGAGCGAGAGAGGGTGCGTCTTCGGCAAAAACTCTCGCCAGTCTTAGTGTCCCGATCCTATTGTCTAGCCACGAATATGGTGTGAATTCATTATCAGGTGTGTGTGTGTGTGTGTATGTGGGTATTTGTCGAGGATAGTAGGACATACCGCAAACTGTCTGATTGATTTTCCGATTAGTACATATTTAGTTTGGCGTCGCGGTCCTACCTGGCGAAGTCAAACAACGATTTTGATATCGGAAAACTTACCGGGACCCGGTCGCATTCAGGTGTAATACATACCGGAGATTGGGTTCCACGTATGGCACTTTAGCGACCGAGCGACATTATTCAATTAGATTCAATTATTTGCGCATATTATCCGCTTAGCGCTCATCAACTGTGCGTTTGCCTAACACATTAAGTTCGGCTCGTTGAGTGGCCGGGCATTTAATAAAGAGACCTTGCTCAGAACTCGCCCATATCACTTGCTCCGGTGTAGGATAAAGGTCGGATGGGTCTTTTCTTCTTCTTCTCGTTTTATTTCTTTGCCATTCTCGGCCGGAATGTGTTTGCATTCGGCTTTTTCTCCTTCTTCTCTTCTCCTTTCCTTCCAGAAGCCTTATCCTCCGTAATTGCGCACCTTTTAAATGCGTTAAAGAACCGTTTATGATTTTCTTTTTCAGCTGATTTGAATGATACGGGGAAGACTTACTCGCAGACGTCGCGATATTCCAGCAACTTCTTCACCAGGTGAGTCATCTATGGATATTATTTACCTGTCGTGTTATTCGGCCAGGTTTTTGTTCGTGTATCCCAGTTCGGTGATTGGGGAGGTGGGGGGGGGTGATTCTCGCCATCGTGTGTGTGTGTGTGTGTGTGTGACTTGCCGTTCGACCAGTGATCGGTTTCCATTTCATGCCAGTAAGGTTATTTACTGTTTAGCTGTTCTGTATTATAAAAGTAGTTGTTATTGTGTCTATGTGTGGTATGACAGTTCTCTTTTTTGATTGAATCTATTATAATTGTGTATATGGTGATTTGTTGCGTCTCTGTGGCTTAGTCTTCTATTCGTCTATATAATGGTTTCCTTTGTCACTTGACATATATATATATATATATATATATATATTGTGTGTGTGTGTGTGTGTGTGTGTCATTTTCATCGGGTACTAACTTTTTTCTATGATTTATCGTTTAGTAAACTGTCCCCATAATTTATTGTCTTTGTTGATTTTCGGATGAACATTTGATCAACATTACCCGGCAGTCTGTCTGACTGATTGTGCTAGAAACGTTGAATTATGAAACCTTCCGATTTAATTGACCAAGAAGTGAGACTTGTTTTAATAATCATCTTTAAATCATTGTCAGATAAAGTGATGGGTAGTTTTGAGTGATTGTTTTGTGGACTACTTATCATAGATAGAGAATAGGAACGTTTTATTGTTTTAGGGTGCTCATGCATTCTATTTTAGTCGTCCGAACATCTTCTAACCTCATTAGGGGGTCAGTAATCAAGCTGCAACCGGAAATTGAATACTATCGTGGTGTATGTGCGTGCGTATGTGTGTGTCGCGCGAGCGCGCGCGCACAAGCACACACATACAAACACATGCGCACAAGGCGCTGCCTCCTCCCCTAATCGAATGGACTAGGTAACACGAGGAAGCTGCCTCCTATCTCTAACATCCACACCGGTGACACATAGTCGCTCATCTCTAAGTCTTCATCAGATAACTAGCGAGCGCATCATGTCCTATAGCTTACATGTTTCTTACTGATAACTGGTTACCATTTACCTTGCACGGCTCCGCGATGGACCTGGTCGCCCTCTTGTGTACAGCTCCTATTTCTACGATGATGACATCTGCTAACTGGATGTCATCGTGATACTGTCAACTTCTGCCCTGTCCCCAGGTGACTTCTCTCTCTCTCTGTAATTAATGGCCTGCTCTTTTACACCTGACCACTGTAAATAAGGGCTGGATGTCGACAAATCCTGACACGTATTAACGTATTATAGGGTAGGATCTTCTCGCCTTGGCTTGCCGTTGTTTCAATATTTGGCCTTTTCTCGGTACAGCGGGAATCCATCAATTTTATCAATCTTTTGGCCGGGAGGGGCGTGAGGGTGCATGCGTGCGTGCGTGCATTCACACATCCATGTGTGCAAGCGTGTGTGTGTGTGTGTGTGTGTGTGTGTTGTGTGTGTGTGTGTACCTAGATTGGATGAAAATAACAGCCGGAACCAGAGGCTTAGCCAGAAATGAAGGTTTTGGATGTGCAAAAAACAAAACAAAACGAGGTGTGCAGAAAAAAAGTGGTTGGATTACATGCACAGGCCGTGCATGGCTAAACTGACAGTGTTTTTAGAAAACTGGCCGTGCAAAACACGGTTGCACGAATTGCTATAGTCGGAACCTAACGGATAAACAGCAATCCCTTTGTCTTTCCTTGTATTAAAAAAATATATAACTTCATAACTGCTGTTATACATCCATGATATACTTCGAGAAGATGGATCTTCAATATGTAGACAAATAATTTTATAATATTAATCCTCTGTCCCTCACAAAAGCAAACGAACAAAAACGAACAAACAAACAAACTAGAACAGCACCGTGCATATTTCGGGTTTGTTTCACACAATAGATAGTAGTTTGATCCTTTGTGAGATGGCCATAGTCGGTGTTACATTGTCCTCCGTTCGAACTGACTCTTGACTTTGTCGTTGTCATGTAATGTGGTGTATGTATGTCACAGGTTGCTGGTAATATCAGACTCGGTGTCGAATACACTTACAATAATAATACAGTGTCGCAAGAAATATTGGGAAGTTCTGTGTGTGTATGTATATATATATATATATATATATATATAAGTTTGTTATCTACACACCCTTCATACACTTACATTGTACGGATGGGATACACCTACTGATACCATGCACTATGGTAGGACTCAGTTGATGCCTGTATTATTACTTATATTATTGTTAGTTAGTAAATGGCACATAACAAAGTTAGAACTCAGACATGACATACAAGTATACAGAGTACAAGTTATATTCCATGTAATGTATAATATTCCGTAGGAGTTATTAAAAGCATAGGCCAAGTCAATGAATATAGAGAGATGAAACAAATCCTGAACGCAGAATGTGTTTATTTACAGTAATCATAAAATTACAGTAATACTTTAATTATATTGTTAATATAAGAAATCGGCTATAATAGTATAGTATTTTTCTGTGTTACCTAAACTGTTAAATATTAAAATAAACGTTACCGTTTCTTTGCAAACTTGTACAGCTTACTACTAAATTGAGGATGGGTAATATTTTGAAGTTCGATCGAAAATACGTGAATGTGTGTGTTCGTGGTTTGTTTTTTATCTGGAATGAATTGTATTCGTTTATTTGTTCCATGTAGGTTTTTGCAATTTTGAAGTAAGATCTTATAATGGTCAATTTGTCATTCGTTGAGTCGTGTCTCACAAACCGTTCCTACTTCCACCATAAAAAGGACACGAATTCCTCGATCAAATGATTGTCAGTAATCCTTTCTAAAACGTCGCTTTAGGATGACTTTAGGATACGGCTTTATTGGTGTTCATATCAGCTTTAGGATGGCCTATATTAGAATACGGCTTTATTGGTGTTCATATCAGCTTTAGGATGGTCTATTTTAGAATACGGCTTTATTGGTGTTCATATCAGCTTTAGGATGGCTTATTTTAGAATACGACTTTATTGGTGTTCATATCAGCTTTAGGATGGCCTATATTAGAATACGACTTTATTGATGTTCATATCAGCTTTAGGGTTGTCTATATTAGAATGCGGCTGTATTGGTGTTCATGTCAGCTTTATAGGATCTATGGCCTATATTAGAATACGGCTTTATTGATGTTCATATCAGCTTTAGGGTGGCCTATATTACGGTACGCCTTTATTGGTGTTCATATCAGCTGTAGGATGGCCTATATTAGGATATGACTTATTTGTGTTCATATCAGCTTTAGGATGGCCTATATTAGGATATGACTTATTTGTGTTCATATCAGCTTTAGGATGGCCTATAATAGAATAGGTTGTTTTTTTTGTTGGTGTTCAAATCAGCTTTAGGATGGCCTATGTTAGGATACGACTTTATTGGTGCGTCATATCAGCTATATAGGCCTACATTAGGATACGGCTTTTTTACGTTGATATCAGCACATCTCCTTACCATAGTCCTTTTTAGCATAAGACGTTTAGCTTCTCTATATTAGTATTCGGCTTTGAATGTAAACCAATTAAAAACACAATTCGACACCTCCTTGTGCTTGTTTGCTAGATGTAGTGAGTACGCGTTATAAGTGGCGGAGAGGATTTGAGCTGACTCGGGCGAACTGCGCGTGATGCAAAACAAAGGCGAGTGAGGGGTCGGGGTCTGATTTGGGGAAAGTCATTTTCAAGGAGTCGCTGAAATCATACACGAAAAGCCGGTTCTTTAATCATACTCGGAAGAAAGGGAAGTGGTCGTGTGTCCGGTCAACTGGTCAATATTGGGTCAAGCTAGAAGTGCAAAAGCTGCTTGTTACTGTTGTCGGCTGAGGCGAGCTGTGTTGTGCTACCGACATATACGTGATATCAGCACGTCTTGACCTGCCTTTTCACCAGACCGTGCCATAACGAAAGAACGACAGGAAGAAAGTCTAAATCTATTATACAGTCAAGTGGGGTTCGGAGGTCACAGTTCGCGGTTCACGGTGGCGAGAGACTCGCGAAGGCGGTTTACTGTTGCACTTCTAGCATTTCGTTCTTTGTGTTGGTAAATTAAGAAAACAGAGGGGCCTTTTAGCGATCAGCGGAGGGAGATCCGTCACTGTCCACGGTATAGTTAGGGGCAGGGCTGATCATCGGTGTCCGAGACATGTCGTCAAGCAGCCGTTGAGGAAGAAAGAGTTCGCCACGGGAAGGTGGCAGAGTTAGATGACCAGGCGTGAACACCAAGACGAGGCGGGTGACGTGAGAATGGGGACAGCCGTTTGAGGCGTTGTTGGTCAGCGAGGCTGGTTAGATGACGAAACTTGACATTTGGTCAACGGGTTACCAGACTCGGAGCTTGGTTGGCAGCGGTGACATCTAGCGTCCGCGTGTGTAACAATATCACGCGCCCATGGCGATGACAGAATATCTGTATGTACCTGGGCTGGCTTGAGCGGAATTAGTCTGTCGTCAGGGTGTCTGATAGCGGGAGTGTCATCGGATATTTTGTGCTGACACTTAGACACTGGCTTCGCCACTCGCCAGTATTGGCGGCTTCCATCTAGGTAGATAGATAGACAGATCGGTAGACAAATGGTTAGGTGAATAGGTGGGGTGGGTGATTGGGGTGGATGGATCGGTGGATAGACAGATGGGTAGATAGTAAAATAGATAGAGGCACGCACGCACGCTCGCTCGTACGCACTCATGCACAACCTAACAGATAGAGAGATAGATGGACAGACAGACAGACATATATATATATATATATATATATATATGGAGAGAGAGAGATAGATAGATATATAGATCGATAGACAAATAAATAGATAAAGGTGCATCGAGATATGGACAGAGAGTGACCTTGAAGAGTGACCTTTCTCTAGCTAGTCTCTATTAATAGTTATTTATTATTCCGATTTTCCAAAGTCAACAACTAGTGGACTGGGGCCAGACAGACAAACTTCCCATACAATATTTAACTGTAAGCCATCCGCTGTCACTGTCATCGGCATTTTGTGGACCATTGCTGTCATTTGGAAGGCATTTCCTCTCTGTTGTCCGCCTTTCAGCCTCTGTGTCAGTAATATGACAGCTACGACGGTATCAGCTGACAAACACGATGCTTACCTTTTTTACGTATAGTAATGACTTATATTAGGCATGCTAGATTTTTAAGGCAACCCTACATGAGCAAGCTTTCCAACTCTTCTGGGATATGCCATATTTCATTAGATTTAGCTTTCGTGGTGTTGACCAATCAGGTCGCGATGTGGACCAACCGGTCTCTGCAGATGGACCAGCCAATTCTGTATATGAAAGGCAAGCTCATTCTAGTGTGCTTTGTTTTATCACTGGCCAGCTGTTTCGGCGAAGCAGCCGCATCGACACATCTAAACCAGCCATCTCGACAGGTTTGCCAGCCTCCGGAGTCCCCATAGCATCAGTACTGTTTGCCACACGTGGACACTGCTTCATGTGACGAGACATTTGATACGTGTGGAACAGGATGATCACCATCGTCACGTTTACAATAACTAACACGCCTTGATCATGATAATGATAACTATCGTACGATGGCAAGGGCACGGCTTCCGATGACAGCGTTAATAGGCCGTGTGACGTAGCTGGGTGGGATGTCAGTGGGAGAGGGGTAACACTTGTAGGGAATGATTTCTTGGTCGAGTCTATGACCATCGCAGAGGTCTGGCCTGGATCAAGTAGCTAGCTGGTAGGGCGGTGGGTGATGTGAGCTTGGCCTATGGAGAGCTATATTAAGGGCAGATATGATGTTGTGATCTGTAGCAGTGGGCCTAGTACATAGTAATCATTGCTGATGACTTTTAGCAAATATGATAGTTGACTAATTATCACACGTATGTCTTCACGCTACTGAATACATGTTTCTATTTGGATAGTATTAGGTGTGTGTGTGTGTGTGTGTGTGTATGTGTGTGCTTGCGTACATGCGTGTGTGCATTTTAGGTGTACATGCGTGTATATGTTGATGCGTATACAGCCAATCTATGTGTGCGTTCAGCGATGCCGACATCAGAGGCTGTTGACTGTATCCGTGCCGGTGGTGGGCCACCACCCGAAGGAAGCAGTAGGCCATTTCATGGGGATACCAGATGCTCATTAGCACACTGTGTTGTCCATCCTCGACAGTCACTTCATTAAGAGCCGACAGACCATCAACTATAGCCAGTTAGCTAGCTACAGTTTAGCTTTGGCCTACAAGTATATAGCCATTGTCACACCAAACACCTAACCTGGGTACTCGGTAAGCTTTTATCCTCGGGTCTGCTAGCATTTTGTGCATCATTAAGTATCATGTAATTTGGACAAGGGGCACAGAACTGTGGGAGGGCAAAAACGGCCCGCTGTCGATCATTATAACTAGGCCATTCATGGGATGATGATGGTGGTGGTGGTGGAGCTGGAGAGGGGAGGTGATTTGGACCGGGGTGGAGTGATGCCGAGGAAAGATGGATAATGGGGAGGGGTGGGGGAAGTGGGTTGGTGTTGTAAGCGGACACGAGAGCTGATTGCGACCAGTGCCTAAGCAGGTGGACGTATGGTGTTTGACAGCCGAGTGGGGGGTGGGGGATTTGGGAGGAGGGGAACATTAATAAGGTAAATTACTGGGATTAGGGCAGGAAGCAAATGACAGAGTGTGAGCGGAAATGGCCTAGTTATAATACGGCCTGGTGATTAGTGGGCCCAGCGTGATGTTGTGGATAGCCGCGTCGTGCGAAGAATAACATTTGTTTTGGAGCGGCCCTAGTACAGCAGCCGACTCTTCGCTGCCGATGGTTGTAGATGGGCGGGCGGACGGTGTGGCAACATCTACTTCACACGCCCGTTGACATGCGGCTGACCTAACACGGCGTGCTTAACACCGTGAAATGGGCAATAATTGCTCGGAAGCGTTCTATTGATATCCATCGATCTGTTCGCCATCCATTTCATTGCCGCGTGCGTGATGCGATTGTTTTCCATCACAACTCACCGAGAACCTGACATTGATGGTGATCTAATGGTACTAACTGGTGCTAGACTTACGCTATGGATATTGGAAGTGAATCAGTTGTTTGACAAGCTTTGTGTATTTCTTTATACAGTAATATATATATATATATATATATATATATATATATATATTTACCCATGGTAAGACTGTTGATTGGCGACGTTTTAGACGTAATGCCGTGGTGATCATTTTAGAGAAAGACGTATACAACCACCACTTTGTGTGTGTGTGCGCGCGCGTGTGTGTGTGTGTGTGTGTGTGTGTGTGAGCGAACTTGAAACAATTAACTCCTGTAACTCGTGTGAACGATCAAACTTCGTTTAATTCTGTGTCTTTTTTCAAGACTGATTCAGTGGAATTTGGCTTACTTTATGCTGAAACGGATTATTTCTTTGAGCAACAACCTTAACGGGATTCACGCAATTCGTGATCGGGATCTGTTTTCTATACTCCAGTGATTCCAGCAGCCCGGAGCACAGTGCCGGCTACTCGCAGCTGCTCTCCATAGACGGAACATCGGCGGGCATCAACGGTGCCGTCGTCTCGTCGGCTAGTAGTACCGAGAGTACCACCGGTGGCGTGGACAGTATCAGCATAACCACAGAACGTGACGCCAGCACCACCACGACAGCCGACAGTATGCAAGCCTACCAGTCACTGAGTGGACAGAACGCTGCCTCGTTTGGCATGCAGAGCTCGTCATTCTACGGGTCACAGAATCAGAACCCATATGGAGTACTGCCCCAGTCTTATCCCATGTCTGATGGTGAGTACAAGGGACATACTGATCTAACCTAATGCGTTGTGTAAATTCGATCTTAAATGAAGTATATATTAAAAAATATGTATGTATGTATGTATGTATGTATGATGTGTTAGAATTTCTGCCCCCTACCATTCAAAGTCTTGACGCCTGACGCAGAAGTGAGGTCACGAATGAATTAACCTTTTGTGCTTATTGGGATTGTGGAATATTTGATAAAATATAGCACTAGATCTCTTGAGCACGTTTGTGCAACTGATACATAACGGCGTCATGGTATATGAGATGCGCACACCATATAAATAGTTGTCAGGCAATACCCAGAACCCTGCTAAATTCACACACACACATACACACACACTCTCTTTTCTCTCTCTCTCTCTCTCTCTCTCTCTCTCTCTGTGTGTGTGTGTGTGTCTAGCCAAGTACCTTGTCTGTTACAACCCGATCGTACAAGAAAGCTTATTACCCAGATTCCTCCCCTACCCACATATATCCATTCCCGACAACAAATTCACTCACCCCAAGTGTGTTGAGTAAGAAAAAGGTCACAACCCACCGACGAGTAGCTGATCATATACTCTATGTAATTGATTGATATCAAAATGGACAGCGCCCCAGAACGAGAGATTCTGTTTCAAAAGCTGAGAGATCTCACCCTAGTTATAGGAAAGTTGGCGAATTCGCTGATGGTCTGTGATAGTTTTCCATCGGATGACAGTTTTGAAATGTCAAGCTGTGAACATCAGTAATTGGC
Source organism: Paralvinella palmiformis (assembly GCA_025642065.1). Classification (NCBI taxonomy): domain Eukaryota; kingdom Metazoa; phylum Annelida; class Polychaeta; order Terebellida; family Alvinellidae; genus Paralvinella; species Paralvinella palmiformis. The sequence goes on from JAODUP010000476.1 coordinate 227,459, forward strand.
TGGCTACCTCTTACAATCAGTGTCACATATCAATAACCTCTCCTTCCCATCCAGTGCCTTGTTGGATAACAGAAAAACGGGTGCGATTTGTAACAGCCAGTGCCACAGATATCGCCATTACTGGCGCTGGCTTGATAAAACCATGTGTGTCTAGACGGCGGGAATGTATCCCGTTACCCACACATGGAAAGTCGAACTGCTAATTGTATCCATTTACAAAGTGCAGAAATCCCGATCCAGTCGTAATATGTGACGGGGGTATCATCAGTTTCCTACTCGGAAGGTGAGAGTGCGATGCGGCTGGCTCGATGGTACCGTTACCTAGTTGAACTTGTGTTTGGAATCAACCAACCGGTTTCTGTGCCCACTTTCTTTCATGCATAAACGAACACCCGATTAAATGCGATTAATTATTTGTTGCTAAAGTACGACAAGAAAAAACCCCGTTAACCTCCATGGACAATTGATGATTGTGCAGAGTATGGAACTTGTGCAACAAAATTAAAAAGCGAATAAGAATGTCCGTTCGGTCTCACTGTAAACTTGCCGGATCAGGGGGGAGGATCTGTGAAAGATGGGCTTAAAATGTGGGTCACCTTCTTCAAGAGTTTTCCACGAACGAAAGCACCCACGCGAATGAAGAGGATCAGCGGTGTAGGAGGATCAGTCACCTGTCAAGCCGACAGAGTTCGAAACGAGGACAATTGTCTATAAGTGTAACGGATACCATTAGCAATTAATGCAAATGGACCGTCGCTTCTAGTGTCCCGGATAAGGTGTCACGTGTCGGAGAATGTGTTAGACATTGTTGTATGTGTGTGTGTGTGTGTGTGGTGTGCGTGCCTACATATATACGTAAACATTTGTATATTTGCGGTTGTGTGCAGTGTCCGTCCGTCTTCAGTTTACACCCATTAAAAGCTGATCCCCTATAACCGTGGCCTCGCCTATTGTATTTTATCGGCGATGCCGTCGTCCACTTGCTGATGACCTGCTCACGGGGTGACGAATAATGGCGTCGTGTTACCTGGTAGCTGGGTCTATACTTAACGCTTACATCATATGCAGTGTCATCGGTACATGATCGCTGCCACTTCGCCATCGTTGGGCCATTGTCACTATCGATAACAATGACCACAATGGGTAAACAGCATCACTTAGTTTCCAACAATAACAAACTGACATCGACCATTATGGCTACGTCGTGGCCTTTCTGGAACCGCGAAATCGTGGCTTTGTTTCCGTTTAGTAACTCGAGAACCATCACACGTCTTCACGAACCCACGTCGGCCCACCTCCCAGATCTACCTGCGCCGTGGTGGTGTTGACAGCCTGGCTTTTCCTATAGTGTTCTTTCCATGTACTGTTCCTTTCCAACGGACTCGTCCACACTCACCGGCTTTAGAAAATGTCAGCATGTCATTCTGTCATCGCGTGAGCGGGGTCAGATCAGAGGCGAGCCGTTAGGTCGGAGGTCAATCCGATGTTTGACAAACACTGGCTAGTCTTATCGGCATGTCGGCTTTATATTGCGCAGGGACACTGACGTATTGAACCCAGACGCCGTTTTCGTTCGTTTTCTTTCGGAGATCGCTCGGTGAAATATATCTCTTCCTGTATTCAGGATTGATGCCGTATTCTCGACTCTCACATCGTCCACGAAACGGGTTGGGAACGTTTCCTTTGAGGTCGTATTGGACGCGTTTCGAGACTGGCCATGATTTTCTATAGCCGTGGACGCTGCCAGCCTTCCAAACCCTTCATCCGGGTTCGAATTCGGCAGTTTTGACAGCCACATCCGTCAGATTGGCCGCTCTGCCAGAAGTGGGGTCAGAGGTTAAAACGGCTTGATCACATGACTAAGCGGGGGCCTATCGGATTAGACATGGGTGTTTATTTCACGACCTATTTCCTTCTCGATCCGACATAACGCTGTACCTATCGCTGGAACCCGCGCAGATACTAAATATTAATCAGACACAGATTTTCGCTTGGCACGGTCTGCCCGACATTTTGGGTCAAAGGTCGCCTCACCGATGTGGTCAGCGGATGATGGCGTTAATGACGCTGATGATGGTGCTGATGAGACGAAGATATTTTATCCCGGCGCCATTCCGAGAATTACGGATCTTGTGTACCCATCAGTACGTCGTGACCTGCTGCTGGTACGGCCGGGCAGTACGGAGGTCAGGACGCTGTTGATTAGACCCGGATATGATGATATGACATTTTGAAGTGGTGTCAATTGACCAGTGTCTGCCCAGTGTGACACTAATGGCCGCAGTCCACTGTGTGGCCGACTGTGTTGATAGACGCACCCAGCCGACTCTGTCTCTACATCTGTGTGTTTAGTGCGGTCATTGACCTTCTGATCCCGATATATCGCATCCGTACCGAGCACAAATCACCTGATAACTGCGCCACTAAACAGCGAACGGATCCCCCTGAATGACCCGGTCTAATTGGTCAATTGGGGGTCATAGGTTAATCATGGCCAGGAAGACTGCGCAATACTCTTTAAAACTAAAATTTCTACCTAAGAGAACTCGCTTCATAGATTAAGTTTCGGATGAATCTCACCCTGTGAGACCATTTTAATATTCAAGCTGGATTCCATCTTGATTTTGATTTGCTTCAAAAGGAAAATATGCTTCGCCTGAAACTGGACATATTCTTTGGAAAATAGATCGATTTTGGTTCGATTGTCATTCGTATGTTTTCCATTTTATTCTACCTCGTGGCGGCGGGGTCTACTTATAAAATCCATATCGGACCAACAGCGAAGCCTTTCCTCCATCGGAATCGGCCTAGACGACGCTGTTCTTTGGGTGGAGTCTTCCTGGTGCGCCGAGTTCCTGTATAGAAAACGTTCCGAAATCCGACATAATTGTGTGAATTATCGCCGTTATCACGTCCAACCAGCATCGGTTAGCCGCCGTGGGCCCAACAACAGTCAACAATTGTTTATCTGCCGGCAGCACGCGGTTCCTTTTAGATAAATCAGAACCACTCCAGAGGGCTTTGTTGAAAACTTGGCATATATCGGGGGCTCCCCCGATAAGAGCGAGCCGATTTGGGAAGTCTGTTTAAGTGATATTTATGTACACTCGTGATTGGCAAGTCACCGGCCCCGCGGGCGGGCCGTGAGAGCAACATTTTGTTAAGTTATCATCGGTGGCGAGCAATTGCTGATTAATTAAATGACTTCGAACAAAGTGGCGCTTCTAGCCGGTGGCACGGGTTGTTTCAGCATCCGGACGGCGCTTGCCAGCGCCACGCCCTGGAAGTGGCTCACCCTCAGCCCTGAGCTGTGGGAGGTGGAAGGGTTATATATTAACAAGCTACTGGGGTGACAGGTTAATATTCTTGGCCCGTTTCACACACGCACACACACACACACAAAGAGAGACTACGACTAGTCAGTAAAACGTTTCCCTGAAACTATTTAATTAAGGAACCCCCTTAATCTACGAGATATTAGCACCAATACATGCATCCTGTAAATTCCATATTAATCGCATTATGCACCACTCCCCGAAAATAAGCCATAAACGGCCACACCCTGACAATAATATATCCTGAAATCGACACATAGCGATATTTTCATGTCCTACAGCCACCACATCTTCAAACTCTCACTTGGCAGCAACACCACACCCAGAAACCACCACATTATGACACTACCAACGAGGCCACCTTCTATTTGTGGGAACAAACCTTGATACTTCCTCAGGAAGTTAACATTTCACATTCTTCTGTCATTTTTCAGTTATTCTATGAAAACCCTCTCATTGACAATAACTTGTAAATAACGTTTATTTATCTATAACATTAAAATAAAATTATTTGTGTCCTCTGAACATATAATTGTTACTTGGCTGACTGGATGATAATAATGATGATGATGATTGATGTTTTACGGCCACTTCTGTGCACATGGTAGGCTAAATGGGCCGACTTGGCTGACTGGACAAGCACCACTCTATGGCATGGCTTAACGCCGAAAGCCATCGATTCAGTATACATATATGTTTATTTGTATTGATGTTTGACGTTGTTGTTGTTTGTTCATTATATTCAGTGAAGCTCGGTAAGCAGACAAATGGCCAGGCCGTTGGATCTGGTTACCTCGGGGCTTACGGGACAAGTTTTAACGCTGCACAGAGTGCACAGTATTATGGGACAGGATTCTCGAACTCGACGTCCAGTGGTTCCGGCTTCTCCTCACAACAGGTCAGTTAATCTCCCCACACTCTTTCACACACACACACACACACACACACACATTGTGTGTGTGTGTTGTGTGTGTGTGTGTGATTAGTTGATCTATCCGTCTGTATGTATGTATGTCATATATATATATATATATATATATATATATATATATATATATGCACGTGTGTGTGTGTGTTTCTGTAAATGTGCATCTGTTCGTTTGTCTGCTTCTTTGTGCCGTGTATCTATATATATGGTATATTATGTGTTTGATTGACATAAAATGGTATTCATCTAACGTGTCCAACTCTGTCACATTTTATATTCGTACAAATCTAACAACATCAATAACAACAACAACATAAGCAACAACAATAACACATACTATTATAGTAATATTATCAGCTATAACAAAAAGCCAGATTACATTTTGTCGAGAGAGAGAGAGAGAGAGGAGAGAAAGTCTGCGGAAGGAGGTTGGTCGCGGAAGATTTCCCTTCGAATTCAGCAGCGTCCTCCCGATCGATATCTCGACTACAGAGACATCACAAGTTGTACTTTAGCCGTGTTGACGAAGAAGCCGGTTATTAGAATAATTGATTCCGGCGCAGTAGCTTCGCCGTGCCCGATCGTCAAACATCGGCTCCAGTTTGGCGATATCCGCCCTCGGTATTGTCGGCGGGATGTGTGTAAATATGCCGGCCCCATAGAAATTAATCACTCAAATCGGCGACTATTTGCACAGCTCCCGAGTCCAAACATGCAAAATGCATCAGCTCCTAGTCGAAGTGGCTCGGAGTCTCTGATTGTCGACGGCGACGTCGCGGCGTCGGGAGAGAAAAGCACCGAGAGCGGGCCACGGACGAGTGGTGATCCTTAATTTGGAAAATGGCGTCGCTGGATGATGTCATCGTCGGGGTGAGACCTCGACTCGGTGCGTCGCCAAGTTGCTGAAACCGCCGACGGGGCATCATTATCGTTATCATCATCATCATCATCATCATCCGGTCTTTGTCGGCCCGCTAACTATTGGGCGAAGACGTTCTCCCAACTAATTTGCCACGAGCCGGGCGCCGTTCGTCGGGTCGCACCCCGCTTCGTCAACATCGTTGGCCATTGTGCGATGGTAAATGGGCCATTTAATGGCCGGCTTTGTTCGGCGAGCCGGCTCTTGTTTGTCGGTCGCCATAAAAATGCTGGTGGTGTCCTGTGGACAGTTGGACGGCCTCGTGGCCGAGTTTTGTCATCCGTCACGGAGCGTAAATGTCAGCGCCTTTCCGTTCAGGAAGCGATCCACAGCTGATGACATTAACGTGCCCATCTTTTATATGGACGCGCCTAGCTGGTCGCGTTCCGTGTTGCGTTGTGTTGCGTTGCGTTGCGTTGTGCCACACGAAACCACCATTGTCATCGGAGTGTATAATCGTATGTCCCGGATGACTGATATCTGTGATTATGTTTTCTATTTAAACTAAATGGAGCCATTATGTCCAAATGTGGCATCTGGTCGGCGTGCAATTCGACGCTAATGGATGTCAGGATGGACAAGAGGATGGGTTGTTATGTGTCTGTTTGGATTACCGAGTCTTTAATCTTCGTTTGGTTGTGGAGACCTATTGACATTTCACCTACAGAATAGATGTAACTTTTTAAAATAATATTATTAATATTTAGACACGTCATACTCGATCGAACTGTACGTGACATATTTACTAATGGTTTGTTTTTTAAATTTGTTTTCGTTTTTTGTCTTCCAGTCAGCGGCTGACTACGGCGCCTACACCGGCTATAACCAATCATCGTACCCAAATCCATATTCATACTATTCATACGGAGCAGCGGCTTCAATAGGCAGTTCATCAAGTACCTCAGTGCCTTCTACACAGACTTATCAGCTCCTCCCTCCTTCCACGTCAGGTAAATCATCCGAATCAGCGGCTTCTGTAACCCCGTTCTGAGATTAACGCCGCTCCATCGTACATTCTGAAACACCGCCCTGAATAACAGAACTGGTTCGTCTTAATGGCTAGAGAGAGGTGGGGAGTTTTTGGCTTTCACTTCCTTAACACCTTTTGAACGTTGCCATCCAAGTCTTTGGTATAATTCACTTTCTCGTTGGCCCGTCATTGATAGATAAGCTCCGTTGGTCTGAATTTTTTTTAATAAAGCATTCTGTTACAGTATCGGCATTGGAATTAATTTTTTGGGGGTGGGCGCCAGATTTATTTATGAGCGCAAGGCACGGAAGCGTGCCATCGCCGATCTTTATTCATTATACTCAGGGATAATTAGGTTATTTTCAAACGGCCTTATTATTGCCGGAAATTATTAATTGAGTCGTTATGAATATAACTCAGCGTCGGCGGTATTGTTTTGTTTACCGGCAGAGTTGCCAATAGCGAAATCATAAGTTGACGGGCCACCCGTAAAAACGTCATAATTCAAATAACAAAAATTGGAGTTCTCAGGTAGTCCTCCTTCCAACTCCCACTGTTGAGTATCAAATGAAAAATATTAGAACTAATTATCAGAAAGTATTAATTAGGATGTTATCAATCCTGATATCTTTACTGGTCACATTTTTGCAGCCAATATAGACGAAGATAGAGTTAATCAAGAACCGATTATTGACTTTCCGAGATTTTGCAATAATCAGTCTATGTCTTTATATGGCGAATGTTTAATTATGTGTCTTCATTTTCCATGCCATGTGATGTTATGTTTATGTGTTTTTTTGTATGTTCATCGCTTTTAAATCTACAACCATACAGCATCCACTCATCTCTCTGGTTCCACGCTTGCAGCAGACAGTCAGTTCTCTTCAGGTTTGCCCACTAGTCATACGCCTCCGCTGAAAACGGAGAACAACAGTAACACGGCCAAGACGTGGTCCCCTGATGAAGTAAAAGGTGAAGACAAGTCTCCGCAGGATATAGGTCAGTAATGAGTCCCGATCAGTGCCAGACATCTGGATTACTGCCTGCTTCACATCATCGTTTTGTTTTGGTTGCTTCCTATCATTGGCATCCGGCTTTTCATTTCTGAATTGTGTTCTGTGTTTCCGAGAAAAGGGTGAGCAGCCGAGTGTTTTATTGTGTGTGTGTGTGTGTGTGTGTGTGTGTGATACGTCATGATTCCGGCCTTACTCTCTACTTAGTTACCATGTCACGATCTGCCAAGGAAATATGCACCCGACTTAATTTCATTTGATTTCAGAGAACATAAATTTTACATCAAACTACAGATGCATGAACAATGCAATTATGCCGAATGTCAAGACGTGGGTTCGTTTCAAAGCGAAAAAAAGAACACAAAAATTCGTGATTTATAGCAAAAATTGGGTACCGTAATGAGAAAGTGCCTTCTTGAACCGGAAATGTGGCATACGTTTCGCGAACTGAATTGGAGGGATCACTCGCGGACAGAAATATTGGAGTGATTACGGCGAGGTTAGAGATGTCACAGACCCCACACACTTAGAACAACTCCATTTGGCCGACAAATGTCCATGCTGAGCGCGTTAAAAACAAATACACCCCACCGAGGGATTCACCAGTTAATGGCATGTTGCGTTCAAAGGCTCCAACTGCGATGATCCCCGGCGGTTGGGATAAAAACTACAATGTTAATTCCGTCAACCTGTCAGAGTTTAGGTTATTAATATTGAAAGATCGACTCCTTTCCAATACAACTCCCCCGTCGTCGGACTTCTTAGCGCGCCCGATCGGACCTACCACAGATGAGGAGTTGGCGTACCACTGAGTGAGAACGTGCCACACTGATTTATGAACATCCTGTATTCTGATGATCGGCGCTAGATTGGCCAGTGATTATTTCGCTTCTTGCCTATTTCACTCGTCGACATTATGGCCGGCGCTAATTACAGACATATGGCCGAAATAATACGAGATGCAGCTGGAAGTCGGGAAGTCCCGATCACGCGTGCGGAGCGAGGGGATGACTGGTGGAGAGAGACCATGATCATGAGAGCGAAGGGGTTGCCTTTTTAATTTACGCGTTCGCTGAAGACATGTGGGTGGTGACAGTTGTGACCCATTACAAACCGGTAGACGAGTCGTACTTGGGACGGCGCTTGACCGACCGGATGACTGTGGTTTCCGCCAGTCGGATGATCGCAGATCCCGGTGCCAGACCGTGCACCGCCTGATCCAGATGAGCGCCGACACATTACACCATCTGGCTACATCCTGGACCGGACCAGGCGACTGATTTACGCTCCCGGCAGTAATCACCTTTCTAATAACTGCCGAGACCTATAGGCATAACTCAATCAGAACCTCACTGGAAGAAGGGCACTTCTTATAGTCGAGCTTAATCGGTCCATCATTATCCGTTTTCGTTCCGCCATACGTCCTTCTCGTTGTCAGTCGTGATAACGCTTCGCTATCGTGGAAAATACATAACTCACCTGATGCGCCAGAGGTTTGCCTACATCTGATTAGCGCGTGATTTATGTTGCCATGCCGAGCCCTACCGGTGTCTGTTGTTTGGTGGTCCGTCTGACGACGAGCCATTAATGGGGCGAAGGGTGATAGCGCTCGGAAACAGACGAATCGCTGTGAAGATGATTTGGCAGACGGTAAATCAAAGCGTTTACGTCAGCCGGGCGGGCGATTGAGTAGTCGCCAGAGAGACTCCCGACGTTGACGTTTCCGACATCGTAGACGGCGGTCGTGAAGATCCCAACTTCAATGCGCCGCTTTGTTCCTCATCGACCGACCAGCCAAGATCAAATCGATAGGAAATCGCCGCTCCAGATCTGTCGAGACCCATCCTCAGACGCCGTAATTGATTTAAATGTTCACATAATTGTTGTTTTCGGCTGATTTATGTCCTCTTATGACAGACTTGTCCTCATTCGTCGAATGGACTACGTCAGTACGAAAAGAAATACGAAAACCGAACGAATGAGAAAGTCCCGTTTTCATCTTGTTGTGTAAGGTGACATAGAAGCAAACGGAAAAAAATGATTTAGTCACCGTTGTAAATTATTCCGATTTAATGAGAAATACCTGTCGATGGCGGGGCACTCGGTTTAACTTCATTTTCGGGCAAAGATTTGATGCTTGCAGTTGGATGATGCATGACTTTTCAGCGTTGCCGGCGAATATTCATGAGCAGCGGTCGCCACCGACCAGACGTGCCGGGCGCAGCACCGCTCGTGACGCGTGATATAATTCGTCTCGTTTCGCGCTGAAATATTATTTCTGTCGGCTGTCGTCGGCGGTGCGACAGCATCCCGTCCAGTCCCGCCCTGGTTCGCGAACTCCTACTTCGAACTGGTTGGATTGGCAGCGGGCTGTGTTTGTTTGTTTGGCACCTGGGCAGTGGGCTCAGATCATAACAGTCCTGGCCACATGCCCGGAGTTGTGTGCTGTTAGCGATCTGCTGAAATGTGCAGCTTGTTACCGACTTCCTTGTCGACATGAAGATCATCAGGGAGCATCTGTAGATCTTTGGCGAAACTAGCTCCGCCGCGCCGCGTCTGGTCGGCAGTGTTTGTAGAACTTGTAGCGACACCTGGTCGTAGTTTTGGTAACAATCATCCAGCTAATGATGGACTAATTCGTCGATGGGTAGAAAACGAGGATGTCATCTCGTAGACAAGACATATGTACAGGTGAACTGTATTCTATGTACGCTACTTATATGCCGATCAGATATCGGCCACTGTCACGCCCGCTTTGACGTGGACGAAGATGGTATGTTAGGTGGTAGAGTTGTACTTGTTGCAATGCAGCGTTTCTTTTATTAGTGCAGCCCCAACTGTGGCAGATGGGAGTTAACGTATAGCATTAAAATGATTGCTTGGAAACAAACCAAATTAATTATTGAGCGGATCATTTACCAGCTTACGGCGTTCGGTTCTCGGCCGAACGTTCGCCATTTTGTCGGTGGCAATATTAAGAATGGTGAACTCGGCCGGAAGCCACGTGCTAGCTATCTGACTTCAGAGATCATCATGGATAATGGATCTGCGAATGTTTCCCTAAAATTTTCCTAGACATGCCATGTCCAGATGTTGTTAGGGAAATCCTTGTGGGGGAAAATAAACAACTTTACCCGGAGTTCGGAGTGAGAAGAATGGAAGCTATTCGGAATGGGCAGAAATCCATTCCGGCGCAGCACTTCCGTTAGCTTGCTAATCAGCTTCCCCGATGTCTTGCCAACTTGCGATAAAACCAGCTTCTTAGTTCGACCTGGTCACCGAGCCAGCGTCCCTCGCATTAAAGAACGGCCACTCTAGCATTCTGGCCACAGGTGCCGTACCAAGACATCCCAAGGATCGAGGGTCACTTGAGATAAATATGTTTGTTATAGTGGGTGGGGGGAGGATATGGAATGGTGTGTTTGGTCCAAGGACGATGGCCGTTGTTGTCCTGACCAAGAGGTTATGTGATGCGCCCTGAATAATACACGCCATTAATATACGACAGAGTCATTAGCATGTACGTCCACTTAAACGTATTGCAAATTGGTAGCGCAATTATCATCATATGGCCATTTGTGTGCGCGCGTGTCTCGCCATGAAAATCGCACGCCGCGGGAGCTGAAATTTAGGAATGGTACAAACTTGAAATGAGAATGAGGTAGCAACACAGAATCGGGAGCCGTGGAATGATATGTGGGGTGATCCACGCTTCGAACTCAATTTGCTTCAGTTTACATTTCAGTAAACAACAAGCGGTGAAGTTTATGGTGTAGCGCTCGGTTCTTTGTTTGGCATCTTGAGGCGGTCTAGCCAAACTCCTTTAAACTAGCGATGTGTTATTATTTAATTGTGTGTGAATACATGAATCCCCGAAGAAGAAGAGAGTATAGTAGATGTTGGATTACTCTCAGCAGAGGAATGCTCAACTGAATGGGTACGCCGAAGATTCGGCTTTACTCCAAGTAGACCCGAACGGAACAAAGGGACGAACAACAACAGTGAATAATGCACCGTTGTCGACAACAATACCAGATAGGTGGGATGAGCACGGCGCATTCGCTATAACCGGGCTTTGTTTAAAACGAATCACCAGGAAGTTCGTCGAGATGCCATCGGCGAGTTAATCACACGGACGAGGAGCGGAGCCGGCGAACAATGAAGGTTTGGCAAGAAGTTCGTCATTGTTTGGACGTGGCTCGACACCGAGGACAGATTGGTACAAGTGGCCGACACAAAGCGGCGTACGGTACTGAAAGACGGCCCCATCAAAGCTGGCAGAATCTACTCCAGTACCACGTGACTGGGGGTACTCCATCTGGGCGCGAACGAAAGAGTGCTAATAAGACAAAAGCGGAGGGAATTGTTCGGCTCGTGAAGACCGAGGAAGTGTATTCATCTCGTCTCGTTGTCGGCTAGGAGTAGGGCAGGACGGGTCCATTGTAGGTTGGGGTACAATGTAAACGTATCGGGCACCTGTACTAGAGAGACGATCGGTGACGAGTCGGTTAGGTCTGTTTGTCCACGAGCGGGATGAGTGTTCTCAGAGAGTCCGTGTAATGAAGGCCGCCATGAAGGATAGTGCCGACTCCTATGAGAGATCACTGCCGTCTCGTTCTAGCCGCGGTAACCCCCTGTACTCTACGACCACCATCCCACGAGATACGGGCCACGATATATGAACGGAGTACACCGCAGATCCGTGTACTCTGCGACCACCGTCCCACGGGGTACAGGTCACGGTGTACGAATAGTTTCGCCGACATCCTCGTATTATACACACCCAACCACGTTAGTTAACCTGTCAAATACAAAAAGCGTATTATTTCATTTTTGTTTGTTTGTGTATACCGCACGAGCCGCTTCTTCGTTACATCGCACTTTGTGGCCACATAACATCGATACGTCTTAGCAGTAATAGGACCAACTGTGTTGGTGTTTTGTGAGAACAACAATTTTGTGCCTCCGCGTACAAAGTATATGTATTGTACGACCCTTAACGACCCCTTGGAGTAACTTTATCTACAAGTCTAATTTTTAGGACCAAAACAATCGGTGATAAATATGGCTAATCATAGAGCCATTTCATTTTGGAAACTATAACAACGCAACATGCTCTAAAAACCGCCCCAAATATTCTACATATTCTTTATATATTTTCGTCATCCTCTGGAATATATAATTTCTTATTAAAACTCTAGATAAGACTAATTCTAGTCACTTTATGGTTTAAGTTTATCAAATGTAAAATTTTATTAAATGCTAAAATACATTAAAAATAGTTGGATACTTTAAATTCGAGCACGCGGAAATTTAGATCCGGAGTAGCAATCGGTGTCCCATATAAGGTATTCTTGTGGATGTTTGGTTCTGTTCTTTTTCACTGGACAACTCCCGCCGAACAGAGTTGCTTACTGACCTAATGTGTGTGTGTGTGTGTTTTGCTCGATTCTGTGTGTTACGTCACCACTGTCTGCGAGCCAACACTGACCGTGAGTGCCTATATTCCGTTCATTATTAACCAACCACGTGGTGGCCAACTGAACAAGATCCTTGTAAACACAAACTTATTACGACGTTTCTACACACAAAAACATTTATTTGTGTATGGCTAAAGTAAACTAGTAATGCCAGTAAAAGCCATTGTTATTGTAATCGTCTGATGAAAAAAAAAGGTATTGGCCAAGCTAAGAATTATATATGATGTACGTGTGTTAAATTTTTTATTAGCGTCATTTTCGTTTTGGTATTGAATTTGGCTTATTCAATGTGCTGCATTCTTTTGAAGGCAAATAAACGTAAATAAAATATCGTAGGAGGAAGGGAGCCAGACGCACGCACGCACGCATCCTCATTCATACCTTCCATGGCAGATCGAAAACAAACTGTACGGTGTCCAATCTTCGCTATAGTACATGGTTCCCATGCGTCCTGGAAAACCTGGAAAATAACAAATTCATTTTCCATTGAATTTTACAATATCAGGAAATGTCCTGGAAATGTCCTGGAAAACGTATTGCCTGTAAAAAATCCACTTAGAACAAAAAATAAATTTAAAAAAAAATTAATAATAACGCGCATAAATAGTATGTCTGTAGAAGAAAATTTCGATTGTAGAAAAAGGGAGTACTGGTACATATACCATTTTAGTTTTTAAATTGAACATACATTGAATAAATATAATATGGTAATTTTGTCCTGGAAAATATTATTTCCTTGACTGTGGGAAGCATGTAGTATCTTACCTGTGTTAATCAATTATCCATGAATCCCACCCCATCTCAACCAAGTTGTCCACTAGATAATTGCGCCTCGTGTTGTATGGCAGTCCGCGTCCATCAACATCAGCGCTTCATTCTGCTAATAACTTCTCCAAATGATGAAGCTATCCCTTGCTGTCAGTGTTTAACCTTAAGTAAACTAAGGTCATCCTGATGATAAACACCAGCCCCAGCCGCGGATCATCAGGTCATAAAGTGATCGGTGGCACGCTGATAGAGCACGCTGACCAACCAATATGGCACCGCGGTATCTGGATTTAATCCGGCCACAACTCGGGAGGCCGTTTGCTTATGGCAGCGATATTATGGCGTTGTTTATTGGAACAAGAATTCCGTTTGCTGTCAGCATGTCAGCCATTCTGGGCAATTAACTCGCCGCGCGGTGGCGCTCCCCTCCAGACCTTTCCAACACGGAAACTGCGGTGGCCGATTGGTTATGGGCCAAACTTTTGGGTTATGTGGCAAAATTTTGGTTATACGTTCAAATACTGGTTTTATCGGAAACTTCGGTATCGTTTGGGTTATGTCCAAATATTAATTATGTGTCCGAGTTCTGGTTCTGTGTCAAGCTGCGATTTTTGTGTCCCAGTATTGGTTACCTACCAAGTTGTGAGTTATATATCTGAAGTTATGCGCTTTATGTCTGAGCTCTATAGTTATGTACCAAGCTGTGAATTATGTATTAAATTACTGGTTATATATCAAGTTTTCAGTAGAGCGCTTCAATACCAGTTATGTGCGAGACTGTTGCAAATAATGGTATGCGGTAAGCTCAGCGTTATGCGCTTAGTTATTTCCTATCTGTCAAAAAGAGAACTACAAATTCGTATCCTATATTCCTGAGCCAAAATTCTAGTTATGGGTCACATTCCGGACAAAACATCAACAATTTGTGTTACATACGCCAAACGTAAGAGTTGTGTACCAGTGTCACTCGTATGCAACAAACCTTCCGGCCATGTCCCCCAATTACCGATTATGTATTCAAGTGTCACTAATAAGGGCTGAAGTGAAAGAACAATAATAATAATAATAATTACCGAAATAATCACCGTCCGGTAATAAGGTGCTAATCAGTTAATTTACGGCGAAGGCCTGACTTGTAGATAGAGCGTGTCTGATTCGGGATCCAGTTGGTATGGTTTGTGTCACGGAGAGAGAAGGCGTTATCTTGGCACCACGCTGAACCCAAACATTTCCCCGTAACACCGTTGATTAGGGGACCTGTCTAAACCGTTGGCTAGCTACCGGCGGCGGAGGTCACTGGCAGGGGGCAATCCCATCTAACATCAGCTGTCCCGTGGGTATTATGTGTGAAGGTGTGCGGAGGCGTGTGCGTGCGTGTGCGTGCGTGTTGCTGATGCTGACGTGTAAATAAGAGGAGCGGTCCGTGACTGGATTACGTTTAGTTATGGGGCTGTTGTTGCGGGGTGGAGGTAGGCCAGCGTGCTGGAAGCGAGATTGCCCCAGTCCCTATGGAACTGGCCGTATATTGGGCGTATTTATTTAATGCTTGCTGCACCTGATTTTCTGGATTCTGAATCACGCAAACCGGTCAAACGAGGTGGCGCTTGGTAGCTGGCCCGGCTAATGGTGGTGCAGCCGGTCTGGCAATGATGAGCCAACCCGTCGCGGTGCAGCTGGAGAAAAACCAAGAGCTTTTCCTATGTCTGCAGCAACCATTTGATAAGAGCTCGCTCGACCAATCGCCAAAACAGATGCACTTGACACGATTTGAGGGTGCATGGTGCTTATCTGCAGAATATACTGACTTGGTACATTCGGAAGTTAAGAGATTGAACGGAAAGAAATTAACGCACTTCGTCGCCTCGTTTTATCACACTAGGCACCGATAACTCGAGAGAGAGTGGTCGTCGACGCACTGTGTTGCGCCACTGATCCAGAAAGCAACAACGCACAAAGCGGCCGTCATTGACAAACGATCGCTGCTCTCAGCGGCGGCAATTACAGCAAAAGGGGAGATGTCAGTCGCCTTGCACTATTTTAACTTAGGAAAGCGCGAGCAATACAGCGCGCTGGTCGGTTTTTTGGGGCGTTTTTATGCTCAGTTGAACCGTTCCTGTTGGATTTCAACCAGAAGTCGCCGACGATATGACATACGCCGAGCGAGAGGGGAACATTACGAAGTTCGGCCCGGCGTACGTACGTCACCGAGACCCGACGTTCCGGCCTATCGTGAGCAGTTTTAATGTAGAGAGCACGTCCCGTCGACGCTGTTAAAGCCCATCTGCCAGGTGTCGGATTAGCTAACGAGTGCCTGCCTGCCTGCCCGCCCCTTGTTGCTAGTTGACGTAGGTTACGAACTGAGCTTATATGATGGCGAAAACCAGCTAAAGGGCAACCATCGGGCTGACATTATGCCTCCTCGTTTTCCGAACCTTTTCCTCCGACTTTTTTTCCGGGGAGTTTATGGCGGCGACCGTTAAGCATAAAATGTCAAGTATTGACACCGGCACGATGACGGATATAAATTGTATTATATTATCGGTGTGTAATCGTAATGATGCTATTGTCAATTCTGATCAATTGCTTTCGGGATGAGTTCTGCGCGCGTTGGTGGCGGGTGGATGGAGGAAAGGGCGCGTCCGTGTGTGTGTGGTGCGCCCGTCTGTCTTCTGTGTGTGTTGTGTGTGTGGGGGGTGGTGTGCGCTCTCTTTGTTTTTTATGTGCCTTTGTTTTTTGTCTTTTACAGGACGGGGTCCCCGGAATCGACGGCGGACGAACAATCCCTCTCCGGGGCCGGAGAACGACTTGGAGAGAGTATTTATCTGGGACTTGGACGAAACGATTATAATATTCCACTCGTTGTTGACCGGTTCGTTTGCCCAAAGATACGGCAAGGTATGTTGACGGTTATATCGGCCTATGCGTATAAGTATACGTGTGTGCGTTTCTGTATTTGTGTGTGTGTGTGCACGCGCTCGCATAGGTATCACTAGTTCCCTAATATAATTATAGAAGACGAGGGTGCGTGCGACTACATTCAATAACTTTAAGCAAATTGTGGTCAAATGAGAAGCAAATTCATCTGGTATTACAAAGGGCCCCCGCTGCGAGTAACTGCTTACTCCGTGGGTGGGCTTCTACAGACAAAACGGCCCGAATAGCCCTTGAACAACGTATCACGAGCCAGATGTACAGCACCTCCGTAATGTCAGAGAGGGAGAAAACGCAACACCCCCAAAGGCAAATTAAATTCAGCTCTTGTCTCATTTCCATTCAACCGGCGTGTGTATATAAATATTTAGAAGTGCACTGCAAATAGCCTAAAAATGTTAAGCTACAAATCAGTCAAGATTTGTTCAAATCATATATATATATATATATATATATATATGTGTGCGTGTGCGCGCGCGCACTGATGAAGTGTTCGTGCAGGCCTAGTGGAAGGATATTTGTATATAGAATGGCGCACTTGTCAACCTTGGAGAGTGCTTCAGGTGAAATATATCAACAGTGGGTGAAAATATTTAGTCATTGAAATTCCTAGAATTCTATTATATCGCCTCAGATGAAGAGGGAAACAACAACTTCTGGTGCTAGCATTGTGTTAGGGAAACATGCATATCGGGTATATATAACGATTATGTGTAAGCTCCAGGCGCATATACAAAAGATTCCTTGTACCTGTCCTTCGCACGTACACACGTACGCTTCCCCCCACATACACAAACGCACGCACGCACACACGCGCAAAATTATATTCTGGCAGGCAAGATCCGTGTGCAAGTTAGGGTAAAGAGCTAGAGGTGGTGTGTTGTCAACCAGATTTTCTTACACAGGCAGAATAAGACATTGTTTATGCAGCAAATGATAGATCGGTAGCTACATTCTAACAGCGGATCGTTTGTGTTTATACTTAAATCGATCTTCTCTGCAAGTACTCATCATCCGGCAATGACCGCATCTCTTCATCACCATTCCACACAACCAGCCTCCTATTGTTGCCTTAGTCCGATTTCCATCAGTTACTTAACTTTTGCCTGACTGAGGACACCTTTTGGCTGACATCAGGTTATACTTTAGAGCGCCCTTATATCGACGTTGACCCTGTATTAAAGCCAGTCTCGTCGTCGCGATAAGAAGCGGCATGCAACTACTACACGGTATAGAGGGAAGCTGGATGGAATCATGCGGGAGGTTGTTTGTCCGGATCAGTTGTTGTAGTTGTTGTACCTGGCCACTTGTATTCAGCGGGACTCCTCACAGACCACATGTCTGGTAGTATGCAAGGAATTTCACACCGAGTTATTGGCTTCTGCCAGTTACCGTAGGAGCTATTTCCACTTCTTACGATGACCAGCCGCGATCCTGTCAGCGGTGTGACATCGTGCCCAGTTGATATCTTCTTGTCAGTTTCGAATACTATTTGTTCACCCATTCATTTATACGCTCACGTACTCTTTTACAAATTCAGTCATTATCTCACACTCAGGCTCACTCAAACACTTCTCCGGTCAGTCAATCAACCACCCAATTACCCATCCTGGTATCTATCAGTCCATCATTCGTCTTGGTCATTTAAAATGTATATTTTATTAACGTTCTCAAAATGAATGGCCATAATTGTTTTAACTGCGACTTAATTATTTTGTTTGTATCTATCTATCTATCTATCTATCTATCTCTGTCTTTCTATCTATCTATCAATCAATCAATCTATCTATCTATCTATCATTTGTGCGCACCATGAACATTACTACCCTTCATACTTGGCGCAGGTATATGCCGAAAACAAGATGTACGGCAGTGTGACCTTTGTGTCTGTTGTCGGCATGTTACTGAAATGATGACTTCTCGGCAATAAAACATAAAACCGGGATATTACAAAGCGGTCATAAGTCTCCTTTTGTGCCTGACAGCCCTGCCAGTCCGGCTACCCTGCTGCGGCAGGCCGTATCAGACCACAATCTGGCTGGTGGAATATTACCGCCGCTAATGTACCATAAATTCCCCCCACCATATCTCACGTTATTGCCGAGGTCACGGATCGGTGTTGGCGGTATGGAGCAACGTGTCCAGATAAGGGAGGCATTTGTTGCCGGAATCATTTGGATCTGCCGCAGCATGCCACGTTCCGGATAGCCGACGGGATTCAATCCTCCCACTGAGATGTTACTATTACTATCATCTCATAGTACGGGAACCGCTGATGAGGACATCATCTGATAATTATGTACGAAACCTCCCCCTCTGCCCATCGGGATACCCGTTGCCGGTCTGTTGGGGTCATCTTTGGATATAAATTATGATCCGGTGAAGTCCAGGCTGTCGATTGTCAGCATCCAGTGGTTTCTGCTATGCTATTCGCTGTTAGTGTTTAGCTTCGGTGTCACGATGACATGTGTCTGTCCCTCCCACATCGTGTAGGTTAGTAGGTGGGTGGGCCGGATGATCAGTGTGGTGGGGGGGATTGGTCAGTGTGGGCGGATGGATGGGTGGGTGAGTCTGGGTGATGCCATGATGGATGTCATAATCAACCGGTCATCCGCTAATTGCCATCCCTGATGCGACTGCCATAATCTCCCGAGATGCACCGACCGCCCATCCATAACCGTACGGTACATCACGCATCCGGAACATCCCACAATGCACCTGGTCTCCCACGTCTAGAAAGTAGAATGGCCGGTGCGTTATTACGATCCCGAACATCCCGCTGCGCGTATCCAGGTGAAACAGTGTCCTCCCATCTGAATCCAGTGCCGCCGCTGATCCGCGCATTCCTCTCCGATAGGGCCGGTCACAATCTGGTGAAATATGATAGCAAACGAGCTATTTTAATGGCGTGTAAAACGATTATAGATAGAACAATCGTTGATTAATTGCCTTTATGGTGATGGCGTCGTTAAGATAAGCCGATGGTCATCTTTTGTCATCGACTGGTCCAGAGCCGATACCGGATAACCATTATCATCCCATTAATACCCCGAATCCGGCCGATACTGGCTCCCATTAACCACCACCGAATATTGTCCGTTGCCGATAATGGGAATATTAAACGGAGCCAGCGGGCCGTCCGGGTGGCTGGCCGTAGAATGTCATTAAAATTGGCGATTTTCACGAAACGCGTCTGCAGAATTGTCGCACATGTTGTACCAATCTTGACGGATCCGGAACAGAGTCAACAAATATTGCGTTTTAAATTGGAGGGAGGGAGGGAGGACTGGGTGGTCCAGGCTGGCTTCCAGACGAGAAAATGAGAACACATCTCCGGAGCGAGCGAACAGTGACTAAACAGACATGTGGCTAACATGTGCACGGAAGGCGAGATTTATGTCGTTATTCCGACTGTCTGTAGTCGGTGGTACTCGACAGCTAACGCTCTATATACCGAGTTGGTGTCCCACTACTGCTACTACTCTCTCTGATATGGCGTACTGTCTGTCTCCCGGGCTGGTGTACTGTGTACTCGTCTTTCCTCTTCTCTCTCTCTGTTCTCATTCAGCGCTGTTGTACTACTGATCGCCTGTCATCTGTCGCAGGACCTGTAGCCACAATTAGATCTTGGTCCTGGGCACGTAGACAGAGATGCTTTCTCCTACAGCCCAAAACGACATGTTTTGGACATCGACTGTACCCGGCGTACATGATGATTCGCTGTACACTCATATATCTGATAAATAACGCTGTTCCGGGTTCACAGTCTTGTATAATTATACATCTAATGAACACGGAGTATATATATATAATATATATATATATATATATATATATATATATATATATATAGAGAGAGAGAGAGAGAGAGAGATGGGGGGGGGGAATGTGAGGATATCGTGGGAAACATTGCAGCGTCTGTGAAGAGAGCGCTTGCAGGATTTTAGGAGTCGAAGATGTCACGGACGCACATGGTTCGGCGTGTGATCAATATTAGGAAAGCGTTGCCGTGGCAACGGAAGATGGCGACGTGTGTTGTTGATCAGTGGTTTGTACCGGGCATTAAGTTTACATTAACCCACTCTTACACCCGACGGTAGAGGGCGTCGGTGTCGCCGCGCTCGCACAGCACCGCTCGAGTATTGCTCGGATAAGCTAACGACATCGAGCGTCCTTTCGGCGAACGTTTCGGCGGCCGGGTCAAGAAATACAAGCCTCGGAAAACATTTTATTTGATGAGGGAGGTCGTTCGGTGAACCGGGCGCCGATGCCAACGCTTCGGTACTGCACCCTTTTTGTCGTTTATTCGTGGTCTGTCAGCCATCTGGTCGGTGATAATGGATGTTGTTTAAGATCAGGAACGGGTCTCCTGAAGAGTGGACGAGTCTTAGAGTCTGGGAACACACACACACACACACACACAGAGAGAGAGAGAGAGAGAGAGAGAGTCAGCACGGGGTTATGCTCGGACAGCCTTGGGCCACGTAATAACACGGCAATTTCCTGAAAGGTGACAGTGAATAATCAGCGCTCGGAGAAATCCGACTCCCACAAAACCGGGCCCGTTCGCCCTCTGGGGCTCAGGCTCTCATGAATAAAGAGGGCCCGAGAAGACTGGCCCGAAGCGGGCGAGCACATGTTCGGCGTTATGACGTGTTATGACTGACGCTAACCAGTAGGCCGGGGCCAGTCAGCTTCAATCAGCTTCAACGTCTTGATGTTGTCACTCTGGGCACATCATCGTGGCCAGTACTGATATTTTGGTTTGGACCACTACTGCTGTAACATAAGACGACAAATGAGCCCATATATTGGTCCCTTTTTATTGCTCGTTTCTTATGTCTCCCTTCCTGTATGTCCATATGTGTGCGTGTGTGTGGGGGGGGGGGTTCGGGTGGCTGTTGTCTGCCTCTTAGTGCATATGCAACGAATAGAAGGGGGGGGGGACTAATTTTAGTGGGTTTTTTTTTGTACAACAAGCTACAACGTGATCAGCTCGGATATGTCTATCAGATCATGTGATTTTGATTTGCGAGTATCTGAGCCAGTGCTTTCCCAAGCACTGGCTAGCACACGCACACTGTGTCTTGCTTGAATGTGTTCCGCTTGTTCGTATCAGAAATAGTCACGAGTTCAGTAAACGTCCCGTGTTCAGTGTACTGTGGTATGTGGCCCCGTGGTTGATGTTGGTCCTTTAGTTGTCTGACTGGATTACCATCGGATACAAAAGGTTTGTTGTTGTGTCGACGGTCTGAGTCCTGGACGACGTTAGGACGGGTTTTATAGCCTTATCCTTAAACCACGTCAAGTGGATGTTGACAGGAGAACAGCTGCATAGAATAGGCCGTCTCGTGACTTCATACGTCATCCAGAACCGGCGGACATCGAGCAGCAGCTTTGCCAGACAAACGTTCGATGTGCTGTCTCCATTTATTAATGGATAATGACTTCCAACCGACTCTGTTATGATCTGCCAACCAGGCCAAATCTCTCCAATAGGGTCAACTTCTGGAATGACCTTTCTTTGGGCAAACAAAGTGTGTTATAGATGGAGAGAGAGAGAGAGCTGAGTCTCTCGGCTCACTGCCTGTTCACCGATGTTACTTAATGGATATAGCGATAGAATGGGAAGCATGGCCCTCTAATCAGCTATCTCTCTCTCTCTCCTTCCTTCTCGCTATTGTTATCCACATACCTGATTATCACAGGTAACAAACCGACCGGTTATGTCCAATTAATTGATAACGCCATCGCCCACGGGGCACAGCTCATGCTGAAGGTGATCAAAAGTTGTCAGAAATGTCTGCATCACATTGGTGCCATTCTCTGATTGATTACGCGGTCTGGCCGGCACCTGTATTATCGTAACATTGCCGCAGTAAAAGACAATCAGGACATGCTGCCTGACGTCCGGGATAAGAAGAATAGGAAAGTTAAATCTCGATGGTGAGAGGACGGGGGAAGCGGGAAGAGTATTACAAATTTTGTTCTGAGCATGCAGTGTTCACTTTGGCAGCAGAACAGCACTGTGCGGGTGTGCTTGCGTATGATTAACATCGGCTGGACTTGAGCTTATTTTTCTTGTACGTTGGCTGTCGTGTCGGGAGGTGGGGTCCATCGTCGTAATGTGATTGCTTGCCGACAACGGCGAGCAGCCATAGGGCGTCGTGTGACCGTCGTTTCGACACATTATCCTGA
>JAODUP010000476.1:255000-315498 GCA_025642065.1 Paralvinella palmiformis
GTTTATTGTGTGAGGAGCGGCGGATCCGGTACGGAGCCTGGGAGAGTGGAAACTTCGGCCCGTCTATACATGCCAGCTTTTGGCCTTCTCCAGATCCAGATACATTCGTAGATAAATTTCTCTTACGACGCATCCACACGTGCGCCGATCGAAGCACGCGAAGACGTCCGTCAGGTTTGTGGTTTGTGGGAGGAAGAATTCTGTTTCGGTACATCTATCTGGCCGTCTCTCTCTCTCTCTCGCTCGCCGTGTACAATGATGGATCGGCGAACTTTATCACCGACATCGGGTGAAGGAGATATAAGCCGAAAACTATAATCTGTTGTTAGTTAACCGATCGATGGGTCCGCCGTTGAGTAAGACGCAAATGGTACGATGGTCTCTCTCCTGATGTATACGGGATACGGGGAAATACGAATATCTGGATTGTCAGACGTTGATGGATTTTAGGGATTGGGGGGGGGTGAGGGGGTCAACGAACTTGCTAACACGCATCCTTCGTCCCTGATGATTAGGGTCGGCCGCTTGGTGGCATCTCCGGCGACAATAAATTATTGTTTTAACAACTACAAGAGCAATTAAAACAGCAACTAAAAAGTCTGGTTGGCTGGTGTGTGGCTTTTTTTGGTTGGACGTCGGCATCATTTGATTAGACGCTGAGAAGTCGGTGTGTGTGTGTGTGCGTGTGTGTGTGTGTGTGTGTGTGTGTGTGTGATTTTAAAGCTGCCAGGAAAAATGCCGTCTTATGCAGAAAGCTTTAAGTATGTGTTTCGAATTAAAAAAGTGATTTTTTTTGGCTCTAAGCGAATGACGTTAATATCATCTCGGGATTTAGACCCTTCTTGTCACCCATCCGGATCTGATCCTTGTGACCGGCGGCTATTTATAGTCCAGTGACGGATATAGTGAGTAGTGAGTCATCATTCCGTTCTCTAGAAATATGTTCGTGTTCTCGATCCGATTCTTTGGCGCAGTAGGGCGCAGGGGAGATTCCCAGGAGGCTGTGTGTGTGTGTGTGTGTGTGTGTGTGTGAATTATAGTGATTGAATGACAAGAAGTATCTCTGGGCTAAAAGCTTATCCCATTTATTCTATATGAGCAGTTAAGAACTTCTTAGCGGCACCCCCCCCCCCGTGCACATAAATTTCTGGTCCAACGAAGAGCAACCACACTTGATGTACTTTAATTCGTAAACAAACGTCGACCGCAAACGGAATCTCTCAGATGTACCGCCTCAGATGTCAACAAGATGTTGTTAAGACTAAGCCAGACTTAGTGAGTTGCCGTGTCAACAGTTTACCTTATCTCGACCGATGGCCAATCAGCTACTGGTGAGATATCAAAGGTTCATCGATGATGGACGTGCCGATTGTCCCTGCCTGATTCACCGCCCGTCACGTCTAGACCACTGGCCGGTGGTGAAAGCTACCAGTTTCTTGGGGATGGATGAGGGCAGAGTACGTGTGTACACAACTAGAACCGCCACAATGGTAACCGGTTTGACCATTTCATCGTCAAACCGACACAGAGATTGCATAACGAAACCGTGGAGAGAGAGATAACTGTTACTAGTCGTTGCATAAACGAGAAGAATGTATCTACGGTAAGCGGCAATTGAGAGAAAGAGAGGCCATGTCAGGATCCAGTTATATATAGTTAATGTCTAGTAAGCGTACGTGTGTGGTGTGTACGTATCCAGGGCGCCTTATCGCCTGATAGGTGATGACGGCTTGCGAGAGATAAAGAATTGAAGAAAGCTTTAACGGCGTTTCAGCGAACGAGTTGTAGAGACGCGGAGATGATAAAATTAATTGTAAGACGAACATTGGGTGATGAGTTCGTCCGCCAGTTTACTCAGTCTTTGTTCTGGGGAGGGGACTTCTTGTTGACAACAACGAGCGATATTGACTGGGGGAGGATATGGGACTTCATCGGATTGGGAAATGAAATAAATGCACTCCCATCACCACCACCACCACCAACAACAACAGCAATAACAATCTAACAACATCCATGTTGGTAATGTTTAGATGTGTTGCAAGGACATTCTCCCACTCGCCTGTCATCGTGTTGGCTCCGTGTTGATGACACGTGATGATATCAATACAGCGAACGTCACGCGTATTACCATTTTCAAAGCGTTTTGTTTTGAGATTCACGACGAACCGTGATGGCTACCGCTGGTCGTCTGGAGCAAAGCGGCCTCTGGCGGCGTGCTTAGATTCTAGTTAATAATGTGGACGTTACTAGCTAGTGGCTGCCACCGATGGAGATAAGGCACTCATCATCTTTGGCCCGATAGTAAACAAACGACCTTCAACGTGAATACAGCACTGACCGGGGCTGTAATCGGGCACCGTGAAAAAACACCCCCGCGGAGATTTGGCCGAACTGTTTTTGCCCGAGAAATAATTTACGCCCTCTGGAAGTCATCCCCGACGTGCATCGGCAGCGATTTGTTTTGTTATGGTTGTTGTCGAGTTTTTCTCTGATTTTCGAGTAAACCACTCTCACCTCCGCTACCCCTACTAACGCCCCCCCCCCAAGTTTTTCTTCAGTTCCTCCCCCCCCCCGCCGTGTTCGGCTTGTGATAAAGAATCAGTGCTATATCTATCACCCGACAGGATGGTCGCACCTGTTATTGTATTTGTTGATCTTGGACAGGAAAATCAACAAGGAGGAATTATCCACGCTTGATCGGCGTTATCGACGTTTTTGCGCGCCAGTTTACGGCTTCTGTAATTATCGGCAGTTTTGTCGGCGATTATCGAAAAGCCATTTTAGAGAGCGGGCGAAAAAAGGGGGGCTGGGCAATAAACACGGGCGTCTGCCAACAAGAGAGAGAGAGGGGGAGAGTGAGAGAGAGGGAGAGATGGCTAATTAATTATACGGCGGCGGGATTCCTTGCTGATTCAATGATTACTTTATAATAACAACAATAATTTATTATGTTAACTTTTATTCGGCGAAATAAACACCAAGTTAATTGTCTCGGAAACAGTCCTAGATGCATCGCTCTTCCCCTCTCTCTGTGACCCATGAAAGGGCGCCTCCGTGGTCTATAGCGGTAGCGCGTTGGGCCACAGATCACTACCACCCGTGTTTGAATCTCAGCGTGGGTATATTTGAAGGTTGTTTCATCTTTCACTTCGCTTCTTTCTTTACCTTTGGAGGCCGCTCGACCCATTTAGCCGACCATGTGCGCGCAAGTGGCCGTAAAACATCCAACCTCCTCCTCCTCTGACCCATTGATGCACACGCACACTTACAAACGTGCTTTGGCATGGTTATCCTTATGTGATGATCTGCCATGTTTAAATAGGAAATCATTTATTTATTATTTGTCTTTCCCGCTGTATTCGAGTGCAGCGCGACGCAGAGGTACGAGGTGGGGGGGGGGGAGGATGAACAGTCACTAGTAGCATAAACTGCAGACCATACGATGTCCATGACCATGTACAAGACGCGGAATTATCCCAGCAGTAATCCAGACAGACATCACCCATGTCCATACACACACAGACACACACACACAGAGAGAGAGAGAGAGCTTTCACCCTATTAGAGCAATTCTGCTCACATTTGTCAGCGGAAATTTGCTGTAGTCTACCGGAGACAGCCGCCGCTCCGACTGTCCACCGGTCTGCCGGGCGGCGCCCCGCAGAAATCCAATCAACTGTGAAATCCTAAACCGGCTGAAATTCCGTTTCCATTTGCTTTGGAAATGACGTCGGCGAGCGGCGCGCCAACCGCCCAATTACAGTGTGTAGGCTTGTAATTAGTCATGCACGCCGTGTGGCCGTGATCTGATTTGAGCTCGTCGTCCGCATTAAAGGGAGCCGTCGGGGCGCCGTTTGTCAGCGCTCGCCGCTGCCCAAATCGGTGCCAAACTGTGCGATGACTTGTCGTCGGGAGTTCCTCGGAAGGCTGTCAGCTCTCATCTCGTCTCATCTCATCTCTCTAAAGGCCCCCCCCACCCCAACTCTCTCTCGCTCTCAAGAGATATATGCTATATTGTCATGTGCCATATTGTCTCATAAATATCCTTGTTGCTAGTCGAAGAAGCGCCACGCAGGTGTACCAGATTGGTCAAATCTGTTGGGAGTTGTCTGTGTCGGTGTCCTTACCTAATGTCATTAGTACCGGGCTGGGGTGTCCGTTGTCAGGTGCACGAGATGTCTGTCTGTCCGCCCGTCTGTCTGTCGAATGTATCTCGTGTCTGGAGTGCAGCCCGAATGTGGGGTCGCATTTCGGCGACAGTCCGAATGTGCCGCCTAATAATGCTAGCACCATAACCGAACTATGGCCGTGCTGACTGAGTCATCGAAAACGTTGCTTATATATAAACAAGTTGCATTGTGACTCAGAGTATGCGCGGTACAAACTGCTTAATAACGCGGAGTGGCTAGGGGTACGAAATGTAGATATAGAATAATAACATTATGACGCAAACATGGGGTACCCAACCCACATATAACCAACGTTATAGGCGCGAGATCGCGAACAACTTCTTGTCATAATTTCTGGAGACCGGTTTCTCCGACGAGCAGAATTCGTTCCGAGTTTTAAAGCTGATAATTTGTCGTGTGACCTGGTGTCTCACGAGCACGTGACAAGAGGCAAGGAACTGTTGTTTGGAAATAAGCGTTTGAATAATGCTTGGACACACACACAAACACACACACACAAACACACAGGGAGAGAGAGAGAGCAATGAAGTGGCTCTCGGTGCTAATGAGTTGACCAAACAAACACGAGCTACGTAGATCTAGCGGACGATGGCCGTGTCCAGAAGATATACCTGGCGTTTATTGGACCAAATGGTCGGCCTCAGTGTTTACTCCAATCAGTAGAGTGATGGTAAACACGACGGTCTAGCCGTATAAACAATAACTCCGGGGGTATGAGGGTGAGATAGCATCATTCATCATACAGAAGAAGAGCTAGTCAACAAACTTGAGACTGTTTGGTCAGTTTGGAGAAGATGGGGGGGGGGGAGGTGTTGCCTGACCAGACAGACCGGTTACGATGGAAAGGTCGGCAGCGTCAGTG
Organism: Paralvinella palmiformis; assembly: GCA_025642065.1. Classification (NCBI taxonomy): domain Eukaryota; kingdom Metazoa; phylum Annelida; class Polychaeta; order Terebellida; family Alvinellidae; genus Paralvinella; species Paralvinella palmiformis. Next base: position 260,053 of record JAODUP010000476.1, read on the forward strand.
GTGTGGGAAAATATCTGGGCTGATGAAGTAATGGTGGAAAGTCTGCGTCGGGAAAAAATACGTCGGGCTGGAGACAAGAAAATGGGAGATCTGGAAAGACAAGAACATGGACAATAAATGATCAGACAGTGACAGAAAGCAAGTCTTAACAATAAACGAAGTAGGGGTTTATGCGTACAAAGATCAGAAGGGGATGTGACAGTTTAGAAACGTGTGTGTGTGTCTCTGTGTGTGTGTGTGTGTGTCTGTGTGTGTTATCTAAAATTAAAGGCATTTTTGGCCCCGAACGAAGATGGGGAGCTTTTGTTGGACTGGAAGTATTACGCGTGTGTGCGCCTTTATGTTTATAACCGATCTTGATGAATAGCAATGACAAGTATCACCTGTTGTGAATGAATAGAGAGGCTCGGTGTTTATTTGTTTACGGCCTAAAGCTGCCGACTTGTGTTGTTTTATAGCGGTCACCAAAGGCCACGCCTGCACCTGTTGTTGCCAGGCAACGAATAGCGTCCCGCTTCTCTGAGCTGTCTGTACCTTACGGAGAGGCTCGGAAAGCCCATACCAATGCGCATCTCCCCTCTTCGTATCAGTCGACTATAACATTAGAACAGCGCCGGTCACTCGACTTCGTCGCGATGACAGTAAAAATGGCTGGAAGATGTCAAAGATCAGTTCTTAGAATTCTAATAATCAAACGCAACTTCCTAAGCCGCGCTGTTCTGGTACTGGACTTATTTACGTCCTAAGTCCTGGCCTCGATTTCTGTGCTATACGGTGATGGATTATCACCGACACCATGACAACGCCACGGCAACAATATCTCTGGCTGCCATATGCTTCGGTGGTGACCCTGTTGACCCCGGCTCTGGGTCATCCAGTCAAACATTGAAGATGTACCAGTTTATTTGTCATCTCCTCAACATCTGCTTACTGTCAGCCAAACGCCACCACTACAAACACTGACCGCCTGTCCCCCAGTTTTCTTTTCTATATATATTTTCTTATATATATATATATATATATATAAATTCCATTTATGCGACGCGGATTGCCTAGTCCTTGTTGTTGTTGTCTTGTCGTTTGTTGTGGTTTGTTGTTGTTCTTGCGCTGAGCCATTTCTGAAGTATTTTTTGCGAGTGCCTAGGAATATTTCACATTTTCGCAAGATCTGGTGTGTGTGTGTGTGTGTCTGTGCGTGCGTGCGTGTGCGTGTTTTGGTTGGTTGTGCAAGCAAGTGATCTAAACGTGTGGGAAAATAGCACGAGGTTGATTGGCATATGCGAAGTTAAGACCTGCTAACCGTCAAAATAAACTCGACGAAAGCCAAATATTAAATACACTGTAACTTATGGCTAACGGCATATGATTGGTCCAGTCACTGGCTGAGAATTATTATTAATATTGCCACCTGATGGGAGATGTTTATAGAAGTGTTTATATCATTTTATGCGCGTATCTATTTCCCCGCCCGTCATAATCTATATGTTTACATTTCAAACCGTATTGCATTTTTCTTTTTCTATTTCGATTACAGGATGCACCGGCCTCGGTATCTCTTGGCTTGAGGATGGAAGAAATGATCTTCAATCTTGCCGATTCCCATCTATTCTTCAATGATTTAGAGGTGAGTCCGGGTTCGATTAAACAAAGTCAGATAAACACGGGGCGCATACGTGCTCGTCCCGTACACCGAAAATCTGGCCGCTGCCAACCAGACATACGAAATAACCGACAAGTTCAGCTAGCAACTGATCCATGGGCAATATTTAGACGACCAGGTCGCGGGAACTCAACTGTTGAGATTACTGCGCTGTACTTTCGTTGTTGTTGTTGTTGTTGTTGTGGGGTTTTAGTTTCGTTTTTTGTTTCGATGACCAGCGTTCCCTATAGCGAGGGCCAGTTCGGGAAGAAATTTCCCTGTATTTTAACAGGCCGCAGAACAAATAGCCAAGTTCCTCTCGTTGAAATTCTGTACAAGTTACTGCGTAAACCAATTTGATGAACGAAATGCATCATCATCATCACCATCATCATTATCATCACCTTGATGGGCATATGGTAGAAAGTATTTAGGAGTGAAATAAATGTTAACAGATGTAGGAATATATATATATATATATATATATATAATGCATATATGCCCTCTGATTTGAGCTTGTTAGTGTTTTATGTCCCGTCCATCAACAGGTTTCTTCTCACCTGCGTAAAAACAAATGTGCCGCCGACTCGTGATTTATGGAAATTTCCTTTCCAAACGACGCGTTCCGGAAGAGCCGGTCGTTGATTGAGAACGTCTGTCAGTCAGTTGTTGAGAGTGTTGATAATCGGGCTCGATCTGTGTACAAATCCGAAATGTCATATATATCTCTGGCTCGCTGTAAGTAACCTGTGCTCGCTAATTAGTGTCTGTTTGGGGGGCGATGCCCGGGTTAGATCGGTCAGAGCCGGGGCTATTATATGTACAGCGACAGGGATAACACCCCGTCTGATGGACACCAGGTGGCGATGTCAGTCTTCCCGGGGGAGATAGTCGATCTCCCTCCCGTATCATCGAATGATCCTCCCACCGAATTCCGATAACAGCGGCTAACTATTTGCCATCAGCCGACGTTCATCATTGGTCTCATCCTACGCCGACTTCACCCCTCCCCCGTATCCCCAACCTGCCGGATGTGCTGGTTGGAAAATCCCCCCCCCCCCCGGCCATCTCTCCCCCGTATCACCAACCTCCTAGATGTGCTGGTTGGCATTCCTCTTGATCAGTAATAGGTCCATCAGAAGCACGATATCGGAAATGATGCACATTTCAAGAGAACCCCAGAACCTGATGACGCCATTTTATTTTCTTCATCCGCCTTTTTACGCGTTCGTTTCATTCGCATCGGGGGGGGGGGGGGCATACGTGCTCTAGTTGGTATAGCGCGTTGGATCACAGATCGCTACCACCGGAGTTCGAACCTCGGCGTGGACATATCTGAAGGGTGTTTCATCTTTGACTTCGCTTCATTACCTTTGGAGGTCGCTCGGCCCATTTAGCCTATACCGTATACACAAAAGTGGCCGTAGAACATCAATCATCAATCATCATCGTCATCAGTCCCATTTTGGTGAAATGGCAGCGAGTTTAGATCGCTGGAAATCGGCATCGGATTTAGCCAATTGGTGGCTTATTAAAGGTTTATTTGCGCTGAAACATGTCTCAAGTAAATGTTTAATAACAACGGTATACAATATGGAGTGAGTGTTGGTACTACTGACTGCGTGTTTGTTTACGGCCTATGCATATGGCTTGTTGGCTGACTGGTTGTCATAATGTGTTGTTGTGTTTTGTTGTGTTTTGTTCTGAACATGGGCTTCTGGATAGACCGCGGCAGCCGCTGTTCGGAGGTGGTTGGGTTTTTTTCTCTCTTATTTTTGTCTAATTAAATCTGAACCGGAAGAAAAAACCCACCCCAACCCACAACACAACAGCCGGGAGTCTGAAGACCTCAAAACACAATTATGACTCGGTTATCTCTTGTTTTAAACAAAACCGGTCGAGAATCAATCCAAGTACAACCGCTGAAGGATAATAGCACACACGCAGCAAACTTAAAACAATGCCAATAGATACACACACACACACACACACACACACACGAAAAAGAACATCACACCGAGAGATAGAGAAAAAAACAGCCCGGTTCCTCTTGTCATTTTGCGAAATAAACAAAAACCAGATTTGTGTTGGTCTCCCCAACACACACACACACACACACACTTTAGAGCCGGAGAGTTATATATTAGCATTGTTACTGTTAATAGGGAGGGCCTGGTCTGTTTCGGCGTAGAGCACTAATTGTGTATTAATCCGTCGCAGCGCATGAGACCGACTGGTGTCGTTCTGTAACCCGAGCCGGCTTTCCAGCTCTGTAGGGGCGTTAGTACGGTCTGACTTCAGATCCGGGTGGATGGGTGGAAAGGCGGCTCTGGCGCGAGCCATCTCGTGTTCGGTGTACGGCTCCCGGCTTTGATGTGTCGTGTTTCAAGTGCCGTACATTTCCTCGGGGTCGCCGGCGAAACGGCAGTCACGTGAATACCGTCTGTCGATTGTTCGGAGTAAGTGAATAATGACGTTAACCTTCAGAACCGCCGCCGAATGATGCCGCGCACCCGGCATAAACTGCCCCCCCCACACCCTCTCCCCAGAACGCTTGTAACAGATATCCAGGGTCGAACTCATGAAATGAATATAAAATATGAAAACGGCGAAAGTCACATCCCTCCCCCCTCCCCCAGTCTGCGAGTCCACCATCCGCGACCCCACAGTTCCTGGTAAGTAAGTAACCGCTATTCGCTAACATGGTAGTTCACTTGTTGCCGTGTTCAGGTTGCTGCATGTCCGTCAGCTGTTTGGAGGTTTTGTGAGCTAGGCCTTTATCCGCGTTTATAACGGAACTGTTCATTCTCTTATCACGAGAGAGCGGGGGGGGGGGCTGGCTCGTACGCACGTACATACGTACACGTACATCGGGAGTTTTTATATGGGTTTTGACGACTAAAATCTAAAACGTCCGCTATGTGGCCAGAACAATATTAACGCCACCACATCGACGGGCGATATAGGAGCTGGCTTTTGTCTCGACATTTCTTTAATTGAAATGTTGTCAGAAGTGATGAATGGGGCACGACGGGCAATTTTCCGCCTCCTTCTTCTTCTGGGCCGAAATCTACGGAAAAGATGCCTGGAGATAATTTCAGATAAGGACGCGCTCGACGCTGTCTGCCTTTACTGTTGTTGTTTTCCACCAGAGATAGGAATCGACCTTTCTCGTCCGAATCAGTCCACGAATAAAAATACTGCTTCTGATTTCGGCTTCGCCTTTAATACTTTGCCGGGTTTTTTTCCCCCTTCCAAGGTAACACCAGGAATATAAGCCCGTGTTTAGCCTCCCCGTTCACTGAAGACCCCCCCCCCACCCCACCCGCCAGCGATTGTCGCGTTGCCCATCGCAGGACTTTTCTGCGTTTTGTCGTCGGAAGGGACGACGATCTGTACACGATAGATACGTGTTATAGGAGGATAGGAGAGAACTAAGGGAGTCGTTGTGTTATCACGTGGCCGCCGATAATGGGGTGTTGAGAGATGGCGGCATTGTCGCTGTCGTTGCGCGTGACAGAGATTGATGGCGTTGACGTATCAGTAAAATGTGTAAATATAAACTAGGCTGGTAATTGTCGGTGAGCGCCGCCACAAAGGAGCCGGGCTGCCATAATTGACGTTATGAAAAAGATGGTCCTTTTTCCACTCTCTCAATCTGTGTGTGTGTGTGTGTGGTTTACGTAGGGTTTTTCACGATATGTGTGTGTGTGTGTGTGTGTTTGTTTGTTTACGTGCTTATCTGTTTCTATCTGTCTATCCGCCTGAATGGCTGTTCTGCATTTTGTCTGTCTCTGTCTGTCTGTATCATCTGTCTCTCAATGTTTAGGTATATTTGTCTGTGTAGGTGGCTGTCTGACTCTGACAAGCTTTTCTCTCTCTCTCCCCATGTGTCGTCTCTCTCTCTCTCTCTCTCTCTCGTCATGTGTCGTCTGTGTACATACATCTATAACCAAACCTCTCTGTGTTTGTCAACGCGAGCGAGCACCGATCCCGTTACACCGACTTATCAACACCTTCAGCAACCATTACCTCCTTATCTCGCCACCTATATACGGTGGTGATGGCCAGCAGTATGGAGCGGCGCATCACCAGATGCTAACCATCCACATTATGATTGATGTGCCATCGGTGTCGTCAAACACAGAAAACATTGACAGACTCCTAGACACAGAGCGGGAGATAATTGTCTAATTTTCACTCGCAACCACCGGTTAGAGAGACAGTGATTAATGGTCATAAAGTAGCTCCATTTGTCTCCTTTACGGGAAGTTTTGATAGGAGTCGTTGTTCTTTCTCTTACGTAAGTCTTCCAGACCTAGACGTAGACTTCTTTGTCAACTGAAGGTCCTCTCTGCTTTATTAAATTCGTACGGGGTATATCGGAATATTATAATAATGTTTTTTTTTTAGACGGGGGGGGTCTAACTGATTCAATGTTATATGTCTTCCTATCCTGTTCATCTATCTATTTTTCTTACCATCCATTTATAACTCTATCTTCTGCTCGTCTGCTTATCTATGGCGTTATTAAACGATCTACGCGTGTGCGTGCGAGTGAATATAACGTGTTGACTATTCATCGGGTAACTAAGTTAAGTGGGAGACTTCACAGTGAGTCGTCTCTCTCTCTCGCTCTCGTGTGTGTGTGTGTGTGTTTAGGGGAGGAGTCCGTACGCCAGTCCAGTGTCAACACAATAATAATAATAATAATAATAATAATAAAGCAATAAGAATCTTCCCCATTGAAGACGGTATGTTGTCATCTGGCTGATCCAAAACCTAGATTAATGTCGAGTGAGTGAGTGAGTGAGTGAGTGAGTATAGATTCACACGACGGCAGGCGATTGGTTAGATAACGCCGCCATATTATAAATTCATTCCGTGCTATAGCCGGGTCGTGTTGACAGTGTCGCGTCGTGCTGTCTCAACGGGACAATGGCCGCCACAACTCGAAGACGTTGTCCGCCTCTTAACAACGACGGCCAGTTTTTACCGGTTCCACTCCAGCTATACGTAATATATAGGCAGTGTGTGCTCTTTACAATCAGCCAGCGGCCCTGTTATAATTACACACCCACCCCGGCCTATCCTTTCCCCCACCCATTTTACCCTCTACCACCCTACCCATCTACCCCACCGCCATCTTCTTCGCGATACCATCCCAACCCAATCAGCAACCGACATATCTCTCAGATGGGTAACAACTCACCTTGTTGCACTGGAGCTTTTCAGATAACGTTCTTCCGATGTTATCGCCCATAATAATGGCAATCAAAAAAGGTTTTTTTAAATGTATTTATTCCTTTTTATGCGGTTTCGCCAAAACCTAATCAGTTGACGAAAGTAGGATTAACGTAATTAATTGGCTATTATCAGTAGGGTCTCGTTGTCGCCTGTGGGGCGGGCGGGCGGCGGGGGGGAGGGGCGTCCCGCCGTATTCGGGCTCTATCCGAGTCACCTGTTTGCCAATCACTCGCCCCTCCTTGTCGAGGGCTCTCGGGCAAATTTGAAAAATCATTAATCCCCTCCACGCTAAATGGGTGGGCCGGAATGTCGGCCGAGTGCCCGGCGCCAGTGATAATGCTGCGTCGTCGACGTGGATGCGCGTCTATTTGGAAAGCAGTCTCGAGTGGAATTCGAGTGGATGGGGCCCCCGAAAAACCGTAGAAGCGAGCCGAATTAGGTGTTGACTCCGCGCCCACTCCAGACGTTTGTTAGCGGAGAGAATGAGTGACGGACTGGCGGGCGAGAGGGAGGAGGAGGGGGGGGCTCTGTGTGGTATTAGCGAACTATTTGTTGATCATAATATGTTCCTTTTTCCGGATTCGTTGATGTGGATTAATGTTTGTTGGGCGTATTGTGTTTGAACAACATTTATGGCGTGTTTTTGTGCTGTAGATCTCGTGATTTCTGCCACCTCCTTTCAAATGTTTACATACAAATTATAGTTAGGAATAATAGGCCTCTCTCCACCTGATTTTCTACTCTCTCCACCTGATTTTCTACTCTCTCCACCTGATTTTCTACTCTCTCCACCTGATTTTCTACTCTCTCCGCCTATATTCTCGTTATATGGTTCCGGTGTTGGGACTCATCCACTCGTCTTTGATCTCTTCGCCTGTCTTTCTCCATCTGTTATTATTTCATGTATGTATGTATGTTGTGTATATTCCGTACATTACAGAGCATGTATGTTCTGTATGTATGCGTCTATATATATATATATATATATATATATATTATGTTGTGTGTGTGTGTGTGTGTGTGTGTGTTTTATAGAGACCGGTGTTGTCTTGATTCCAATGTTCTGTTCTCTTCTGTTCTGTAGACACCTCTGTTGCATTGATTCCAATGTTCTGTAGACAGCCCTGTTGCCCTAATACCAATATTCTGTTCTGTTCTGTAGACATTCCTGTTGGCTTAATTCCAATGTTCTGTTCTGTAGACATTCCCGTTGCCTTAATTCCGATGTTCTGATGCTCTGTTCCGATGAGTTCCCCACGCCTCCCCGCCCGCTGCATTAATTCCAACATAATTAGACTGGAAATTAATTGAGAAAATGGAAGCCATTCCATTGCTACTTGTTGATTAGATTTGCGGCATTGTTTAGGAAAATTAAACCTTCACTACGTTTTATCATCTCCCATTGCTGCACGAAAACAAACAAGTACAGGAAGCTTAATTGAAAATGTGTGTGTGCGTGTGTGTGTGTGTGTGTGTGTGTGTGAGACAGTACCAGAGGGTTCTCGTTGTTGTCAATCCGAACTATGCGCAGCGCTAGAACGAAATGACTGTCATTTCTGGAGCAGAAGTGTTTATTTATCTTCCGTTGTCCTTTCAAACATTCCACGGATTTTTTGTTTCGAACTCCGCTCCGTCCAATTATTTCTTCGCGTTGCCATAGAAACGGCAGGGTCAACCAGATTTTCCTCGTCTTAAAGAGCGGAGTAAGAAAGAAGGAAAGAAAGAGAAAACAAAAAGGGGCCGAGGTTGGGTTTTTTTAAATAAAAAATCCCGAGAATGATCACGGCACGACGTTGCGCTGAAAGCGCCCCCTACCGTTCGACTTTTATCCCTCTCGTCAAGAAACGAACTCCGTGTGTCTTTTCGGGCTTTTTCTCCTCTCGCCCATTGCTCGTCGTAAGCTCGTTCTCGCTGAAAGACATCAAACCGTGGCACTGACAGACGGGGTCTGTCTTCCGCCGTCGAGTTTATTACAGCTCCGCGCGATTGGTCGGTCAGACTCGGCGAGGCCCCTTCGTACGACATGCAACAGTGTGGCCGTTTGAAATAGAATATAGCGCTGATAGACGTGCTGGTGCCTTTGTCTTGTTTTTTTTAATGAACCGTCCTCCTCGGAAGCAGACCAGGTCGAGGGAGAGAAGGGGGAGAGGTGAAGGTGAGGGAGACCGATGTCGATCTGAGATGGCTGGATGGTTCGGGATCTTTAGAAGTGCGATTTGTAAGCTGACCGTGGTCAAGTGTGTGTGTGTGTGTGTGTGTGTGTGAAATTTAGCTAATTTGACAATAACGGACTGTTGTACCATCGGCTGTTCGGATCTGCCCGTGGGTCGGTGTGTGTGTGTGTGTGTGTGTGTGATGTAGAGGGGTGGGTATACTGGATTTGTCGTCTGGTGATATTCTATTAATGGAACGCGCAGCTGGTCTACATCAAAGTAGCGGGCGACAAAACGGTGTTGTTCTCGGTGCCCTGGTGTTTATGGGAAATATCTTATTTGAATTAATCACCCCTTTCCACGTTCAGGCAGTGTGTGTGTGTGTGTGTGTGTGTGTAGGAGAGAGAGAGAGAGAGAGAGAGCCCAACCCCCCCCCCTCATACCGACCACCCGGATGTCTTTGCCAGATTTGTGCCTCGGGGACTGTCACGGTAACCGGACCCTTCTCCAGGGATTGAGGTTAGCGCACATCCCCCTCCCCGGAGGTATTACACACACACACACACACACACACACACACACACACAGAGAGAGAGAGAGAGAGAGAGAGAAGAGAAGAGACGCGCGCGCGCGCGCACACACACACCACACACACACACACACACACACACACACACACAGGAGGGAGAGGGGGGGGGGGGATTGGGTAGATGACCGATTTCAATATTCTAACTGATAATCAACGAATAGCTTACATAATATATTTTAATTGTAAGTATTTTAAAAGCCTCACACATTAACCGTTTACTCAATCACGACTATGTACTGTATTACACCCCCCCCCACACACACACACAGACACAGATACACCTATATAACATACCCGTGGGTCATCAACCGATATACAAAACACCATTTTTATTATTCTACACCGACCTCTATAAATCAGGTATAGCTCTAAAGCTCTAAAGCAACTACGCTCTGCGCTGATATTTGTCACTCATTTTTGTGTGTAAGGAATTAATTATTCCTCACCAATAAAGCACATTAAATGGTGACGATTCGGCGAGCAAACCGACGACCGCTGTTGATGGCGATGAGGATGATGAAGATAATGATGCTGACAGTGTCCAGACACTGGGCAGCAGTCACCCGGCGCCCTTCAATCGATTTAGATAATTTCATCATCCGCTCGGTGAGCCGTAAAATGCCCCTAATTACGAATTTCCCTTCGCCTCTCATCAGGTGTAAGTGAATGGCGGCTGCGCTGTGTGTGGTATGTGGTGTGTGTGTGTGTGTGCGTCGAAATTTTCTAAACTACTGAGCGTGAAAAACCGCGGACGCCGTGCCCTCGGGCCGGTTTTTAGGAGGCCCCGGGACGGCCCGACTTCTGTGGCCGCCGGTGGCCAAACACCCGCTAATTGGTGGCCGTCGTTCTTGCTTATTTCATTTACATAATCCTGTTACGTGGGAGGGAAATCCAATTTGATGATGTCATGAACCCACGACGGCGGATTGGCAACAAATCCTTAACGGCCCCCCGATACGACTGGCCGGCTGATGGTGGGCCGTTTGATTCTATCACGGCTCCGGACCGGGTTCGAACGGCCCACGAGTCGGTTCGATTTCGTCCGATTCGTGACGCTTTCGGGTGCTCTTAGCCGGTCGGTCGCCTGATCAAACGAGCAACGAATATCAGAGAACAGAACGAGAATTGGAGAAATAAGTACCTCGGGGATGGCCGCACGCGTAATACTGTTTATAAATCGTTTAATTCGCCGATAACAGTCTCGTTTATAGATAAGCCACGATTTTCGATAACATGTATAATACCCGATTGTCCAGGGATGTGGAATAATGGCTTGAATTTGGGTGCATGTGGCAAACGATATTATGGTCAGATTGGTCCAATCCCCACCGTACCTGGGTATTTTCAGGGATTCCCCCCCCCACCAGCCCCGCATAATGATAATTCCGACACGATATTTTCTGCGCGGTTTTTTTCCTCCATATTTTCGGGTTCTATAGCGGCCGGTACCATAATGAATACCAGACAAGATTTGTTGGCGGGCGGAGCAGGGATTTGGTTAACCCGTAATTGGCATTCTGACGGGTAAAATTACCATTCGGTCCTGTGTCACGCAGCCAAGTCCACGTCGGTCGGGAGCCGGCTGATTGTAATTTAATGAAAATGCAAATTACATGCAGATTGGGACCCTCGGCGGCTTCGGTAAATAGTTTATATCGGATTTGGTATGTTTCATCACAGACCATTGGTTATGGTGTTCTATTGATTTGTTACACGTCATGTCGTGGACAGGAAATACGGAATTTCCACCCCGTCGTCGGTTTTGTCACATACATACACACACACATACACGCTCGTCGTGGTGGTCGCGATGGCCGTGCCACTTTGATGAATGAATGTCTAAAAAAAAATTAGCTCGGAAAAAACCCGTGTGTCCATTTCTGAGAAGGATTCGAGATAAATTCGTGACAAGTGGTTTAATTCTTGGTTTATACCATTTCGGCTGATATGACTTTTGGACGGTTTCGCTAGTTTTAATTAGTACGTGTTATACGATTGACGACGAGATGTCCGAAATGTGTTTATTGTTCATATCCCTTGGCTATGCATGTGTCCCGACATATCGGGCCGACGTTGAGATAAGAAGAAAGGTCGTCCCCGGGATCGCCGGCCGTGATTCGGATAACTTGGACGCGTAATCCGGACCGAACCTTTACGCGCTGTGGATGGATGATCCAGATGTTCTCATTGTCCAGTAATCCGGTGTACGGATCCCGCGCCCGACGTTTTCTCTCCATCCCGGATCGGTCCGGTTTTGCTCATCACCGGAGTTGCGGAGATGTTGTGACGTTCGATCGTCGATGTTTATATTGATTGAGAGAATGTTCAATGATTGTTCGTGGACTCCAGCATCCGAATTACTTCATCCTCTCAGCCGCCGCCCCCCCCCACCATACTGGACGGATTACGATAAGCAACTGTTTCCGGTTAAACGGATCAGGCCAACACGGGCAGGTATAGACATGTTGATCCAGGTAATATTATGACAATGATTGCTATCGCTGATAAGAAGCCTGCTCGTCCCTGGTCGGTGCCGAGTGATCGGCGGAGAGAGAAGCTCGCCATCTTATCTGCTCTGTTTCCGCATCGAAAATATTGTGTCTAAATAAATTGCTTCTCCTTGAAGACAGCCGGCCGCTTGCCGAAAGATGGTAAACTTCAAACGTTTCCGCTCATAGCCGGCTTTCAGTATTCGGCGTGATTTGCGTCATCAGCAAGGCGCAGATGAAAGTTATTGGTTTTTCGCAATGATAAAACGAGCGTCGTTGCTACTTTTGTGAATTAGTGCGCGCTATTTGCTTTGCAGATCCGTCATTGAATGATATACGACTCTTGCTGTGCGTGCGCTTGTAGGAAATCCGACCTATATCGGTCTGAGCTGAAGGAAAATCGGTTTTCCAAATTAGCCAACGCGAGTTTATGTCAGCAGCCGCGCGTTACCAACATACGTTGTTGGTACAGTGTATATAGATAGCCCCACCAAACATGAGATGACTTGCGGCGTCCCTCCGAGAAAACTGGTACTTAATGAAACGGGAATAAAATGCATTAGAAATGTATACCAATAAAAACCGGCCTCAGATGGAAATGTCACTGCCATTTACCGACGTCAATCATCGTATATTTTTTTTAAATAATAATTGTCTACAGGTGTCATATAATAGCACAGTGTTCTGTCTCCTATAGTTCAATAGAGGTATAGAATGCAACTGAAACATTTCCGTTCTTGAATGGCACCGCAGTATTTGTCATAAACAGTATTTGGGTGCATCTCTCTCTCTCTCTCTCTCTCTCTCTCCCTGTGTGTGTGTGTGTTAAATCATGCAGTTTATGTCTAATGTGCCTAGTCATTATTAATTGGTGATTTTTTGCCCTTAAATCTGCCTTACCATACGTTTTCTGGTACAGTGCGTCCATTCAGTACAGAATATCTTATAATAACAATAATCATCATCATCACGTCGTCATCAGATGTCTTAATTGTTGACAGGTTTTTGGAAGTAAATGATCCGATTGACATATTAGCTTTGATTCTCTCTATCCGTCTAACACGAGATGAATACTGTTAGAGAGGGTGTAATGGCAGTCCTCATAGACAGCCGTTAATAATGGGACGTTATATATATATATTATAGAGGCACAAACAATCGCGAATTACTGGAATGACACATTACTTGGGGCAAATATATTGTGTTCAGGTATATCGTGTTCTAGGTGTCAATACCAGAGCTGCGCTCTCTCTCTCTCTCTCTCGTGTGTGTGTGTGTGTGTGTGCGAGCGAGAGACCTATATTGCGCCATCATTATACGTTTGAACCTAAATGTTCATGTTAATTTCTTTTCAGGAATGTGATCAAGTTCATATAGACGATGTATCATCCGATGACAATGGACAAGATTTAAGGTAACAAAATGATCTCAATCCCCTATCATTAATTTTAGGCTAATCCCTAACGTCATTTTTCCTCCTATTAGGACGTAAATGATTTACCCGTTGTCCTGTTTTAGAGAAACGCTTAAAACAGTAATAATGTTTATCTTTCCGGTAATTATTTAAAATGTATTAAAACATATCTGTGTACTAAAGTTCTGTTATTATTATGTACATCATATTGGTAATATAAACTACATATTTAAAATTTACTTACCAATAAAATTACAATTAAATCTTACAGCAATTATTACTCCATTGTTTATCATTGCATGTTTTATATACAATTAAAAAAAGAGTTAATATATATATATATATATATATATATATTATTTTTAAAACTCATATGTGTGCGTGTATGTGTGTGCGTGTTATATATATATATATCATGGTGTTTGTTGTCTTTTCAGCAATTACAACTTCGCTACAGATGGCTTTCATGCAGCAGCTACAAACGCAAATTTATGCTTAGCAACTGGAGTACGCGGTGGCGTGGATTGGATGAGAAAGCTAGCTTTTAGATACAGAAGAATAAAGGAAATATATACAAGTTATAGGAATAACGTTGGAGGTGAGAAAACAACGGCCATAAGTCTACTTTTCATTCACCAGGTGGAGACACCTAATGGTAAACGGGTTTCTTCCGCTGGAATTCAGCATTGGCACGTATTCGTTTGCGCCAATGAATTATTCAAAATGTACTTGCGAGCTTTTTCTGACATCCGTTCCTGATGTAGACGTGTTCTATTTTCATTTCCAGCTGGTTTGTTAGGGCCGCAGAAGCGGGAACAGTGGTTACAGCTGAGATCGGAGATTGAAGCTCTCACCGACAACTGGTTGACACTGGCTCTGAAATCATTGTCTATAATTAGCTCAAGGTGTGTATGCGGTCTAAAAGTACCGACCACCCATCGCTGTTACTAGATATTAGATAATGTCGAACGAACTGGACTGTACTTTCATGTTATGGATACAAACATCTAGCACTTCTGATGCTGCAATAGACAATTTCTGCGACGACTGCGCCATCTAGCGAACGTCCATTTGCTGGTTGCGTTTGACCAGGTTCGCTGAACCATCTGATAAAAATATTGTTTTACCAATCGTGAGATCACGGAGATCGCAATATATTTCATTTATTGATAACATGTCTATTACAGTTCCTAACTTGATGATTTATTTTCAATAACATGTAATTTTTTCAGGCAAAAATAAACTGTCATCTTTCCCATACAAATAATCTTATTTATTAGTAAAAAATAATTCAGCCTTATATTTAATAAAAATGAAAATGCTACAAGATTTAGTTCTGTGAATCCCCCGAAACATAAATTTAAAAACAATTAGCGAATTACACTTCTTGTTCCATGCACGGCTTCACTGACCTGCAAACTACAGTAGATGTGGACTGCGCATGCATCGCGGAAATTGTCTATCGTGTTTTTTTGTCACTTTTGTTGTTCTATAACTGAGGGCTGTTTTCTCTCTGTAGGTCGTCCTGTGTCAATGTCTTGGTTACGACTACACAACTTGTCCCAGCCTTAGCCAAAGTGCTTCTGTATGGTCTAGGTGGTTGCTTTAACATAGAAAATATATACAGTGCTACAAAAATAGGTAAGAAATGTCAAATTGACTAAACCAGTAAACCAAATAAGGTTAAATACTCTGATAATCATACGGCCCGCTTGGTTATGCATATGATAAATAATAATTAATAAAGCTTGACAAGACCGCGGTGTTAGTAAACAAGTTGTTGATGTTGATACTCGTCTCCTGTCTGTTATAGGGAAGGAGAGCTGCTTTGAGCGTATTGTATCACGGTTTGGCAGGAAGTGTACATATGTTGTGGTTGGCGACGGACGCGATGAAGAGGCGGCTGCCAAACAGGTAAATGGATGGGATTCGTCGGTGACGCGTTCGCTGTTTGTTAAATTTATTAATTTATTCTTGAGCGGGTGTGATATTTTATGTATGCATGCAGTGTCCAGTTAATGAGGTGATTTGTTAGCCAAAAGGCAGGTGCTTGATCGGTTGTTAGCTCTGACATGACTCGTTCTATATATATATATATATATATATATATATAGAGAGAGAGAGAGAGAGAGAATTTAATTTTGAACATGAATAAAGGCGCAAACACAAGCGCACTTACCCACACCAATCATTCTAACACAGATCAGTTACATTCCTGGTTTTGGTATTACAATAATATCTGTATGTTCATCTCAATTCTCCTAAATTATTAGGTTCATCTCAATTCTCCTAAATTATTAGGTTCATCTCAATTCTTCTAGATTACTGTTGTTAATTGCTAAGCAGCATCGTGGTATGTAACACCTGTGCTGATTAACTTTATCAACTCTACATCTCATAATATCATGTTCCCCCCGTGCCTACCAGAATCACGTGTTATGGCCTTCACTGTTCTCGATAGCTCAATGATCGAATTGTACTCTCTTTACAGATGACGTGGCCATTTTGGCGTATCTCGAATCATTCCGACCTGGCAGCACTACACCACGCGCTCGACCTCGGCTACCTCTAGGGACGGCGGGGGGGCGTCTGACTGGTCGTCATGGCAACCGCTCCTGTACTTCCTGCCCACGATAGATACTCAAGATGCATCGCCTGACCGTAAACAGACAGATGCCGACCTGTTTGTAGACTCCCGCACCGAGCTTCGATTTTCTGTCACCGTTCACGTGTGTCTGTTACAGTTCTGGTCACGTGACTACGAGTGTATGCGTTTTGTATATGTCGGACAGGTGTCTTCGTCGTCGTGATTAGTTCGTCATTTGATGAGGACTAGAGGAAGGCCACCTTCCCGCGCGCGCTATCTGCTGACGTGCCGCTCGGCGTGCGTGCGTGCATTGGCTGGTCACGATGAGGATGACGACTCGGACACAGCGCCCGTATCACGACCAGAAATTGATGCTAGCTTCATGATTCACACTCTGCTGCATGTGACCCGGTCACGTGATACAACAGCGATCACATGATCCAGCATGGGAATCTGTGCTGTATTGCCGCCTCCAAGCAAGGGATGTGACCTCCATGAAGACTTGTATATCAAATTACCGGTCATATTTCAGTCTATATCATATTTAGTGAAATAAGTAAAAAAAATAATTAGAGAACACTTCTTGTGTGTTTTATATATATATATATATATATATATACATATATATATATAATGTAGTTCACATCTCATATTTGTGAACCTGTCTAAATGGTGTAAATTTCATATTTATTTGCCTCTGTGGCATGTGTAGAGTATTGTACAACAAAGAGTATATACATATGTATGTAGCAGACTATACAGGTTGATATATTACAGGAACTCTCTAACAGCTGATATGTACAAGTTGTGTATTGTGGTTTTGTGTATTTGACATGCTGTGTGTGTGTGTGTGTGTGGAAATTACATTTGTTTACATCTTTACCGATCTCCGTTTGCCCAGTGCATTACCACGCAACAGGTATATACGTAGGGGTACATTATGTTGTCACACTGTGTATTTATAACATGGGATAACTTCACAATTGAATATCCTGCCAATTCAAATGGTGTCATCTTTGTAAATGTAGTTTTTGAAACATTGGTGTATGCATTATGATATAAGTGTGCACTCTGGCACATTAGATAACCAATTCTAAAATATATATTAATTGGAAATACATAACACGAATTCATTTTAGGATATTTTAAATTATATATATATATATATATATATATATAGTTGTACCTATGTATGTAATTAACTGCATGCTTTAATTTATAGCTAGGTTTCTTTTCATCTTCATAAAACAGTTCTGGTCGGAAGTGGCAGTAAGACATGGTTCACTTTAGGTTTTGCTATAACATTTGAGAGTAAATCTCTCCGTCTTTTCGTGATTATCAAAAGTAAATTTGATGTATTGTCACACATTCAGCGCGTATATTCAGTGCGTCTGGTAAGATGTTCACTAAACCGGACGTAGAAGGGGTTAATCAGAATATAATTAGTGGCATTCGAGCACTGGGCAGACAGCATACAGCATTGGTTGTGCGATTATAATACATGCATGAATGTACACACGTCGGAAAGGGAATCAATCATCTCGGAATCTTCTGTCTACTCCTTTGTGTAAAGTGTCCTTGGTATGTGTATTATTGTGTTATGGTTTCATAACCCGCCATTGTTGCTTGCTCTTATCA
Organism: Paralvinella palmiformis; assembly: GCA_025642065.1. Taxonomy (NCBI): domain Eukaryota; kingdom Metazoa; phylum Annelida; class Polychaeta; order Terebellida; family Alvinellidae; genus Paralvinella; species Paralvinella palmiformis. The sequence goes on from JAODUP010000476.1 coordinate 277,809, forward strand.
TAAGTGCATTATCTCATAACCCGAGCTCTCCCTATAATCTACTGTTGACGATTTCAAATTCGGCTTCGTATATCGGTACGGTGGCATACTGTACCTGTTGTGCTAAGGAGGAACTGCACCAAGACAGCATTCAAACCGTATGTTTCATTTCTTGGATTGTGCACAACTTTGTTAAATATTCATATCAGTCCACTATACATTGCACCATGTAAGGCTGTTGTTTGTAACGTTCTTCGCTGTTTATAAGATTTGTGGTGATCTGATGCCAGCTTGTGTCTGGTTACCAATAGAGAGGAGGGTGTGTGTGCGGGATGGGGGGTGGGTGGTTTAAGGTCATTACGTGTACCAGTATTTTGTCTGAGTGTGTAGTGTTATATTGTTCATACCAGACAGATATCTGTTGTCACATCACAGAGAAAAGACAATAAAACACTCAAACACTGTGTAAACTTTGACTTCTGGTGTTATGCATTAAATAAATACTGTATTGGTGTCGTCTGAAAACACACGCGCGCGCGCGCACACACACACCCACACTCACATGCAAACACACATACACAATGGCAAATCCAACCCTTAATGAAGAAGCGGGAAATACGTGCGCGCAGACACACACACGAGCACAGGCAGATTAATTGAAATTGGGTGCTAGAGAGAGATTCGTTTTATCCAGTATTATTGACTGATTCATCTTTCTTGGAAACAATTCTGATCAATTTTAATTAATCTTTATTTATACATTTAAAAAGTTTATATGAATAAAATCTGGTGTCATCAAGCTGAATACACTACTTCGGGACATTTATCTATGCACTGACTGTCCGATTGTTGAAAAATTAAATCCCTTTTTAAGACTTCACCTCTTTACGGTGTCATTCATGGGTAAATGACACCCATCTTCACAATTTCTACCGCATTGGGCGGGGCTGTTACTTCATAATCCAGATATCATGTAGTCCCTTTGAATGGCACTTGGTGGTAAGTAGCACAAGGACAGTTACGAACTCGAGCTTATTATTTCTATTATTGTTATTATTTATTGAAATAGTTTAGTATCCATTATAATATGATCTTTTCTGTTGGCATTTGATTCATTCTTAATAAATACAAATCTAACAAGAACCGAAAACAACCAAACTGCTAATATTAAACTGTGATATTCCTAACGTTGACGTGGAGCTACTGAATCCGGGACATTTAGCCAACGGACACTTGGCCAACGGACATTTAGCCAATTTTTCAAATTTTTTGATTATGTTTATGCGAGCTTTCACTATAAATATAGTTGTTTCAATAAATACAAAACAGTGTATGTAATGGTATTTTTTTAATTCATTGTACGAATGTAACAAAAACAGAGCGATGTCTCGTATTCCAAAAACTTGCAAACACGGATATTACATATAGTCCACAGCTCTTATATTCAATCGTCATGGTGTATGTAGAGTCTAATTGAATTTTATTCAATTCATTGTTCGAATGTAATGATCACAAAGTAATGCTGACCATAGGTGTACATTGTTAATATTCCTATTATTAATTCTACGTCGTATAATTTTAATATAGTTTTTTTTTTGTATTGTCGATATTGTTTCCATCTTTTATAAATATATTTGAAATTAAAAAACAAATCAGTCATTTAAGAACATAATAAAACAAACTAGCCGTAGCCAGCCATAAGAATATCCTATAAATGTATCGCTCAAATCTAATTTATAGCTCACAGCTGTAGGTAATCAATTATCATTCTTGCGGTTCACAAGCTTCCAACGTGAAAGAAGTTAAGTGTCATTGGGGGATGATCTGGTCAACTTGAAGGCGTACCAAACAGAAGCACTGCACATATTGCATGTCGCAAATCATAATTTATATTTATGTATAATACCGGAGAAAACAGTATACATTAATATAAATATACAAATTGTACAAAAAGTAGCAATAATTATTATGTTGCTAACATCTTATCTAAAAGTAGGCCTATATTTGCAACATCCACAAACAGAATATAACACTGACAGAGCATACACAAACTCAAAAATATAACAATATACATAAGCATGTAAGATAAGAAATATTGAATGTTGGCTAAATGTCTCCCCTGCAAATAATGGCTAAATATCCGTTGGCTAAGTGTCCGTTGGCTAAGTGTCCGTTGGCTAAATGTCCGTTGGCTAAGTATCCGTTGGCTAAATGTCCGGATACCGGAACTACTACAAGGTGGTCAAAATATTCCCTACCCACACAGGGAAGATCGACACTTCAAAAAGGGAGTAAGTTTATTTTCAGAAATAATTCTCTTTCTGGATTCCTGCCTGGGCTGCATCCCCCTCCGTAATTCTACGCGCGTCCCCTGCATACATAATAGCATGAAGTTGGACAAGTTTTCTCACCGAATAAAGAAATTTATCCTGCCAAAATATAGACACGACACTTGATTTTCATTTTCCTAAAAGGGAAGACTCAAAAATTCGCACTTTAACTCACAAATTATCAAACGAGTTCCGCTACAAGTCGATTGATGTATGGCTCATGGTGTGGGGTGTTTAAAAACTAATGGCAACCATTTAAAAGGATATGTTGTTATCAATATAGGGGGGGTCAACCTTTAAAGATAAAACCGTTAATTTTTTTTCGCCCCAATGGTAGCTGGTGTATAATTAGGTGAAATGGTTAACCCCGTCACTGAAAGTGAGTGAGTGAGTTAACCCAAAAATTTTTTTAAATTTTTTAATAGGGTTAATTGACAGGAAATGGTAAATTTAAAGCGTTAATTGGGATTTCTACTAAATTCCCCCGGGGTTCCGGTGAAGCCCCGTGAATCTTTGACAGGCTCCCTCAACATCTTAGGCCATCAAATAGCATAGTTTATTTCCGTCACAATTTGAAAACTTAACTTTTCAGACTTCCTTATACTAAGTTTTCACTGCATCCGATCATTTGTTGATGAATTTTTCATCGTACCTAGTTCGATTATTTTCGAGGATATTGGAAAAGATAAAGAAATTTGTTGGTGTTGTTGTTGTTGTTATTATTATATTTTTTTGTCTAACACCCCTGAAATAATGCTTCAATTGCCATTCCCAATTCTACGCAAACGTACTCCAGACCAAACATTTTAATAAAAAGAATAAGTTGTTATTGTACAACGTTTTCCCACCGAAATAAATGAACAATGATCAACTGCCAAAATGCGTACGACACTTGATTGGTGTACGTGTATCCTAAGGAAGACTCGGGGAGAAGCTGGGATTGCGTCACTTTAAAATACTCACAAATTATCATAACGTTTCCGGCTACAAGTCGATTAAGACTTATCGGCTCATGGAATGATGGTGGTTTAACTAACACTCCTGCGTAGCTAACCATGTTAAATGGCACTATGGTTGCCCTGTATTAGATATGAGGGGGGGGGAATCAACCATTCCTCGAGGATGATAACACCGTTATTATTCTACGGTATTTCGCCTCAATATATTCGATTCGTTGTACTACTTATGGCTTATGAATGGTTTAACCCCTGTCTGTGAGTGAGTGAGTGAGTGAGTGAGTGAGTGAGTGAGTGAGTGAGTGAGTGAGTGAGTGAGTGAGTGAGTGAGTGAGTGAGTGAGTGAGTGACAAAATGATTTGTTTAGTTTTGGTTAATGATGGGTTGTTCTGACTAGGAAAATGGAATAAATTTAATGTCAGTAGTTCGGTTTGCTACTAAATATACCCCACGGCGATGATACTGCCGCGTCCCAGATACTGCCGCGTCACACACACACACACACACACACACACTCACGCACACATACACACACACACACTCATATATATATATATATATATATATATAGAAGAAGAATAACTCTTTAAGCTGGAAATCTAGCAAATACATCATCAGAACGTTCTAATGTAATAATGAACATTCTGACATACAATTAATTTATTACAAAATTATTAACATTCAATAATATAACCCCATTGAAAACAAATAATCAAAATTATGTGCAAAATTACGTTAGAGCGACATAATGGCACATTTTTATATAATGTTTTCCCATTGTCTACACACCCATACGAAAGGTAATGTTTCAATTGCCATTCGAATATCGAAGCAAATTTAGTACTAACCATGCCACCAAAGAGTGTATAATAAATATAATACACTCTGTTGTTAGCCATTATGACATAGGAGCGACACTAGCTCCCTCTGCTGACCCGACCACCTAAATACAGCTGCTGCCCTCTAGTAGCGGATTAATTGCTGACTGTCGAAAAATAGAGTAATATAATCGTATTTTACCGGTCTCCGGTGATAGAATGGCGCATATTAGTCAAGATGTTGTTGTCATCGATGGCTCATTATTAGAAGGGGTGTGTGTATAGATGAGTTGTTTTACACGTCGAAATACATGTAACTGTATATAGCTTCATTAGTGTAGATATATTGTGCGCATGCGTCTACAGCCGGCTTTTGACAACCGGATGGCGAATTCTGCTGATTTCACATTTTGATTTTCATGATTTTGCAATTTGTTGTTCGTAGTTGACATTCGTCGTTGTTGTTGTGGACTAAGTCTTAGACGTTTTTGTATTAGACGTCAGAATTTCTAATTATATATTTCCTCCATTGAATGCCGTTCCCTCCATTAATGCTTATTATTAGAGACATATCATAATATCATAAATATGGGTACATGATAATAGTCTAAATAGATCTAGCTGAACCACTGCTGTAACCTGGTATTGATCTGATGCGGTTGGCACATTTTTCATTCATTTATTTGGTCTATTTTTGAGCCACTATAACTATACCTATACTATTTATAAATTGCTGTCTTAGCCAGCTACTGGACGGCTTTATGGACTGGATTACTTTCCCTTATTATCCTGAACTTTCTCTGAATTTTATTTATGTCCTATCATACGTTAGATCAACACGTATGTGACTGTTGCTGTCTGGAAAGAAAGCCCGAAAAGTGTCAGTTTTAATAGTATATGCATGGATTAATATAATCCAGTGGTTCTTTTCATTTAGAAGATTTCTAGTTCAGAAACAAATTGGCTATCAATATAACCAGTCTTCTCCCAATGATTAAAACAATTAAAGTTATTAAAAATAAGTCATCTATATATTATGTTAATCCCGAAAAACCTCTTGTTTCTAGAATATCCTGGTCTCACTCATATGAGAAATTAGTTTGACAGTAGGACCAGTGTCTGTTTAATTGTGTATTTGAAATATATTTGTAATTCTGAGAGATCGTCATAGCCCGATTCGTTTGTTAGGCTGCAGTTAGAAATATATCTCATGTTCAGTACTTTAATTTGATAAGCCTAAATACACCAGTTACATTTACGTACAAGTTTGAAGTGAGGGGACTGTTAAAGAAGAACGTGATAGTGGATCCTGCACAAGAATTAAAACCGAGAGGGGAAATTAAGCCACCTATAGTCTATCCGAGCAAATTACATGGTCATGTGACGTCTGGTCACTGACCAGACATCGGATGAGCTTACAATGAGTTTATGTATGAGTTATTCACAGCAGCTGTTGTTATGTGTGAAATATGACACAAGATATAATTGTGACAGTGGTAATATTCTGTGATATACGATATGTTAGTGTGCAGACAGCCACTGATGTACATATATCTTCCATTATATTCCATGATAGTTTGGTTTCTTCATCAATAAATTTCATCAAATGTTTTAGCTTTTAGGTATTACTCGTGTATAAGATGATTGTTTGATAAATTATAGGATTATTTCTTTGTTTTACACATGAAGTATATATATGTGCTGTATCCTCAGCACTAATAATTTAAATTGTGAGAATTCGACCCACTTTTACCTATCTGACTATCCCCTGGGCTAGTAAAATTTAAATCCACTAGCCCAACAAAATTTCTTACTAGCCCAACAAAAAAATACTAGGTATTAAAACTATACAGCCACTTTTGTGCACATGGTAGGCTAAATAGGCTAAGTGACCCCTAAAGGTAATGAAGTGAAGTCAAAGATGAAACTTCCTTCAGCTATGCCCATACAACAGTAGATTTTGGCATTATTTCATATTAAGAAACTATCGGATGATAAATATTTGACTTTTATTATGACCCATTTTCTGCTGAAAATTGATCCAAAATTCAGCCTACAATCAGGAACTGTGCTTTTTAGCGACGGTTGGTGGGGTATCAGCATGGGTGTTTTAAGCTCTGATATTTTTTCCAATGCAAATAGTTCGAAAGCAGCGGAAAATCATTCTACAGAGAACAAACTTGAGGCTACTGTATATCTTGCCTCAAAATGGCAATAGCCTGGTCAGGCTAGAGGTTTAGACTACTCACTAACCTAAGACAAAATCCACACGTCCCAATCTTCCTGGCTATCAGTTTTTCCTGCCGTGCTTTTACCTGTATGTTTTGATGTTGCTTATGGGATCCATTCCATTTTGTCAATTCCATTTGATCAATTCCAAAATTTTCCGACTCTTTTTTTGTCTAATATTGTTTACCATAAGTAGATACTCTGAGTACCTACTTGGAATACAAAGTAGTTTATATTCCAAGTAGGAATGTCATGGAAGAAATATTTCTGAATTAAAAAATTAAATGGTAAATTAATTTGTGGATTTCATTTAATTTTTCCTGTTCTAAACATTGAAGGGAGGTACATTTCTAAATAGCAATATCTCTATATAGATTACAGGCATGCTATGTGGTGGTGTCACCATGTTGTGGGTGGAGCCCAAGGTATCCAGACCATTTTAATTGGTTAAATGCACATGTACTATGGCACAGTCAGTGTGCATATCTGGATCAGTTTGGTTCCAGTATATTGGTAATAGCACATGTAAGTGTTAATATGGTCAAATTAGCACAAGCCTAACCACAAGGCATCTAAAGAGTATTATATCATGTGGTGGATCATAGTCTTGGGTGAATCCCCAGGTAAGAGTATATTTTCTAATCATCAAAGGTGTGTTTATATTCCACTGTCCAGTAGGAGCCTTGAAACAAATGTATTTATTTAGCTCCGCCCAGCAGGGGTCAGACCCTGTATTTACTTTCACAACCCTGCTGGGTACTAAACCAATGACATATGGTAAGTTTACAAAATCTCTCAAATGGTTATTAAAAGTTAGGTCTGGGGACAGGCTATAGTAGGGACCTTTTGAAGAGAGGAGGGGCAATCTTTGGCTCCAGATTGGCATGCTGGGTGAGATGATAAAATTAATTAATTCCTAAATAGCAATATCTCTATATAGATTACAGGTATGCTATGTGGTGGTGTCACAGTGGGGGTGGAGTCCATGGTATCCAGACCATTTTGATTGGTTAAATGCTCACCTGGGGTGCCACAGTCTGTGTGCATATCTGATATATATATATATATATATAAGGAACCAAAGCTCTGGATCATAATGGTTCCAGTATATTGGTAACACCACATGTAAGTGTTAACATTGTAAAAAGGGTATATTAATTTTTTGGATTTTATTTTTGTAGGAAACTTCAAATTCAAAATTTCTCAATTCCAATTCAAAATTTCTCAATTCCAATTCATTTTTTTTAAAGTAATCAATTCCGGAATTGAATTGACCCCATGTCTGGTTGCTTCATCCATTAAATCACTCTATTTCCTATGTAATTGAATTATTAATTGACATTTGTGATGACTATAAATGTCTATGCACATGCAGTCATCTTCCATGATTGCTAAAAACCAACAGAATTGATTAAATAAACATCGTTAGATGAAATTCAGGAGTTGACATTAAGTTTTAATATTAACTTGTCATGTTGGGGAAGTAATGTAACAATAAGATTGCCCCCCCCCCCCAAAAGAAATTGTCATACATCTGGAGCTGTGGTGCTTCCTGGGTGGTTAGGTTTTATGTAAGCCATCTGCATGATGAATTCTGGGAAGCATGTTGTGAATCATTGCATCACCTCTCAGTGGAATTGTACTGACATATGTCAATGGGTTTTACCTGACTAGACGACCCCTTCCTGTTTTATTGGCCAATGGTTTGAATGTATGTATGAAATCACTGGAAAATCTCAAATAAATGTTTGAGTCATTATCAAGAAAACCTTGTTTCCATATTGGACAACCAACAGTAGCTTATATATTGCCCGGCATCATGATTAAGTTGCCAGTAGCAATTGGGCAAGTGTTAATGTCTAATCCTGAAATTGCATGTATTGATGAAATTAATATATGACTAGCATTTAGATTTAAATTTATTATTCAGAGAAATATGTGTGTGTGTGTGTGTGTGTTTTAGTGTTCCAGTAGTGTGATTGCTGTGTCTACACTGTCATTGAAGGTTAATGTTTCCCCCCAGTACCTATACACCCATATAACTTATTTATATACCCACATATTAGCTATTATACACCCACATAATTGTTGTTTATACACCCATAGAATTAAATTGTTATTTGTTATACACCCATGTAATTATTAAATATACACTCATATATTTGTTATCTATACACTCAAATATTTGTTATCTACACACCCATATAATTATACACCTTACTAATATAGTTATTATTTATACACCTTTCTAATATAATTATTATTTATACACCTTTATAATATAATTGTTATTTAAAGTTTAATTAATTGAGTTTTTAAATCCAACTCTAGATCTGTGGGGTCAGCTAGAGTTAATATCTGATGATCTCCTGTAATTAACTCCCCCCCCCCCTAAGGTCTGGATATGGTCAAAGCCCTTAAGTAGCTTGAATCAAAGGGTTTCCCGACTCTAGGCCTCATTTGTTCATTATAATAGACATGTCTGCCGTAGATGGTAACCCAAACAGTTTTTAAGACATTGAATATTTCATGAACTGTCCTGCTTTTTGTAATTCATCAGTTTTAGCACACTTCTACCAGTAGTAGGCAGCAATCGATTTTTGCACCATGATGTTGGAACAAGTTGCAGAATTTAGCGTCGAAATATGGACAGAGGATAACAGGCTGAACCAAAAAGCCATCATCATATTACGTGGTCAAGATCTGGATACAATCGAAGTCCTTAAGTTTCTTGAGTCGGTTTTTAACTGGATGATAGATATTCTACCACACAAGATAGATGTTAATAAAATTATGTAAATATACTGTGTACTTAGAAGAGATACAACCTCTAGCACCTGAGTTCAAATCCCAGAATTACCTCCTAATTACCTTTCGGGTCACTCAACCTATTTATTTTAACCATGTGCACAAAAAGTGGCCATTACAAATGACAACATTTTGACTTTAACAAAAGATACACATTGAAAAGGTGTTAATAATGTCGGAACCTAATAATGATATTTGTGAGCTGGTAGATTTTTATTAATTTTAAAATCATTTATTTAATCCACTGAAACCCAAGCTAAAAATTCCCCTATGAGTCAACATGAATAATGAAGGCTTAGTTGTATCATTCATCTGGGTAGTTTGGTCCGCTCAATAAGTGGGTTATATCCTGATAAGTATTGTGTTAAATCCTTAGGAAAGACACAATTGTTCAGCTGAATAATATAAAATAATTTGCTGAAAGATTTCCAGTATTGACTGCCAGTGAAAAGTTGCCATCCCCTATTAACAGTGGGTGCCATAGCTGTTTCTAACCCGAGACCGCAGTTGGTAACCGATGCAACACATTTCGCCTGGCTCGGTCTATGAAGGACACACTCACTGGAACTGAGAATCTTCCCTTACATTATTAAACTCAGGTCTGTCCCCATTCATCATTCCAATTGTTGATGACAGGCAATGAATAAAGTGAACAGTTACAAAAGAAATTGTGATTATACATTTAAAAGAAGTCACTGAATAAAGCCATAATATATATACATGTAGATAGATATTTCTTTGTGCTCCTCGCATCTCGCTGGCACTAGATCACCGGATACTTCAAAGGCCATTGGACACACACAATCCGGTTAAAAAAAACTTTTCTTAATCCTGTGCAACCATTAGATACAATAAAGTGTACGATTTTATTTTGTTTAATTTACACTCACAATCACCAAAGTCGCACCAATGGTGCAAAGTAACCAAGGGGTTAAAGACCAAAGGGGCAAAATACCGGAGGGACTATTGACCAGATGCCGGTTCTGATATTGAGTCGGTGATCAGAATTAGGTATGAAAGCATAACTTTTAGAATTGATTTCAGACAAGGTTTTACAATAAAAGTTTACATTTAGTCTACATTTATATGTATCTTGTAAGTAAAATTGATGAAATATAAACCTAGAAAATTAGCTTAATTATTGACCCAATTAATGCAATGTTCAGTAGTAGGAGTTTTCAGTAATATTTAGGTCACTGTGTATATTGAGTTGTTATAATAGAAACTGGAAATTATGTAAATCGGTTGAGTCTGATTAGAGTTGATAAAAATTAATTAATTGGAAATGGAATTGACCATTTTTTGTATGAAAAATATCTTTGAAAATAGAACATAATCCCTGAATTTAAATATATGTTTAATTGTAACCTGGTCAATTTGTTCATAAATATGTCAGATTTTAGGCGATTAATGTGTTTTGGGGTTTATCGTCAAGCCAAACGATGCCATGTGAAATCGGCTGACCAGGAAAACGTGATTTAATACATCATCCAATGCATTGGCTGAAGCGAAAATTAGAACCCTACCCGAGTCAAAAACAGTAATAATTATCACCAACGTCACATTTTGATTCACCAGATGGCAGCATAATGGCATCCCCAATCCAAATCAGATCTTGGCATAACAATCATCTTAGACACTCACCAGTTGCCGTCCAATGATGTCTTATGTAGAGGGTTGCTGCAAATGGTTTGAAAGAAAAGCATCAAATTTTCAACTTAGTGTGGATCAGGTTAAACGAAGGAATTTATTCGTTGCATCAGCCCGGCATCACTTAATAGCATTAATGCAGCAAAAGATTAGACTTCTACATTAGTGATCAATTTGTTTCAAATATATTTAATGTTGATTTAATAACTGCTCTAAGTACAGATCATATGCTATTCTTGAATTATACCTAAAGGAATAACTAGTCAGGAATTGTTTAGTGTCTTTCCAAAATGCCTCGTTTTGGGTAAGGACAAATCATTTCTTATAAACTTGTGAAATCTAACTTCACAACACCAGTGACAAGTCGGAGACATTCATGTGACAATCAATGAAATGCAGTGTTAACTATCACCACAGTTGCACTTTGAGTATATCACTCAGAAAATGGCAGCACCGTATTGTATATTAAAACAAATAATTGAAATTTTTATGTTCATAGAAGGTATTTCATTAAAAACAGCATTTCATTAATTATGATTTTGATGATGGATGTATTTTGTAAGGAACTGAAATAATATATCAAGTTCAAGAACATCAAAAAGAAACCATGGAATTAATTTGAAACCTTTTTGCTGCTTCATATCGTACTGCCCATTTTAATTCAAAGGTGTTGAGAACACTTTATTAATCAAGCGAGATATTGCCTAGATATAGAATGCCAATTTTTGTATTTTGCATCAGTTAGTATGTTCCCACTTTTTGTATAGTTTAGTTGCATATAAAAATGGTAGTTGTTTGGCCATTTGATATTCCTTTACTCTTCAGAGATGGGAGGTATGCAGTATCAATCATCCTAATTATTACATTCGTGCTCAATAACTTCTCAAATTTTAAACTCGAATTACTTCTATCAGTATTTGACTATTTAGCAAATAATTTCCCTTTTTTGTATTTTCTTACCTGATGGCATAATCCATTATGCTAAATGCTCCCTTTGTGTTTAAAAAAATTGTTATGGAGAATTATGATTTAAAATTTATTGTGACATGAATTCTCTTGAATTAAAATATTAGTAAGGCGTTTAATACTAATTTTCATATATTCTCCATCTTGGGGTGGGTATGTTTGAAGAGTGTTTCATCTTTAACTTCACTTCATTACCTTTGGAGGTCACTCAGCCCATTTAGCCTATTAAGTGCACAAAAGTGGTCATCTGCATTGATTCTTCTTGTGCATTTGTAAAATGAATAGTTTAATATGTGCGTATATGTAAATTGGTAATAGGTAGACTGATTTGTCATTTATGTGTATAATCATGTGGAAATGACTTACCCATATATGTTTCAAAAACAGGGAGGGCAGATCTTAAGGAATGCTGCCCTGTTGAGCTGTCTTCTTCGGACTCCTGTAACTATAAATAATATCAGAGCTGGTAGATCAAACCCAGGCCTGAGGTAAGTAAATCAAGTATCTTTTGTGAGAAGAAACAGTCATTGGTCATAGTTCGCCTCGATGGAGAATTTTCAGTTGTTCGAGGACTATTGTACCCATGATTAAATTTTAATCGCCACATTTATTTTTGCTCCTTTTCAGAGCACAGCATCTGACAGGCTTGTGTCTGTTGAAAGATATATGTCGTGGACATCTGGATGGAGGCCAGGTTGGGTCAAAGGAAATCACTTTTTACCCAGACGTGGTCAGATCTGGAGACTACATGGCTGATGCTAAGACAGCCGGGTTAGCAATCATTAGTTTTATTGTCATCTTTTGTTCTTATTACCAACAGTAGAATAATATAAATAAAATAACAGCTCAGCAATGATTGCCTCGCATAGGTTCTTCAAACTGCTACAACTGATGTTGCCCTTATCCCGTGATGGCAGGTTTGAGAGTTTAAATACGAGTGCTGATAGAAGAATTAACCCGAAAGTCCTGTGTAGTGGCAGTTGTTGTTCTTTTGATATTTTATCATATTTGAATCATATAATGTTTTTGCAATTTTTTTTAATGATTTTAAACTTGCATGGTCATCACCTCATTAGTAGACAAACATTTATATCTTAGCTGGGTTTATTCGTTTTAATTTATTTTGTTGTACTGTAGATAATCCTTTGCTATCCATAACATTTCTCATTACAGTAGTGTGTGTTTAGTGATCCAGTTAGTCCTACCGTGTGCTCTGTTTGGAGATGGTCCCATCTCACTTAGACTTCTTGGTGGAACAGATGCAGCAATGGCTCCCCCTATTGACTTCTTCAAGCTGGTAATGTCATCTTTTTTTCAAGAGCAAATGAACGGAAAATAAGTTTTAGCTTATTTAATACAAATGATTTTCATGTTGACATATATGATTTAACACAGCTTGCTTAAATACACGGTGGTGTTTCACTTTCCAAAAGGGGCACATTCATGGCCAAACCTCATTGCTGTCAGATTGTACTTTAAAACTATTTTATATATATTTTTTTATAATTTTCTATATGTTGTAATTTCTTTTACTTTTTATTGGAATTAGTTTGATACTATATTCAGATTTATTCATAATAATAATAATAATAATAATAATGGCTGAAATGGCAGTTATTTTACGTGGCTGGATACCTCAAATGAGGGAGACGCATATAGTCTGTAATTTACTGCTTCAGCACTGGTACTAATTCTAAACAAATTTAGAATTTACAATATATGGCATATTCAGTGGAGAAAACCTTGTCAGTTGCCTGGCTGGATGAAAAACTCCTCACGCTTGCTATAGTGCCACCACCTCCAAACTCCCGCACAACATGACCATGGGTAAGGAGTCCCAACCTCTAACCCACTGGGTCATAGAGACAGGTTACACAGTTGTTGTTAACTAACAATAATATAAGTATATTGTTGTACATCAACGTTGAATCATGTACGATGTAACATGACTTAATTGGATCTTATCTATAGTAGATTACTGGCCATATTTAGTTTTAATATGTTTATGTACTTTTGTACTAACTGTACCAATCAATATCTGGAACTTGGAGGCTAATAATCTTTCAGATGTTATGGTTAATAAAAAAGCAATCTCCAGAAACACCATATCCATGGACCTCATAAATACAGTCTGTAATGGTGAAATGAGCATGTTGTTTTATGTTCTGTGTAAAAAATTGGTGGAACAAGTAAAATTAATATCCATTTAAAAAAATACATTTCTTTTTTGGTTTTTCCATAATCCCATTGTCTATCATAAATTGACTGCAATATTATCTCTCTTTGATACAGGTAGTTGTTCATATACATCGTGTATTATATCAAGCCATTTTGTGAGGTAGACATATTTTTATTTAGGTATGGGCATTCATTTACTAATCGCTGTTATGTTATTTTCATATTGATAACCAGGTATTTGAACCAGTCGCCTCTAAGTTTGGTGTTCACTTTGACTGCCAGTTAAAGAGAAGGTATGCTAATAATATAACTGCGGTTTAATCTACATGTAGTTTTATCATATTTATTGAGATTAACGGTATGTTAAGTTTACAATCCCATTAACTCGGCAGATTAAATATTTACATTATTATGAACATTGTATATCTTAGTTTGTTTTTCTATGTAGATATGTAATGGCGTACAAACTATAATTTAAAATTTCTGTCACAATACTGTTTCTTTCTTTACAAGATTTCTTTCGTGTAATGTCGTTCGTTTAATGGAGATATTCTCACGATGAAACTGTTGTTGATTTTTTCCAGAGGATTCTATCCAAAGGGAGGTGGTGAAGTCTCCCTCACAATTAATCCCATCAAGAGTTTAGAACCGGTCATTCTCTTGGAAAGAGGGAATGTTTTACGGGTTACGGGATGTGCTTATGTAGCTGGTGTACTTCCTTTTAAGGTTGGCAGTCTGGAGATTTTATTTGATTGTCAATTTTCACTGAAACGTATTATACACCTTTAAGGTGACCACTGGGGATGAAGAGGATAATTGAAGTGAAAGTGAGAGTTAATAAGTAAATGACTTTCCACAGCTTTAGCCGGAAGTGCTTTTATTAGGTCAATAGAACTAGGTCATACAGACATAATAATAATTCAAAGTATTTACATTGTGTTTCTTATGATAATATATTACAAGAGTGGTGTCATGCTAGTGTCTGATTTATCATGTTTCCATACAGCCTGACTCTGCTATAATGTGCTGACCAGAGTTATTAAATTATAGACCACATTGTTAGTGGTCTGTGGAAAACAATGGTTGTCTTCACATGATGGGTCTGTATGCCTTACTTGTAGAATGAAGGTGGGCATAATAGGATTTCTTTCGCCAGGTCATTTCCTCACATATTTTCTCCATTTGGGAACACGAGAACAACCATAGCATCCATAGCATCGTACAGTTTAAGAATTCAATACTTTTTTGTACTTTTGTGTAAATCACATAATACAAATACTTTAATCCAATTAAAATGATGAATTGTGGCAATGAATCGCAGCGATTGGTTTATCATTGTGACAAACAAATGAAACAGTTTAGATGAATGTGCAAATAAGGTCAAGTTAAATGTTCACTAATTTTGCTTACAAACTGTAACCATTAAGTGATATTTGGGATTCTGACAAATACAACATGCTAAAAAAATTGATTTGTTATTAATGGCGAAGGGCCTATGCTCCGCAAGGCTTTTCAGTGGACTTCTTGCAGAAAACCCTGTGTTGTCATGTGCTTCAATGGTATACTAGACCATACTATGGCAGTACCAGACTGCGTATCTTATTACTGATGCCTTCTCAAGAAATGAAGTTTAGAACTGGTCTACTGTATCCTCTTGCATTTCCTAGGAGATAAATAAGAGGAGATGATGCTTAATAACCATTTAACATTGTCGTATTAAACCCTACACACCCAATAACTTCTATTATTCATATCATTACCAGGTAGCTCGTATTATGGCTCAAGCAGCGAGAGAAACAATTCAACACAGTTACAGACAACTACCTGTAAATATCGAAGCTATCAAGGAGGAACAACATAGAGCTATGGCTACTGGCAGTGGAATACTGTAAGTGGATTTGTAATTGAGATCACACTGCAGCTGACTGCAGGTAGTCCCTAATTGGATGTCTATAGGTTACTTGCCTCCAATGTGTTGCTGATCAATTAGAGATCAGTTTAAAATTTGTTTTAAGATCTGTTTTGGATTTTTTGACAATTTTCTTTGAATTAGTTGATCTTCAGCGTAGCTAACATGTATTTCTACAGTTTGAGTAAGTTATTATGAAAAGATGAACTATTTATAAAACTATGGAAAGACTATTGAACCAGAGTCTTTTGGTACTCAATATCTTAATGTATTAAGACATCTTTTTAAACATGGTCAGCCATCAATAGCATGACATAAATTTTAATATGAGAGAATATCTAGGTCATATATCCATATAGGTGAGATGCCATAGCCAATGAGAAGCTGTGGTTATGCACAGTCCTATACTACCATATTGGACATCCATGACTCGGGTGTTTGCTTAATATTTACTGATTAAAGACTGGAGATAAAAGATCTTTCATTTTATAGGAAAATGCACATCTACAACACCTCAAATAAAATTAGCACACACTTAGCAGTCATATTTTATCGTGTAAAAGAGAAAGCCCTGGCCTTGTACCTTTAACTATATAGTA
Organism: Paralvinella palmiformis; assembly: GCA_025642065.1. Classification (NCBI taxonomy): domain Eukaryota; kingdom Metazoa; phylum Annelida; class Polychaeta; order Terebellida; family Alvinellidae; genus Paralvinella; species Paralvinella palmiformis. Next base: position 294,231 of record JAODUP010000476.1, read on the forward strand.
AAATTAATTGTTAAATTTTCAAAATGGACCAAACATCTATCAAACTGACTATTCAACATCTTCCAGTTAAAGGAAACTATCAGTTATGAAAGACCAACTAAACATCTGTCAGATATGATTTTAATGACAGTATTGGAGTTTATTGTATGTAGTGTGCATTCTTTCATGAGATATTTCGTGCAGGTTTCAGTGATGATAAAAATGGATGCATATACTGACTGTATATAAATCAGAATTATTACAAAGTGAATATCAGATAGAGAACACAAATTCGACCAATATTACAAAAATCTGGTTTCAAGCCAGCCCTAGAAACTAGAATAAAACTAAAATAGAGTTGAATAAAAAATGTTGTTTTCACACCTATTCAGTATATAAGATATGAAGATATTTAATAGCTGCCATAGTAATTAATGCTATTAGTTTCACAGAGTATCATATTCTTTTACTGCACATGCATAGTTTATAAAAGTGAGATGTTCTGTATCTATTCTGATATTCAAGATACATATCTGACATGTTGACAGTTTATCAACCTAGAAGAACACTTCGTTCAATGGGTTCAGTGACATTGGTGGTTCCAAGGGTTAGAACATCTAGCTATGGCAAAAGAAAATTTCAGTGTTCAGCAGCCAAGCTATGGAATGGACTCCCAGCTCACATTTGTGAATCCAAAACACTGAAAATTTGTAAGATGTTGCTGAAAACGCATTTGTTCTCCAGCCATTTTGATGTTTAAATTCCTTTTTTTCTTAGTCAGTTATATATATATATATATATATATATATATCCCAATTTAGCTTTATACATATATTGTTATGACATAATCGTATTATATTTGTTATAGCTTGTATGTTTTTTTCTTCTAATGTATAGTGCTTTTGAACAGGCTTTATGTATGAAAAGAGAGCTTTATAAGTTTGGCATAATAATGCGAGAGAAATCTCAATTTAAACACTAACTCCTTGAACTATCTGTGTTAAGACCAGATAGCTCTAATCTATTTGCACAGGAATGTCATCTGATGAATCTTATTCAGTAAGAGTTCCCATCAATCATAAAATAAATCACAGAATGTGATAAGTTCTTATTGTTTTATCTGTGGTTCAACATTTCAGTTGTCTTTTCCTGAGACCTTCAGTAAAGTCTTATATTTACCATTTAAGAATATTTAAAGCGTACTGATGTCACAGTGGTTAGAATATGTATTGCAACCCTCCAGGTTATGGTTTCGAATCCAGCTCATATCTGTGTTTATGGAGTTTGTATCTATAGGGAGTCACCTCTTGGCTATACGTCCTAGATGTGACTAGTGCTGAAGCTCAACTCATTTAAAATACACAATAATTAACCATGTTTCTAATGAATCAGTTGTCTTGTATACAAGTCTTATTATGTGTTGTATATGTGTGTGTGTGTTTGTGTGTGTATGAGTCATGTTCTGTGTGTGTGTATGTTATGTGTTGTATGTTTGTGTGTAGGTGTGCGGGCCATGTTATGTGTTGCATTCAGTAACTATGACTGTGGTTTACTATTTTCAGGATTATAGCGGAGACAAGCACGGGTTGCTTCTTATCTGGATCAGCTATAGGTAGTCGAGGTAGATCAAACATTTATGTCTATGATGTAACCATTAATAATTATGTATCAACATCAACAAAATATTGTTATTTATAATTGTATTAATAAAATCCCTAAAATCCAAAGCAATAATTTTGCCAGGTATGAAAGATAAAAATTATAAACATCAAGTTAAACACACAGCAAGATAAGGCATTGACACAGAGACCTTTTTCATTAAAACAACCTCTGGGTGATGCATCAGGGGATTGAAACAAGACGAGCAATTTTTCATTCTGAAACACATGTTTCACTAGTCTGTAACAGTGTAAGTTGCTGTGCAACAGAATTCCAAAAAGAAAATAACCTACACTCCTGGTACCCGAGGTAACATTCCCAAACCAGAGCATCACTCTTATATGGGTATGATCAGGTACTGGAGAAATTGCACTTGGTAGTGGACTGCACTATAGACCTTCAATTCATGTGATCTGATGCCAATGTGTTGTCTCTATCCACGTGATATAACATCCTTTGATGGTTTCAGTTCACTTGTTCGTGTGATGCACTTCACAATTTTTATTGTTTCCTTCAAATTTATTTATTTATTTCATGTTGTTCGTCACACCAGACAATGTGATATTTCTGTTCCATAAAATACTCAGGTGTTCCTGCTGAAGAGGTCGGTGCTAAAGCGGGGCAGATGCTTGTAGATAACCTAAACCATGGTGGGTGCGTCGACGATTATCTTCAAGATCAGGTACGCCAGTCTCTCCTAATTGAATCATGCCAAACTATATTTGTATAATTTGGGAGTGTAATTGGAATTGATCTGTTTAAAAAAAATTAAGCATTTGAATTTCGTCAACAGTTGGTGATATTAATGGCTCTGGCCAAAGGAACATCGAAGGTCAAGTGTGGACCCATCACACTTCACACGGAAACAGCCTTACAAGTGGCTAAAACACTGACGAAGGTATGCTTATGGCCATCACGTATCCACTTACTTCTGCCCTTTACACTAATTTAATTTGGTTCATTACACAAAGTAGTGGCATTTAGTTAGGATTAACCGGTGATGGTGCTGATGTTTCTTTCAGATGGAATACAAAATAACTGAAGTATCCAAGATGGAACATATCCTGGAAATTGTTGGAATAGGATTAGACAACAAAACTCTATCTTAATTAGTTTTTTATTTAGGCATATCCTTTTATTTGTTGGTTTAAATGTGTGTTAGTGCTGTTTAATTAATTTAACATCTGATTCCTTGCGTGTGTTCATGGCTTAATGCTGTTGGTTGTTTGAAGAAATAAATTCTTCAACTTGCAATGTGTTCCATGTTTGGTACAAAAACGTGTTAATGTAAATTTGGCTCTATTTTTGTATGGCAACGCATAATGATATTAAGAACATGTATTATTTCATGTTCCATACAAAAACACTAAATATACAAATAATTTTTAATATTTAATACTGTACTGATTAATACTGTAGAATTGACCAATACTGTCGGAAAACACTGCTATTATGTATATAACTTGACTTTAAAATACCATATTTCAAAACTTAAAAAAAAAGGTCTGACGATGTTTGTTTTGTCCATTAAGATCTTCCATGACAATAGCATGTCACCTGTTATCAGTACAACACAGAGATAAACTCCAAATATTGTTTAATATGTATAAGTAAAATCATAGACAATAAATATTAAATGATATACACACACACAAATATCACAGACATTTAACCACTGTTGTTCCAATTCACCTAATCAGCACCATTCTCCGCAGCAGCAGCTGCAGCAGCCTCTGCAATGGCAGCCTGGGCTTGTTCTTCATCTCTGATGGAATCCATCGCGGTTTTCCAGTGATGCAGTTTCACCTTGACGTGTACTTCAAGTGGTGGAGGAGGGGCTGCTGCCTCCTCATCGCCAGCGGGATCTCCAGCAGCCTTACCCTTGTCTTTCGTTTTAATGCTTGCTCTTCTGTCTGTCTTCGGACTCCTACGGACATCTGTAATGAAAACAGCAAGCTTTTCTGAAATGTGGTTCTTAACCAGATGGAATTGTGAAGCACAAATGCTGGCAATGGCCAACTATCTTCGCAAAGCGACTGGTTTGTTTAACCTCAGCAAGGGGTTATGTATGCCTGGAACATATTGGCCATGTGGTGACATCCCACAAATACAGCTACCAATCAGATCTGAATCCCACAACCTGAGCAATTTCCAGCACAGTGATATTATAGCTACTGTGCTATTGGTGCACCCAGCAGAAGTCCGGGGGCATCCCCATGAGAAAACTATGAAGACCTCTCAGTCTTGGATGGAATTTTGTTGAATTGTGAACACGATGCCAACATACAGATGATGATTGATGTTTTATGGCCACTTTTGTGTACATGGTAGGCTAAATGGGTAATGACTGCCAAAGGTAATGAACCGAAGCCCAAGATGAAACACCCTTCATATAAGCTCATGCCGAGATTCGAACTCTGTGGTCCAACACACTACCAACTAGACCACAGAAGTGCAGAAAAATATATCTGTCTTGTATAAGTCATGCTTGAACTAATATGTCAACCAACTTTCCTCACACTTTCACTCATCCAGATTTAGTTTTGTTTGGCCATATGGATGACTGTGCAGCTTGGGCTAAAAGTCTGATACACAGAGGAAGACAAGCCCCCATAAATGTGTTTAAGATTTTTGGTAGCCTGTACAAAGTTATAGATGTTCTTGGTGTGGTAAACCACAAGTTCATAGCCTGGGGTTGGGAGTCGGAGGAATGGTACGACTGTGCCATTCTTTACAATGGGATTAATGTGAAATAATTTCATTTATATAATAATAGGAAATTTCCACAACAACTGCGCCATCTAGTGAATGTCCATTTGCAGGTTTGCGTTTCATTGGGCTTGCTGAACTGTATGATCAAAACATTATTTTACCACTCATGAGATCATGGAGATCACAATATGTTTCATATATTGATAACATGTCTATTACAGTTCCCAACTTGATGATTTATTTTCAATAACATGTAATTCTTCAGGCAAAAATAAGGTGTCAACTTTCCTCGTACAAATAATCTTGTCTATTAGTAAAATTAATTCTACGTTATATTTAATAAAAATTAAACTGCTACAAGAACTTGTAGATCTATTTAGTTCTGTGAATCTCCCAAAACATAAATTTACAAACAATTAGTGAATTACACTTCTTGTTCCATGCTACTACACGGCTTCACTGACCCGCAAACCACAGTAGATGTGGACTGCGCATGCGTCACGGAAAATGTCTGTTATTCGAGTTGTGACACATAAAAACTAACCGAACTTCAACACTACTTGCATTACACTATAATTATTTTCAGTAACTATGGGACTGTTTAAGTTACTAGGGTTTCTACAACCGTGACGAAAAAATCCTCTAAGGTGGTCACTTTTGAGATAAGGCAAATTTGACCGTAATACTGGAGGTAATTGAAGCTTTACGCCATAGATCTACTGACCCTACGTAGACAAGGAATTTAGCATCAGAAACTAAACGAGAATAGAGAAATTATCGTAAATACTGGATTGGTCATAGCAGACAGATGACTCTTCTGACAGATTTGGTCGTACTTTTAAATCGTGTTACTTTCATCAACAGATCACTTAGTTACCTTTCTCTTTGGCATCCTTTTTCTTATCCGATTTCTTCTTTTTGTCCTGAAACATCAGATTGGTTTATGTCTTCAAATTGGATGCACACATTTTATTATAGAGAATTCGCAGAAGAAACAAATGCAGAGGAACAAAACCTCAGAGATCAGAGTTGAGACATGGAGTTAATTCCTTTTGCTAAATTCTACTTTATTCCACTTAATCAAACATACTTAACAATACCAAAGTATTTCTATATGTTAAGCTGTTTAATATTGATTTTACTAATCACATTCCTTTATTTATTGTTACATACAAGAATACATATACATATATATATATATAACATATGCACACATATAGGAACATATAACCAGTATTAATGATGTGGTAAATGTATAAACCAAATATAAAAAAGTAAAATCCAAATTTTTTAAATCTCCCTTTGTTTAATTAAAAGCAATATTGGAAATGTACATTAAGTCCAACTTTGGATTTTGACTTCTCAGGCCAAACAGACTTTCTTGTTCACCAATGACTTTCCCAAATGGATAAGTAACTTTTTTCAAGTAACTTGAATAGTCGTTTTCTGTAAGTGTGGGGGGGGGACGACTGACATGAAGAAATAGTTTTATGGCAGTGATCCATACCAACAAATTCAGGAGATGACTGACCTTTGAGGTTCCTGACATTTCAGACGTAGGCGTCTGCGAGCCAGATGCTTCGTGCCAGTCCTTCACAAACACGTTTTCAAAGACGTATTCTCCTTCCAGGAACTCATCGAGTGAGATGTGGAATTCGGCTAAAGTCGTATATTCTCCAGGCATGTGCGTCAAATCTATATCAGGCTCCCCCTTCTTCTTTTTCTTCTTCCCATCATCCTAACATGAAACAAGTTTGTATTGTTTATTTCTGGATAGAGAAGCAAAGGCAAACTCTTGAGTAAAGCAGGCCTTAACACCTATGTTAACACAGTCATACAAATTCCTGATATCAAAATTAATTTGTTGCATAATATAATATTAAGCAGGCGTGTGTTTTATACAGATAATTAAGGTACTGCACAGGTGTTTTTCCAACTATGTATTCAGGATTATTTATATTTCCTCAGAACTGTTAATAGGCCATGCAGTTTTATCCTAGGATGTTAATTATTTAAATATTAATCTCCATAACAGTAATTCTACAAGCTAACTGTTATCTATAAAAGAATGTCACTATGTCAAGACAGAAACGTTCGAGAAGAAAACAACAACAATATCAGAAGCAGAGTAATGATATACCTAAAATAAAAACATCATGTTTTTACTACAGAAATGATGACATTTGTAATATGTGTGTGTCAGTGTGTTTTAGCAGTGCTTGTATTGGAGTACAGGCACAGAGAATCTTGAATCACAAATTCAAACTCTGGATGATTCATCAGGGGTTTGGGAGGGGAAAGGATGCAAGAGATGTAAGGATGCACCACTCCCTGCCTTGATATAGGTCTGTGTGTGTTTTGATGTTTTATGGCCTCTTTTAAATGGGCCTCCAAATGTAATGAGGTGAGGTGAAAGATGAAACACCGTTCAGACATACCCACACTGAGATCTAAACTCAGGTGGTTGAAATCCATGGCCAACTGTGCTACCAGTTACACCGTGGAGGTGCCCTTATATGTGTGTATGTGTGTGTGTGTTAGAGAGAGAAGTGCAGCCAGATAGACTGAGTAAAAGTAGAAAGAGAGAGAGAGAGATGTCTGTTATATTAGTAACTAAAATGAAGCAAAGCATCGAACTAAGTACGTTTAAATCCAGTCTTTATTACAATTACCTAACTGATAATAACTTACTAAAGAGAAGCCATTCAAGAGAGAAAAAGAAAATATAATATACATAATATTTTCTCTTTACTGTTTACCTTAGGCTGCGGCGTTGGCTGTTTTTTCCCCTTCTGTGCTTTCTGGCATCAAATATATCACAACGAGTGATGTTATCATTTAACGATTCTCATCAAACAGTTATTGTTTGTCTATGATAATACATGATAACAAATGATTTTTTATCAAGAACAAAAGTCATCACACAATGATGTGTCTCTTCATGGGATAACCTTGTAGAAGGAATCTGTTGTATTTAGTTTTAAGATGAAATCGTCAGATGGTAAAACCAGTGCTTTAATGCCTTCTTGAAGTCAGTAATGATTGACGTTAATGATCAGGTAATTTACAGGAACATCATGTAAAATACCAATTAAAATATATGCAAAAACTGACTCTTAAAAGATAAAAAAATTAACTTCAGGCAATATAACAGATATCGCCTGAACATAATTGATATTATCAGTAGGATGAAAATAAGTCTGGTTATCATTGCCAAGTGCTTTGTGAATAATCTGTGAGCATTATTGGACAACGTGTTGTGACAACATAACGTGTAACAAATGCATTAAACATCACTTCAACGGCAAAGTTAAATCATTAGCAACCATCACCACACAACAGTGAAAAATTAGAACAAAGTACCTGTTCAAACAACGGCTTACCTTCGGATCATCTTTCTTTTTGTCATCCTTTTTGTCCTTTTTATCTGCCTTGCCCTTGTCTTTACCACCAGCAGGACTGAGTACGCCGTCTTGTACTTGGTCAGAAGGATAGGACAAGATCTATAGACAAAAATAAAACATGTCAAAACAGCCAAGAACAACACGGGGCCAACTGGGAGGGTCAGTCGGTACATTAAATATGTTCAAATTTAATTCACTCTTAGACCATTATTTATTTTATACTCAGTGATCCAGAGTTTGTGATGCACAAAAGTGTACCGATTAAAATGTTCAGCAGTCAATTTATCATGCCAATTGATAATTCAAACATTCATACTGTATATACTATATGTGAGTGACACTTTTTATACTCTGAAATCGATGCCAAAATCAAGTGCGACTTATACACGGGTCAGAGTAAAAGGGAATGTAATATTTGGCATGATTTAGGGGGAAATACAATAATATTGTTTTTCAACCTTGATAACGAATTTATGAACAATAAACAAATTTATTAGGTGTGTTTGTCCCTTGTCTTTCAAATCCAAACTTAATCATGATAATTGCCAGGATTATTTAATCTAATGGCCTAATTAGTGACGTGATCACAAAGACATTACTATCGAAACGTATGAGTGTGAGTAATTGAATGGAACGGTAAATGAGGCCAGGCAAAGAATGACCATAGAACCTACATCAAAGGAAAATTATTACAGAAAACACACTCTGTTAATTACTTCCAAAGCTGTCGCATGGGAACTATTAACAAACTACTTTGAAAAGCATTACAGAAACGAACGGACAGCAGCAGACAACCTGAAGCGGGCATCCTTGCCCATCGTCACACAATGGGTGAAAATGGCCTGCCATCATTACAGCATGACAAATCCAATAATGACTCCAATGAAGAAGGCAACGACATGTATGATGACACACGAACAGATATAACAGATGTTCAGTGAAGAGAGTGATGATGATGCATTTTGGGGTTTTGAATCAATGTTGCTGATTATTTGCTGATTTTAGTGTGTCTTATACACGGGTTCGACTCCAGGGGGGCTTATTGGTCTTACTTTGAGAAACAGGTGTGTCTCATATGGGAGTGCGACTCAAACACGATTAAATGGTACTATTCGAGCTTGATAAATAACAACAGATAATTAGCCACCTGAATGATACAAATACATAAAAACAGTGGAATATGCAATTGAAATATTATCATTATTAATCATCAGCAATCTTAAGATAAAAACAAATATCCTTACCATATCTATATATATATATATCAACACTACCACTTACCTTTTCCTCCATTACTGTTATGTCCATTCCTTGTTTAAAGAAATTCCTTAATGACAACAAATCATCCCGCACAACCATTTCCTCCCAGTTTAGTTCCATATCCTCCTGCCAGGTGGAGCTAGCAGACCTGATGGGAGCTAGCTGCATCGAGGGACTATCAGAGTCCGAGCCATTGATGTTTGGATCTGGAGTCTTGGCCTCGGAGCCCATATCACCAACATCCAGTTGTAAGCCTTAACACATAAAACAAACGTCATCAGCACGGCATCTTTACTGTTTTAGTGTTAAAGGAACAGTTCATCATCAGATAATACGATTTAAATGTGTAACGCTTGTAATAGCAAACCCCAAATCACACAATAATAATCCCAAACTCAACCCGATATCACTGATATTGGGTAATAATACTAATTACTAGAGAGTAGCCATTATGGCTTCCTCAGATCCCAGACTGTATGGCAGGAAGGAAAAAACTTAATTTATTCTGACCTCAGATGACACACAAATTATGTGGCCATCTCTATTCCAATCAAGTCGGGTCAGAGATGCCATCCTTGTGACCTTACCTGCCACCTTCCTAGACCTAACTACTACTAAATAAAACCAGAGTCGGTTCATTTACAAAAATCTGACAGCTCGGTAGACGTTTCTTGTTACAAGATTATAAACAATCGTCTTAAGGAATTTCACTATATGGTTTTCTTTAGCCATTTCAGTAACATACAAGGCTGTTTGTACCAACTATACTGTAATATTAGTAAATAAGCTTTTGTTCTGAAAATACATATTTGGATGATCCTTATTTACATTGTTATAACTGGGTAATGGTGGCACCCACAGATCATTAACAGTCTAATAACCATCACTTTGAACTGGATTATTTAATATGTAGTTGATCCTGTTCATATTTTGACGTCATTCATAATTTGTGTGAGCACGTTTGTATTCATCCTAAAATTTTGAAATGAACGCGAAATGTTCCCTTAATAACAAATGTAATTTTATTGACATCAAGTTTATAGTAATAGAATTGTCATATTATCAAGAACTAAATTATGACTGGACAAAATGGAATTAACATCAAACAAACAAAGTTTTATAAGACTAACATGACATACCAGACACTACACTGTGACTTCTAGCTGTGTTTGCTTCAACTGCAAAATTTACATTCTTCTCTGCAATGCTGCCACCTTGTGAATTCTGAGCATCCGACAGTCTGGACATGACCCCATCATCTTCCTTACCATCTACATTGTCCTAAAATAGTACATGACAAAAATAAAACTACTGTTTATTAATACTAACAGATTTTATATATATATATATATATATATATATACATACAGAGAGAGAGTTTTGTGACACTGACAGAAAAGGTCTGTTAGTGTTGCATCATTTTTGGTTGCCTGAAATAACTGACATGAGAACAATGAGAAAACCTAAACATGACTTTCATCAATATTCTGATAAACACAGGAATTATTTAACTGAACAGTTTCCTTATTATCCTCCTGATAACATCTCCGAAGCTTACCTCAATAAATTAGTGAATATCCTGGAAAAATACAACTTATTGTAGTAAATAACTGATACACACCTGTTTACCATCTGTCACACAGGTATTAGATGTAGAGCCCACTGCTTCATTATTGCCATTTTCTGCATCGTGCAATACCTGAAAGATCTCCACTTTGCCAGATTTGTCTTCTAGGAACATGAACTGGACGTAATAATTATGAGTGATGATTGGGAATTCTGGCTGATCTTCAGGAGACTAGAGATAATAAAAAGCAAAGCAAAAACAACTCATATACTCTTTAAACTATAATATTTGTTTTGCATCATTAGGACCATTTAACATAAACAAAAACCCTTTTCCAGCTTTATGCATGTTAATGAATGAAATAAATTCTAAACTTGGTTTTGATGATTGGCGTTTTACGGCCAATTCTGTGCACAAAGTAGGCCAAATGGGCCGAGCAACCTCCAAAGGTAATGAAGCAAAGTCAGAGATGAAACACCCTTCAGATATGCCCACACTGAGATTCAACCTCAGATGGCCCAAAACGCTACCAATTAGACCACAGAGGCTCAAAACTCAGTTTTAAAATACATTACTGAACAAATGCTAAGTTATTTTGCTAAAATGTCCAGCCTAGTTCAAAATCAGAAACATCACTCTACAATGCAAAGTATGTGTGATATTCATGTTTGTATAATATATGCCGTTATGCAGAAAATGACAGCATTTGTCAGATTGCTTTATAAAATGCAACATTTTCAAATTATTGCCTATCTTAAACGAGCACATGTTTCTCTATTGAGTTAATTAAAGTACATTTCTGTAGACAAATACTGTACATTAGTCCTAGTATAGCCAAGTATTTTATGAGTAAAACTTAGAAGCTGATTTAAACACCTCTTTAAAAAAATGTAACTAATTGCATTTGCAGACCTAACAGTTGTGAAATTCACTTATATGATACTTTGAACATACAGAAATTATATTCACTGGCTTTTAAATGAAATGTTACCATAAACAGTAACAAAAAATTGCAATGTCAAAATATTTTTGAGAATGTTCATGATCGTAAAACAATACGGGTTGGATAGGATTCAATTACTTGGGAGATGATTAACTGAATCCATTATTAGTTATTAGTAACAAGTTACAAACCTTTAATTCTTCTGGTTGTGGAATTCCTTTGATAAAGCCAGTCTGTAGTAAAACTTTGGCTTCATCTAAGATGTATTCTATACAGATACATAAAATAATTGAAATTCAAACATTGCAGGACTATTTATGAATCTATTTATTATAAAGGAGAGTTTCTCAAATTTCATGTTATAGAAAATTGATGCAGAATTAAGTATCATACATGAAATTTCTAAGAGCAAAAGATAAGTTTGATAACAAGAAAAATACATATAATTAAAACTGTTGGATCCTAACCCTTTCTCTTGGCAAGTCCCTTAAAGTGATGTTTCTCATCAGCGGATATTGAGATATCGTCCAGGAAATCCAGATTTCTTAAGCTATCAATCACATAGCCTCTGTATCCTGGCACAAGCTACATGGATACATATGAAACTGTAGTGTGTGTGTGTGTCAATGGACACCTGTGTTATGGTCACTTTAAGTATATTTGACCCAATGATCACTACAAGTCATATTTGGACTGAGTTTATTTCAAAGCAGCAATCAAACTATGAACTTCAATATCTATGCGCCATGGCAGCTCCACACGGTTTTAACTCTGCTTTATTAGAATCATCATTCAAGCATTAATCATCTTGAACAAGAATATAACCGATGGCGTAATATTTCAACTCAACAAACTTTACACAAGATAGAAAAATGGTCAGTAATTTGTTGATGTCATTTCCTATTTAGCTTATTATCACGGTGGATTATGATCATCTCTACTAGAGTATCACTAAAACTGAAATTCAGTTATATTTGTTCAAGCGATGTAGTATTTAGTTGCACCATGAATTTAATAATTAAGCACTAAAACTGAACCAATTTCATCTATAATAAACGAAACAGCGCGACAACATTAAGCACTTACTGACAACGGGTTGCCCTGTAAAAGTATATTTCTCAGCTTTGGTAGAGTCTGAAGTTTTCTTACCACTTCCATTAGATCACAGAGATTGTTGTGTGAAAGATCCAAAGACAACAAATGGGGCCTAAAAGTAAATAGTGACATTCTTATAAACAAATCATTTATAAAACATGCCACTGGACTGAACACCAACAGACCTATCCTAGCCCAGAGAGAGGTTTTCGGCAAGTTTTTCCATTCCGAAATTAGCCTGGAGCATCATATTATATTTAGTAAACTTTGTCCAGTGTTCAAATGTTAAAATTTCTAATTTGGCAAGAAGGTGACAGCAATTAGCAGGTTACTGAATTACAAGACATCTTACTAAATTATTTCAGTATGAATACGTTTTGTATAATATGATCATCATAGCTAAAAACAAAAACTTTCGTATTCATTATATATATATATATATATATATATATATATAATATTTTACTTTTATTGCAGGTGACCAGTACTGGTGGTGAACACTAGAGTGCTATTATATGTATATATTTCTATAACACCATAACCAGATCCATCTTGTATCGGGCTGGTTTCACATGGCCATATTTTCACATCAACGGTAAAATGTGGTGAAAGCATAATTGACACATTAAATGATGCCTAATTTAAGTTCCCAATGTGTACACATAATCCCATTTTAGTTTCAACCTAAAGATACTTATATAAATAGTTTAACTCATCTGTATACGACAGAACAGTCAAATTAGCCAAACCGCAACAAATCTATTTCATTAAATAACAATGGTAAGGATAGGAATGTTTTGTTAAGATTCAGAGTCCAGTTCCAAATGAAACAGTGACGGACAATTCCTTAGACAAATATGATAACCAGAAGAAAAATATAACACTGCAATATGAACATAACCTATAGTTAACCTGTAGGTAATGTAACAAGTCTGTAATGTGGGACACTACCAACTGTGGGACTGAAAAGGAGTGTTCTAAAAAAACACCTCTTTTAATCTCCCTTATTGGCAAGCTGCCCGTGTTTATTAACTATAACCTCTGTACTGGAAAAGGTCTATTCAGCACCAAATCTGTAACTCATATACGGAAGACTTTGCCATTTTATTAAGACAGATAATTTGATTGCAAATAAAATTCAGCTACATAACACACAAACCAATATTGTCCAGCAATATAATCATCAATCACGGTGAGCAAATTATGTCCAAGTCCCAGGTGTATCAGGGGTGGAGGACATACACACAGATCTTCTAGATGAGATATCTCATTTGCACACAACTCTAACACCTGAAAACAAATAGTGGGCTTCATTTAACAGACAGTGCATAACTATTTCTCGTACAGCATATTTTATTTTCCAACAGAAAAATTATTAATCGCAAAATACTACCCACATGAAGACTCTGTGGTAGATTCAAACTTTGTACTGTCTGCAATTTGTTTGCACTCAGTGTGAGCTCTTCCAAGTTTGGAAAATTCAAAAAGTTCTCATCAACTTCCGTCACCTAGATTTAATTAATTAAATACAATAGTTATTACAAATAAAATACTACTGATTTTATTTTGTGTATGTGTGTGCATGCACATGCTTACAAAGTTGGTCTGTGAAAATGCATTATTTTTCAAAATTAATGTGTGTGTGTGTGTGTGTGTCTATTTTTCTACATGTATATACACAACCATTTGCCTTTAAAAGGACACCTTTATATTATTTACCCCTTTGTCAACAATTCTCAGTGTTCTGAAGTAACCTAATATAAACTTTTCATCAACCAGCCATGGAGACTTCACTGCTATTTCACGCAAGCCCTTTGCCTCTTCACTCCAACTGTAATCCAATTTCCATGGCGACTTCCTGACATTTATCAGTTCATTTAGTGTTTCTGTTTTTTCATGCTGAGCACCATAATCTGAAATACATTAACCAGATGGTTATCACGTATGACATTAATGGAACCCATGGACACATCCATGTGTATAAATGTTGAAAAACTTCTGCAATCTTGTTTTCAGCAGACTTTGTTTAGTGGCTGGCTGCTGATTCTGGTGAACCCCAAAACAAGTGGCTCACTTTGTAAACAAATATGGCAGCTATTGACAGGGATATGTCCTTATTTACTGTTTCTTTTTATAACATGATATATATATATATATATATATATATATATATATATATATATATATATATATATTTATATATATATATATATATATATAAAAATGAAATATAAGAAACAAACAAAATTACAAATCAGCCATATATCTTTACATATAGATATTCTATTGTTCTGTGAATTAATCTGTTGACAATATGACAATTAAAAAAAAACGAAGCGAAGACAACACAAATTAACCACAGTTTACATCAGAATAACAAAATAACCAAAAAATCTATTTGTCTTTAAAATCCATCCACAAAACTATAAACTTGCCTTTTAGTGTTACTGAAAATTCACTTGCTACTCTATTTCTCTGAATGGAACTTCTCCTTCTGTAATTTTCCCTCTGTAAAAATATTTAATTGTATTTATGGACAATAACATAACAATGTGTTTCAAGTGAAACAAATAATTAAATTAAAAATAATTAGTGTTACATTTAATATAAAGCAATACAAAATAACAAAAGGAGATAGAGAAAGGAAGTATTGTTCATTTTACATATTATTGGATTTATTACCTATTTAAATATGCTAAAAAAACTTAACAAAGCAATCAAATATAGGTGCACATTGATTTTCAATTTTTTTTAAATTCTGTTTCAGTGCAAAACAAAAATAACTAAATTCCATTTCATAATAATGAAAATTCAACTTAAAACAAGATAGATTCCATTTCAAATACTGTATTTTTCATTTTACTTAACATTTTAAATTTTTGATAAAACACATTCGATTCAAAATATTAGTTTTTTTTTTCATTTAAAAACTATGAAAAATTGCTCCATCTATAATATACTGTATCTGTATATATGATAAAACAAACAAGGTGACTCGTCTTTAATCGCTTAGAATTACAGATGGAATTAGTACAGTGTCAGTTGACCTTATTGACGATAAAAGAGATGGACAATTGTGACTAGCAAAACCCAGGAAATTTATTCGTCTTAAAAGCTCTCAGTACCTCCACGACATTGACCTATAATATAAAATATTTAAATCGATAAACAAGAAAATAAACAAAAGAACACTAAAAGATCAAAGTAATGATAGCAGAGGAAGCTAAAACAACAATTATGACAAACACCAATAAACATTATCAGTCATGAAGTCATTTATCAATCACATTAACATTCATCCATCAAACAGCAATGAGCAGTGGTTTTCTGCTAATCACGAGCCTCTAATGATTAACAGAATCATAATGCCACAGGTACAAATGTATTAATAATAATAATAATATAATAATATGTGACATTTAGATAGCGCTCTATTCAGCTAGAAGCTGCTCTAAGGCGCTTTACAATATTATTATTATTATTACACATGGTCACGTGATCCATATAGCTTAGGAATTATATTTAAATAAATCTTATATGTATTTCTTGAACAGTGTTTTGGCGTAATGTTGTTAACATTATGATATGAACAGGACAGGAGAGACCACCATTCTTTTTTCTGGAATGTTGATAGTATTGCTGCTTATTTTCACTGGCACACTCTGTGTATAGTCCCTGACGCTATCAGTGCATATCCAGAAGCTGTGATTCCCAGTGAAGCAGCTCTCTACCAACTAAAAGTACTGTAAGTTATCTACATCTTGTATACTGTCCATTCAGCCAAAGGCTCCATGTATTCCTTGCAGACATCTGGTCAAATATATTGGAACTGGAAAGTATTTAAATACCCTTTTTATAACTATGATAGATAAGACTGGAATGTCCCAAGCTATGGTTCTCAAGTTCATTTAAAGTACTGGTGAATGTTAATGGCAAATTAAAGTACAATGTAATCTGTACAAATGGCAGCTTCTACAAAGGCTACTTCCAATCTGCTAAATGGTTCACACAGACAAGGAAATAGAAGACTACTTAAAGGTAATAAATCAATATATGTGTGAAAAAGCAGATCACATTTATTCAATGTATGATCGATTATTGACATTTTTATGGTACAGCCTCTTTCTCACCCCTTCTAGCTGTCTGATCCACCCATTTTTATTTAAATTTGAACTAACATGAGATATCAAGACTATGTATCAGTAATCTTTTTCTTCTACAATCGAAGCTTTCTTCTACAGGCATAATATTTATTCACAGGATTTTTGGTTCCAAGTGTATTTTTTTCACAGGCAATATTTTTTCTAGGATATTTTCTAATTTTGTTAAATTCAAGGACAGTTCCAGCACCTGGAAAATGAATTCATTATTTTCCAGATTTTCCAGGACGTGTGGGAACCCTGTGCTACTTCATATCCAGGTAAAACTATGTAGCCTTTCCTAGCATTGCCATTCGTCATGATCAGGTGACGTCTTACCAATAATATTACAGCATTACAAATTCAGTTCATCAAAAATGAATAACGCAGAATTTGTGTTTTTATAACACGTTTAAAAGTATTTGTATTTTAATATATTTACTTATGAAATTATTTGTATTTTTATCTGACCTGAAGAAAAGTTTTGTATTAAATGGATGATTCCTATTACTGTAACATTGGTATTTATGCATGATATCTTGTATTGAAAGTGAAGTGTTTTATCTTGTGAATCAGCTATTCATGCAATGTTTACTACATGTAAATGTCAAGGGTGTTAATATTCTAATGGAATTCTAGACAACTCATACCAAAGACAAGACAAACCATACCCCTGACGAAGATAACTTGTACCTTCATTCTGAGACAACTCCTACCACCTTCTGATCCTAAATTAATGCATCTATGTCTGTTTGTGTGAATAAGGGTATGTAAACATAACTAAGACATTTTAAAAACCCAATATACTTTTAATAATATTTAAAATGTCACTTGGCATCAGTATGCTGAATAGCCTTGACAACAGGGGCATATATTTTCCGGTACATTTATAATCTATTCCACATAGTAACATCGATCAGAAGGGGGTATGAGTTGTCTCAGATTGAGGGGTATCAGTTGTCTTAGAATGGAGGTACGAGTTGTCTTGTCTAGGTATGGGTTGTCTTATTACGCTCTAATGTAATAGCATTTCTTATTAAATAATACACAGGCGATAACATATATGATTGGTTCCCAGGTACAAGTGAAAATAATATTTCCAAAACTTGCAAATTGCCCTTTACATCTACATTAAATATTTAAAAAGTGGTTTTTAGGCCTAAAATATCATGATTTATGGTATTACCATCCAATAAGCCGACCTAAAAATCTGAACTTTTCCCTGCAGTATTTCCAGGTGACGTTTTGAACACAGAAAATAATTTTCATAATTCGTTATTCACCAATGTGTTTTGTATACTGTCAATAGATCAAGGCAAATTATAACCATCATTTACACAAACTGTTAGCTCATACGTAGAACCTCAAACTTAAATTAACTGCATGATTAAATATTTAATCAACCGCATATGAAGTCAATGACTTAGAAATACTTAGACATATTATCAATTACTACTGAGCCTTTGATGGTACATTTTGGTCACTAACGCGGCAATAACCAAGACAATGTAACTTACCAGTATATGAGGTGAGTTAGTAACTATAACTCTCTATTGAAAATAAATAAATTAATCAGTAATTATCCCACTATTAGTATAAATATGCCCATACAAAATATGTATATAGGGGCACCCTAATGTCTATGCCGCCAAACGAATGATATGACGCTCTTGGGTATGAGATGTCTTGTGTACAAGTCGTGAAATGTGCTACTGAGTCAAACAACATTTATCCATAATTACAAAAATCAGATAATTCTACCTATAAACACTGATTTTCATTATAAAGCCATGTATAATAATTAAATTATCATCAACTTGTTTCACTTCTATTTTCACTCCATGACTGCATGAGTTTAAATCAAAATAACGATTGATGTCCGTTTGCATCTAGATCTAGACTAGGTCACTAGCATCTAGACAGCTGCTAACACACTGAAATTTGTTCTCCCGATGACTGGATTTCTTGACACTGAAATAGCACTGGCCACTAAGCTGACCCCCCAAAATAAGGGTCAAAATGTTGACACAAAGTCTTGTTTTAATGGCTGGGACCTACGGTAATCCATTGAAACCCATACTAAAAATTCCCCTATCAGTCAACATGAATAAATTAATGAAGGCTTTGCTATGTCATTCATCTGGAAAGATCATTCCACACAACCATTGGGTTATATCCTGCTATATCTCATGTTAAATCCTTTGGAAAGACACAATCATTCAGCTGAAATGCTAGTCTCAGTCTCTGTGTAAAATGAAATAATTTGCTGAAAGATTTCCAGTATTTACCATTAGTGAAAAGTTGCTATCTCCTGATCAGCAGCAGGTACCATAGGGTGGCATAGCTATTTCTAACCCAAGACCGCAGTTGGTAACCGATACAATGCATTTCGCCTGGATCGGTCTATTGGCTCAGATATGCTAAGTGTAGCTCACACTTCTATATGCACCAATGTTTATTTAAACATAGCTTAGGCCATGTATTATCATTACAGTCACTTATTTAGTACTCACAGAATCACACAACTTCATCTGCTTTGACTAGGGCACACTATTGATGAAAAACTCCTACTATAATTGCCACGGCTGGGATTAGAACCTCCGACCTCTTGCACGACATGACCATAATACCAAACTTGAGAAGTCCGCCATAAAAAGATAGGTTAGAAGCCCTGAATCCTTTGTACTGTCATAGGAGTCGATGCAACATGTTTCAAGTGTATACGATCCTGAACGTCATAGACAGGCTGGAATCTAACCTCAAGCCAGTGAAGCAACGTTCAAGATCAAGTTTGAGGAAAAGTGTATTAAGTCTTAGATTAAATACATTCATATCCCAATTAGACATACGTTGGATTATGGAGCATTACAATCTGCAGTGAACCATTTATTAAGAAATAACAAGACTTGACCAGAGATTTTAACAGGCTGTGCCATCACTACTAAATAAATCTGGTATTAAGGTATGAGTATGTCCCATGCTCTAATCCATGAGGCCATAGATGATAAATGATGATGATTGGTGTTTTACAGCCACTTTTGTGCACATGGTTGGCTAAATGGGTAGAGCCCTCCAAAGGTAATGAAACAAATTTCAGATGTGCCCACGCCGAGATTCAAACACGGGTGGTAGTGATCTGTGGTCCAACACACTACCGCTAGACCATGGAGGGGCCCCCATTGATTATAGAGGCTGTAATATAAGAAATTGGTTGGTATATCTGTGAATTCATTATATATGTGTTTATTATAAGCATATTACACTGTATATACAAATCTATGTCTATGATATGTTACTTTAGTTGAATGTCTTCTATTGGATCTCATCAAATAACTTTAGAATCTTAGATCTAGTCAGAATTAGAACAGTTAGTTGTGTTACTGAATCAGTGAATAGAGTATAGACAGTTATTATTTATACTATATTGACCGATTCAGTACTACCACAAAAAGTGAGTAACTGTTAACTTAGTGTCTGAATAAGTGACAACGACAAACTAGGGCTAGGCCCTAGCTACTAAGCTAGGCTAAGGCCGTCTAGATTTAGACTAGCCTAGATTCAAGATTGAAGTCATCTAGTTTCTTTAACTTACCCAAGTTCCTATTCCACATGGAAATTCATTTAGACATAGAGTTTTTAGCTGATCCTCAAAAGCGCGGAAGGCAGGCTGGGGATCTTCTGTAGACATTTTTAAAACTTATTCTCTTTATTTATATCATTATATTTTCCCGCGACAGTTTGTTTTGGTAACCACGTCAGCCATCTTTCTTTAGTGTATCAAAAATATAAGCATTTATGATTTTTTAATTAATAGATGAATACAAAATGAATAATACACAAGATCTATTTTTGCGTTATTTTGGTTGAGTGTGAGTGATTTATTTGCAAATTATTTGCAATTTTTTTTTAATCATCATTTCAAATATAGACATCAATTGCGGATACACTATATACTCCAGCAAACGAACAATTCGAACTCTTCAATTTCGCCACCAATAATAAATGCTATACAATGAAATCACATTAATCAAATGTAACACGTTATCAAATGACTTTTGTTAAATTTGTCTTTATTTTCATGGTTTAATAAAAACATTAACCAATTCTGGCAATGACCAAAATCGTCGACAAGGCAAGATTAAGAAATATATGTCTTATTTGTAATTCTGATATGGTAATGTTTATATACTAACACAATTATTTTCTTATATATATTGAAAAGCTAGACATTCGGTCTTGCTCCATTTCAGTTATCATTGAAAATTATTAATTGATTCTATTCCAGGCATCATTAACTTATAATATTTTAAATTAAATTAAACACCACAGTTATTAATCCAGTTATAGTTTATTTTAATTTGATGGCTATTCTTTCTAACCAATATTTCTCTATCAGTTACACACTTTATTATGGAATAAACTGGGTATTTTTATAAATATAACCACAAAATGATTCGACGAAGATGGGATTAGAACCCACGCGGGGAGACCCCAATGGATTAGCAATCCA
>JAODUP010000477.1:0-314239 GCA_025642065.1 Paralvinella palmiformis
AATTTCTTAGCTTACCTGCTTATCCTTGGATAAATCATCACATCAAAACAGATTTTGCAGAGATTGTAGTAAACATCTATACTGCACTGGGGTGATGATATGCGAAAGAAAGTTGTTTCCGAGTATTTAGGCCGAAATACAATGTACTAGTAACTAGTCAGATCAACGTGATGGACATCTGAAGAAGTATATCCAATTCCATACATTATAGCTATAGTTCTACAGCTAATAGTTCGATAGATATTCCATAATTGTCAGTAATTAATCTTCTGTTATCTTCAGGAACAGTCTAACGTTTTTATCAAATGGTGTAGCAAATCTGATATATCTTAATAGAGCGCATCGTCAAACAATAGGTTAAATAATAATTTCCTCGCTGCTAAATTTGTAACCAGACAATTTAAATGGCCTGTATATATGTAACCATAACACTATTTTTGATAAACATATGGAGAAACAGCGTGGTTACACAAACCCAATATTCAATAATATTATTACAATAAATTTACATATATGGTAAATATAAAGGCGTGCTCAAATATTTAGACAAAATATGTCACATGCACTCCGTCACACACGCACGCAAACACACGCACACGGTGAACGGAAAAAAAGAAACGAAAATGTACCAAAAAGAGTGGAACAGAAGAAATAAACAAAAATCAATGTACAGTTTCACGTAACTAAACAAGTATTACATGTTCATAAAGGATCCTAAAACTATTTCGAATATGTTCTGTAAATATTTCTCCGAAACTGGACCAACATTTGCCGAACGCATTCCTGCTCCTGAAAAATCGTATGATCATTCAAGAAACATTCCATTAGTAACCAATCATTCTTTATGTCACCAACAGATCCCATTGAAATAACCCGCATCATAATGTCCCATAAACCCAAGAATAGCTCTGGTCGTGGAGGCATAAATTCGAAACTCCTCAAAACTCTGAATGAATCCATATGTATTCCTATATGTACAATAATAAACAAGCCATTACAAACAGGTGACGTACCCATGAGCATGAAGATTGCAAAGGTGATACCAATACACAAATCTAAAGATAAAACCGATTTGGGAAATTACAGGCCAATTTCCTTATTACCTTCATTATAAAAAAATACTGTAAAAATAGTTCTTAATACTTACCTGGTAACATGTGCCAATCAGTTTGAATTCAAGCTTAAACAGGGCACTGACATGTGTGTATTCACCCTTAAGGAAATAATTAGGTATTATATAAACCATGGCTCTCTTATGTATGTTACATTTCTAGATGCCTCCCAAGTCTTTGACCAGGTGAATCACACTGTTTTATTACGTAAATTATTATCTGCAGGTGTACCAATGTATTTACTGAGGTTAATTGCGTTTTGGATATAGTAATCAATTTTACCATGTTAGATGGGGCAATGCTTTGTTCGTTGGTTTTACTGTTTCTAATGGTGTTCGACAGGGAAGAGTGTTCTCCCCTTTATTTTTTTTACTTTATATGAATGAACTAAGTGTTAGATTGAATCCTGCCCCAATCATCTTATGTATGCAGATGACTTGGTGGTGCTTGCGCCGTCTGTTAAGGGTCTTCAAACATTGCTTAATTTGTGCTTAACATTTGGTAAAGTTAATGATATTTTATTTAATAGGGGTAAATCTAAGCTTATGTTTTTTGATACTCTCAAATGTGGTAATCGTGCAAATATTTTGCTAGACGGCAACGCCTTGGATTATGTTAGTAATTTTAAATATTTAGGACACATCATTGATAATAAATTGAATGATGAATTGGATATGAAATCTAAAGAATGTTGTACGGACGTAGTAATGTGTTAATACGTAAATTTAATTTTTGGTCTGCGTTTGTAAAGCACAAATAGTTTTCTGCCTATTGTAGCAATATATATTTATGTACCCTTTGGGCTCAGTATAAGGGAGCTGCCGACCGTTCCATGACTGTTGCGTATAATAATGCTTTTAGAATTATAATGGGTTTTAATAGGAGATGCAGCGCAAGTGGGATGTTTGCTGTTAGTGATGTTTAAAATTTTAGTGCTATGTATAGAAGACATATGTTTAGCCTCAAACGTAGACTTGAGTCCTCACGTAACAGTATTTTAATGCGTCTTGTTAGTTCTGACATGTACAACAGCTCAAAGCTGAAATGCCTTTGGCACAAAGAATTGTATAGTCAGAGAAATTTGGTAATACATCTGTAATTTTACACATTTTTATTTTTATTTTTTTCATATTTTATTAAATATGGACTCGTGTTTGTATCAAATATTGATGTCTGAAATAAAGAAATTGATTGATTGAGTTCATGAAAGGCTCTACAGTTGTCTATGCAAACAAGAATGCTTTCGACACTGTAGATCATGAAATAATTTTGAGTAAACTTGCCCATTATGGTGTACGAGGTATTGCCCTGGACTGGTTCAGAAATTACTTGTGCAATAGATCACAGTCTGTGTCATACTGTGGCGCTCAATCCAGATGCTATGACGTTACCAGTAGTGTTCCACAAGGTTCCGTATTGGGACCACTCTTGTTCATCATCTATACAAACGATTTACCAAACTCGTTGTCTTACTCACAGTAAATATTATTTGCCGATGATACGACAATATATCACACCAATCAAAGTGAAACTAACTTATGTACTGACATTGAAAATGATCTGAATGTTCTGGCCAAGTTGTTCTATGCGAACAAATTATCATTGAACGTAATAAAAACGAAACTTATTGTTTTTCGTCCGAAACATAGTGTAACAGACGGAGACATACGTATTTCCATGAAGCTGGGTGCTCATCACATCACTAGTATCAGAGGTGTAAAGTTTCTTGGTATATATATATATATATATATATATAATATATCGGCACCATACTATGGGGAGCTGCATATCAATATAAGTTACATAGGCTAGAAATAATTAAAAAACGATGCATACGAAATGTTTGCAATGTTTCCTACAATGAACACACAAGTCCATTGTTGAGGAAATTAGCAATACCTAAATTAGAAGATATTTATAAATTACAGTTGTGCAAACTGATGTATTCCTGCTTACATGATAAACTATCAACCCCACTGTCCACAATGTTCTCTACAAATGCTGAAATTCACGAGCATAATACTCGACAACGATTAAGCCCACTCGTGCAAAAAAAGGCTGACGAGTAAATTCGTAAAAACATTTATTCTCCAAGGGCCCAAATTGTGGTCAAATTTGCCTCCTGAACTAATAATAAAGAATTCCATCAAATCATTTACAAATTGCCTGAAAAACACCTCATAAAACAAAACTATAATAATAAAAATTTTCATCGTCTACATTACATCACATGCCAGTTTAGCGGTCTCAGTAGTTTGGCTTGTAAACAGCGGGTTTCAAATATTGTAAAATTATCAAACTTATTATTGCATATGTTTATATTTTATAATCTACGGAACCAAGACGTGTATGGATTTTTCTTTTTACTGTAGGCACATATAGGTCTCGCCACTAAAACAGATCAAACGATCTTCGGTGTAAACCCCGAACTGCACATATGTATTGAACATTTAAACCTTATTAAATATTGTATTATTGTACAGTTTGAAATAAATATTGATTGATTGATTGATTGATTGATTGACCAACACAGACACCTTGTTAAATAAAACCACTGAATTACGCACCTTGATATCCCTGCATCAACCAGATTAGTTTTACAGAAATTCTACCCAAAAAAACAATAATGCAGAACTAATTGAAGGATTTTTCCAGTTGAAAGGATATGATCTATTCACCAATCTAAATGGTCGAGGAGTAGCCATGTGAAGGACTATTTTCGAGTAACTAATCTGCACTTAGAAGGACAAGAACAATTCAAGGACAATGATCAACTATTAATCGGAACCATATACAGATCTCCAAACAGTAGTTCTGCAAAACAAAATCTTCTACAAAGCATTATTAACAAAACAACAGAAAGGAAACCAAGTCACTTCTTGCTAATGGGAGACTTTAATTACCCAGATATTAACTGGGGACTGGGTACATCTCCTCCGGATATGAGAAATGCATCCACTAGGTTTCTTGAGACACTACGTGATGCATATTTGCATGAGCATGTAATGTTGCCGACACATAATAGAGGCACACAAAACCCAAACATACTGGATCTTATCATTACAAATGAGAAGGGAATGATCAGTCAAATGGTACTATCAGCCCCAATTGTAAAAAGTCACCATGTCTATATAAATTTTATGTTCAACTGTTATACATCGGAACAGCCAACCCAGAAGCTCAAGCACATATATCACAAAGGGGACTATACGATGTCATGAGACATGAAGCAGAAAACTTGAACTGGTACTCAAACGATTACTTAGAGACGTCTTGGAATCACTTCAAATATAACATATTAAATCTCATGGGCAAACACATCCCCAAAACCAAACAAAACCAGAGGAATAAAAGAAGCGTCCAAACTGCATGACGAAAAAAGCTGTAGAGAAGGTGAAGGACAAGAAAAAACCTTTCAGCAAATGGAGATAAACTAGAGCCGGGCATGATTACAAAATGTATGCCAGCAAGAGGAATCAATCAAAGTGCGCCTGCCGCCAAGCAGAAAAAGAGTTTGAAAAGAAACCCTCCAGAGAGGCGAAGGATAACCCCAAGACATTTTATGCACAATCAAAACTCAAGACCCGAGCTAGGATAACAGACTTGAAAACACCAGACGGAACCCTTCTTACATCACCAAAAAAGGCAAATCTCTTAAACAACTTCTTCTCATCTGTGTTTACACAGGTTGCATACGATCACATGCCAACATTCCTTGATAGGAACAGCGATGAACCAGCCCTAGATGTGTCATTCACAGTAGCAGACATTGAGAAGAAGTTGAAGACTCTAACACCAAACAAATCTCCAGGTGCCGATGGTCTTCACCCCAAAGTTATATGTGAGCTACGGGAACATATAGCGGAACCTCTGTACCACACATTTCGGAAGTCACTAGACACTGGCGACCTTCATGATGAATGGAAGATGGGAATCATATCCCCTATATTCATGAAGGGAAACAAAAAAATGCCTTCAAATTATCGGCCAGTCACCCGAACTTCTATCCCATGCAAAATGCTGGAGCACATAGTTAGAGATATCATAATAAAGCACTTGGACTTAAATTGATTGCTGACAAGCTGTCAATATGGTCTTGTGTTACAAAATTGTTGGATGTACTGAACCACTGGACTGATAACGATGACTCTATGGATTGCATCTATCTAGAATTTGCTACGGCCTTTGACTCTGTTTCCCCATCAGAGGCTACTAAGGAAAGTATATGTATATGGCATCAGAGGAAAGCTTATCACTTGGGTCAAGAGCTGCATCAGTCAACTTATAGACAGCTTGCGTAGCTTTGATATACTACTGCACGAGGCTCGACGTACTGAGATGGAAGACAAAGCTATCAATATGGAAAACCCAAAGAAGACCCTGCAACTGAAAATGACTAGCGCTGATGCTTAAGGTGACACATCAGCGTATGAAAATGGATGAAATGGCAAATGCATTGATGGACATAAAGAACTCTTCACAACGTGACTCTTGGAGATTGAGAAATTATAACCGATGGAGATTTCGTAGTAACTCCTGGTGGAATCAGAATCAGACATGGGGTCAATTCCATTTTGTCAACTCTAATTCCACTCAATTCCATTTGGCAAATTCCAATTCCACATCACATTTATCAATTCCAATTCAATTCCAATTCCAAATTGATCAATTCCAATTCAATTTCTTTTTTTCTGACTCTTTTTGGCCCAATACTTTTTACCATGAGTAGCTACTACGAGTACCTACTTTGAATACCTACTCCGAGTAGTTTATATTCCAAGAGAATTGTCATAGAATAAATATTTGTTCATTAAAAAATGAAATGGTAAATTAATTTGTGGATAATTATTTTGCGTGTTCTAAACATTGAATGGGGTAAATTCCTCAATAACGATATATCTATATAGATTACAGGTATGCTATGTGGTGGTGTCACAGTGTTGTGGGCGGAGGTATCCAGACTGGTTTAAACGTTCACTTGGGGGTACCACGTTCGGTTTGCGTATCTGATATATATATGGATCATTTTGGTTCTAGTATTTTGGTAGCACCACATGTTAGTGTAAACGTTGTAAAAATCGTAAATTAATTAGTGGGTTAAATTTTTTGTAGGAAACTTCAATTCCAATTAAAAAACTTCAATTCCAATTCCAAAGTTTTTTTTCTCAATTCCAATTGTTTTTTTTTAAATAATCAATTGCAATTCCGGAATTGAATTGACCCATGCCTGATCAGAATAGAGGCCCATACTGTACTGTACAGTCAGCTTACAATGACCAAAGTGCACAAACTAGATGACAGGACATCTTTCACCGATGTGGTCAGGAAGGTTACAAAGCCTTACGGTTGTTGTATAGATTTGTCATTTCAATCGTTAAACAGGGAAAGGTCTGTTTAGCTAGTGCACCAGACTCTAAATTAAAGAGCTTGTATAAAGAGCTGATGTTTGTACCATTCGTCACAGCGCTTTTCTTTCTGCATTTCCGGACAAAGTTGTTGAACCATTGGACGATTCCATTTGGACATATGTTAATGTTGACATTGGGATTCCTGGAGTTGTTGATTCTACCATTTGTTTACTTCTATTTACACCAGAAACCCATTCTTGGGACTAATGTCTTGAAGCCTCTTTTAAATGCTGCTCAACGGCGGCATGGTACACGTTTTCAGCAGCATGTGAGGATGCCAGATGCTTTGTATGAATCAGTTCACGCATGATCAGATGGGTATTATGCAATCTATTTCGTAGTCTATCTTGCCAGGGGGAGTATGTGTCACAGCAACCCTAGTTAAAGGTTTATGAGCTGAGTAACTTGACTGATAGGCCAATTGCTATAGCTAGTGATAGTATCCTTTGTCAAGTTCAAGAATGTCAAATTTAGTCTGCTTTGCATAAGCCATTTCACAATGGTTCTTCGTTGTCCAAATCATCTATTCCAACATTATCCGTAGTATATTGAAGCATATAATTCAACTCAGTGACTGTCAGCCTTTCTCACAGAGATTCCGGAAGATACCCCATTCTGTGTTTGCTAAGGTACGGAATCACATTCAGTAGCTTCTTGATGCCAATATTAGCTGTCACAGTCAAAGCCCATGGGCTTCTAATGTGGTACTAGTGAGGAAAAAAGATTCCAGTCTTCGTATATGCGTCGATTATCGCCAATTAAAATTGCGTAGGGTTAAACACGTATATGCTTTGCCCAGAATTGATGAATTGCTGGAAAGTCTTAGTGGTAATATTATTCAGTGTTGGACACGACGGAAGAGTTATCACCAGATGGCTATTCAGGAAGAAGACAAGATACTTACTGCCTTTACGGTGGGGCCACTCGAGTTTTACGGAGCAGATATTTAACAATTTCACCACATGTAGTAATCGATTTTATCAAATATATCTTAATGACATTAATGTAGCTTCTAACTATTTCCAGGAACACCTAGAGAATTTACGAAAGGTATTTGATCGTATCCATAATGCAGGTATGAAATTGTCACCTAATAAGTGACAAATTTCGTTATGTTGGACACATTGTTTTCGCAGAGGTCATTGAAGCTGATCCAGACGAAGTAAGAACAGTTCTGGGTTTTACTGGTTATTATCGGCGGTTTGTAAAGAATTATGCTAAGATTGCTCGCCCGCTGAATGACGTATCTCAGGAAATTGTTAAAAAGTGGAAGTCTAGGCGCAGGAAATCTCCTGGAAAACCGGCCTTATTACCTGTTAATTTAAGTGGAAATCAGCCCAACAGGGAATTTTTTAATAAACTTAAACTATATTTAACGACCCCTCCTATTCTCATTCACCCTGGGTATAACAATCCGTTCATCCTGCACACAGATGGCTTAGGAGCTGTTTTATATCAGGAAGTAGATGGCAAGGAACACGTCATTGCCTATACTTCTAGAGGCTTATCGAAAGCAGAAAGAAACTATCCAGTCCATAAATTGGAGTTCTTAGCTCTTGAATGGGAAATTGCTAAGAAAGTTTCAGACTATTTGTATGGAAACAAATTCGTTGTTTATACAGACAACAATCCACTAACATATATATATATATATATATATAATATATATATATATATATATATATATATATATATAAATTATATACAAGCTAGGCCACAGTGGATTGTAGCTCTCAGTTCGTATGACTTTTCTCTTAGGTATTGCTGTGGGCAGTCTAATAGTGATGCTAATCGTCTTTCCCGCTTGTCACGCGACTATGATTTGTCCGAGAGTGAATCTAAGGTTATTCCAATGGAAAACATTCACGCCTGGTGTCAAGTTCATATTGTTCAGCCTTATATTGAAACACTTTGCATGTCGACCAATCATTTAGTTGATGAGATTGATTCACAAAGCGTTATATGTCTAAAGGATTGGAGGTGTCGGCAACGTGATGATTCTATTCTTGGCAATTTATTTGTACGTGCTGTGACTAACAAGAACAAACCAAACCCTGTAGAAATAACCTCAAAGGATGGTAAGACACTGCTTCGTGAATTTCACAAGTTGACGATTAAGCGTGGTGTATTGTATGGCGTGATGAATGACAACGGCGAAGAAATATGTCACCTAGTTTTTCCAAGTGCATTTCGTGAACAAGCCTTGCGTTGTGCTCGTGATGATATAGGGCATCTCCGTAGCTTTTACGAGATAGAGTATATCGGCCAAATATGACTTCTCATGTGGGTACGTACGTGTACTAGGTGTATCCATCGTAAATCACCTATTAATGACCGAGCTCCTTTAGTAAATATAGTCACCACACAACCACTTGAGTTAGTTTGCATGAACTATTGGAAACACCGAAAGGGAGTTATCAACATATATTGGTGATAACTGACCATTTCACAAAGTGTTCCACGGCCATCCCTACTGCAAAAACTAAAGTAGAAGCGTTGTTTAATGTATGTATGGTTTGTATGGGTTTCCTCAACGCTGGCACTCAGATGAGGATTTATGTAAATTGACAGGCGCACAACAACCTCGAACTACTCCGTATCATGCAATGGGTAATGGAATTGTGGAAAGATTTAACAATACCTTGTTGAACATGTTAGGAACTCTTTAGCTGGGCCAAAAACTGGACTGGAAATCTGTTGTTGTTCCTTTGGTAAATGCCTATAATTGTACAAGACCCGATACCACCAATTTCACACCATATGAACTTATGTTTGGAGGAAGGTCCCGACTAGCAATTGATGCGGTACTAGGATTGATTGGTGATTAACAACAATCTACAGAGTACACAGACTATATTCAAGGTCTGAAAGATAGAATTGCAGAGTAGCATATGATCTAGGATCTAAGGCAACTAAATGTGTGCAGATAAGACAAAATTCACATTACGACAAGAGGCAGCTAGGTGCTGCTGTTCAACCTGGTGATCGGGTACTGGTGAAAGTGGTTGCAGGAATAGCCTAATCCACATATTCCGGTCTATATTATAAATGGTTCCATATGAACACTCCATCGAATGTGAGCAGTATTAGTTCTGAGGACAGAAGTAACAGTGAAAGTGAATCTAGTGATGATCAGGAATATCTCATCGTGGATCACAATGACTCCATTTTGAATAATGTTGACATTCCATCCACAAATGAATCTGAGCATTCCACTGGTACATAAAGTGTAACCAATTTGGGTGCTAGAGCTGTCACTGGAGCTGTCACTGTGATACGCGATGCTGAAGTTGTGGGTAGTGTACCTGCAGTAATGGACCCTGAATCCACTGGTGTCGTTGTTGACAGAGTAGCTAACAATACCGTACAGGGTCAACCCAGGTGGCGGACACCAGTACCTACTCCACTGATAATACGTCTGTATTGCATCATTCAATTAATCTTCAGCTTGATTTTCAAAAGACGCTTATTGTTTCATTGAAACCGTAGTAGTGTGATTAATATTTAGTGCGTTTTTATTTGTATATAAGTACCCATACCTATTTGAGAAACGTCGGAACGACACTTGCTTGAACAGAGAAGTTTATCATAAGATTGCATTTATTTGAGTTATTTCCATTGTGGTCCTGGGGAATGTCGGGACGACATTTTCTTTAACTGAGGAATTTGTAGCCGGATGAATTGCATTAGATTGCGTTAGTTTTAGCAATTTAAGTTGTTACGCCGAATTGTACACATACTGTGTATTTCGTATTACTTGTTCGTTGTTCTTTGGTCCGTTCTGGTCACTGAAAACTGGAATTGAACAGCCTACCTGAAGAAGTTGTGACAGCTCCATCTCTAAATGCTTCCAAGGGGAAATTGGACCGACACTGGACAGCCCATCAATGTATGGTTTGACCACTAAAGAGCTCATGAACCAAAAACTGGTACAAGTAACAAAATACCTTAGATCTCACAAGTTAGCTTAAGAACTATAGTTAAAGAAAGCTATAAAGGTTTATACACCTAAGAAGTTCCTGATAAGGATAAAGTGAGTTACAGTAAGTTATAGTGAGTCACATGATTTTCCCCAGTGCGTTTTTTCGTCGAAAGTTCAATAGCACATTTGATTATTGGACTTACTGTTTGGTTTTGTGGAGGACTTCAGTTGCTATGATTCATTCTAGGGTTGGTGCATTTCACTAAATGTTTTATGTATGGCGTGTTTCACACATTAAATATCCATCTATATGTCTTTATTGAATTATATTAACACAATTATAATCCTGATATACGTTTTATATTCATACTAGTCTTGGTAGACTGACTCGACAATTGTAATTAAACACATCAGAATTATCCTTCTGGGGTGAGCATAATAATAATGATATTTAGTAATTAGCATACGAGTGTAATAATGGTCGTGTGCTATATTTTTATATGTGTTAGTAATGTTATTTTAATAAATAAACTTGTATTTATCTATAATGTTCAGATATATTTTAGTATAATGTAATTATCTTTCTGAGCAGATTGGTGTGAGGTGTATATAGCTAATGAATGTATATTTGCTTTAAAATATCAATTACAACTGCGTGATCTATAATGATAGATCACTCAGTTGTGGTCATCGACTTTTGGTCATCGACTGCATTATGAAGATATGTACAAAGGAGAGAAGAAATGGAATCCAGTGGACACTAAATACGCAACTTGAAGACCTGAACTTTGCCAGCGACCTAGCACTGGTGTCCCACAGCCATCAACAGATGCAAGAGAAGACAAGTGAACTGGCAGCCATCTCTTCACGAGTGGGGTTAAATATACATAAATGCAAAACAAATATCCTCAAGGTGAATCCAGTCAGCATAGAGCCAGTCAAACTGGAAGGAAATGAAGGTATCTGGGTAGTATTATTGGTAAACATGGTGGTACAGATGCGGATATTAAGGCAATGATTGGCAAGGCTAGAGGAGCATTTATACAGTTCAAGAACATCTGGAGCTCCAAAGAGAAAAAGAGGACGCCCCAGAAATACATGGATATATATATATATATATATATATATATATGCATGAAAATGGTAGAATCTGAAACGAAAACTTGCCTATTGTACACGTTCTCTTTGCTGTACCGGATGGTGTACGACCTGGGTGATGGCACCAAAATCTTTTACAAATATTACAAAAGATAGCTACACTGTGCATTTAAGCATGTAATAATATCACTTGTGATATCAATTATATGCGATCGATATATATGTATTTATAATTACAAACTAAAAGAGGCAGGGTGTAGATATATGTAGATGGTGTTTATTAATGATCGCAACCACAGACTTCTAGATCATGGCCGGGTCCGCTAAAATATGCCACAACCAATTTCAGGTCGTCTTCGTCAACTTAATTATCTTTTTAATACTCAGTAACAGACCTGGGGTAATAGTAATAGTAATTGTAATAGTAATTGTAATAGTAACGATCACATTTTCACAGTAATAGTAATAGTGAATCTCATTTTGAAAGTTATAGTAATTGTAATTGTAATAGCTGAAAAAGTAATAGTAATCCACTATTACTTTGCTATTACATTTTGTCAGACACACAATACTTTTTGTCAGATATGTCACTGTACTGTTAAATCTCACTGTCACCTGATTGGCTGCTCAATCAAATTGTCATTTATAATATTGTTCATTATTGATTCTGGAGCTGAGAAGCCACTCCATTTGAAACAGACTAAGCACTGTGTACTTAACCGGATCCAAGTTGATTTTATATCTGGCATCCAAGTTGATTTTATATCTGGCATCCAAGTTGATTCTATATCTGGCATCCCTGATTAGTGAATGTTAGCATTACTTGTGCCACTGTTCATATATAAGCTCCCTAGTTTACAGGTCCACACACCTAGTGAGCTCCGGTGACCTAGCGGTTAAGCACCCGGCATTTGGTGCCAACGGTCAGAGGTTCGAACCCCGTAAGAGGTCGAAACTTTTCCAGGGATTAATTTCTCGGCTCACAACATCGTGGGTGGCTGACCACGTTAAATGGCGCTGCCGTCTCCACTGAATTATTTAAAATAAAGGGGGACGTTAAAAACCCCCTGAGGACGTAAAACACTCTGGCAGTGACCACCCTCAGGCTATTTCGACTCCATCTTTCCGTACTGCTCCCCTGTGAATGGTGGAGGAGGAGTTTCTCAATCACTCCAACATAGATTAAGCGACAGCCTGGGGATTCTCCCCGAACAACAAAACCAAGGTCCACACCATATCTTACAGCTGCTATCATTGCATTACATCTGATATACAAATAATCTGATTGTTTATATATTTTATGCTGTATCTAGGATATTATCAATAATATAGACATCCACATAAAAAAGCATAAATCACAATGGCTAAGGTATCACCTCTGAGTCATTTTGAGATGCCTACTAATACCGACGTCAACTACAAAGCCAAATGTAAACATTGTGGTTCAAGCATATTAGGCTCAGCCAAGACTATTTCCAACTTCACCACAGTATTTATTTGTAGATTATAATATATTGTATACTGCATGTATTATTATTATATTACTATATACCACATTTGGCAAGAAAATAAATGTAACAGTAAACACATACCGTAATCTACTATTATAAACATATGAGAGCGCATTCACAGTACTATGCAAGGGACAATTAGTGTATTACCTGGTATTGTTGTATACACCATCTTGCTAATCATGCTCAATCAGTCATGGCAGGCATATATGGAAATTCTTCACCTTTTGGGAATTAACTAGTTGTTAAGTGTAACAAGGTAAGGTCAACTGAACAGTGTCGGTTTAATATGTAAATGAAGTTTTGTTTTGTATTATTTTATGATGAGAGTGACCCAGTAACATATAAAACTACCAGCATTATAATTACCATTACCAATACCACTACTACTACTAATAATAATAATAATAATAATAGCATAAGCAAAAATGTAACAGTAATAGTAACAGTAAGAAATGTAATAGTAATAGTAATATATTACATTCAATATCAAGTGTAATAGTAATATTAATAGTAATACTCAGATGTAATAGTAATAGTAATATATTACTTTTCAAAGTAATTGACCCAGGTCTGCTCAGTAACGAACTTAACTTATCATTAATGTCATCAAATCCGGTATTGATCACAACGTACAGTGGTATATTGCCAGACCAAGTTTCCGCCACCCTGAACGACGGAGAAATCTCCCGATTAAGAATTTCACCTCATCTTAGAGAAGCTCGCAAAGTACCATCAGATGAAAATTGTCGTCCAGGTTATAGCAGCAGCACAGCTGAAAGCAGCCATGAATGGGAGACAAAAATACCCTCATCAAGCATGGCCCAAACGAAGTCCGGGCCAGCTTCATAATAAAGTTGGCTGTTGCCTCATAACTTGCTCGTCTCGTAGGATGACCCGCTTCAGTATACCGCTATCCCTTTTTTAACTTCGGGAAATGGTTGGCCATCTCTGGGCGTTCCATTGCTCGGACGCTTGACGATTGGACAAATGGGGCTGGGAGCCTTATTTAGCTCTGAACTAGTCCGTTCACGTTCAGTCTCAAGATATGCTGTGTAAATGGGCTGAGGGCTATCCCGGGGCATGGCGTGGGCCCAAGGGCTGAACTGTGTTTGTGTCCCCATCCTATATACTAAACACTGCCATAAATATCACCTTTCTTTACTCGTTTGTTTTATCGTGAAAACAAAAATATGCGAATATTTATTCTATGGATGATGATTGATGTTTACGGCCACTTTTGTGCACACCGTAGGCTAAATGGGCCGTGCGACCCCTAACGGTAATGAAGCGAAATCAAATATGAGGCACCCTTCAGATATGCTCATGTCAATATTCGAACACGGGTGGTAGTGAACTGCAATCCAACGCGCTACCAGTTAGACCACGGAGGAAGTTTTATATATATGCTGCAGCTAGATAGCTCAATAAAATAAAACTTGTTCAAGGCAATTGCCACATCGAGGGCTTCATTTTTGGAAGCACAGTAACAGTCATTACTGATAACCCATATAATGGGTCACTGGTACATTGTACTACCGTGAAGCACAGAAACTGTCATATTACTGATAACCCTCAATGGGTTATTAATAGTGTGAAGCACAGCATCGCACCATAATTATAGACTTCAGTGGGTTTATTGTAATTGGATTGAATCAGGTAGTTTCACACTTATATGCGAATCGTTTAAGATAATTTATTGGAAATTTATTTGCAACATCTAATAATAATTAATGAAAGAACAAACGATAACAAACACACATAATGATCACGTCATCATCAGTAATATCTGAAACTAAGTAAAATCTGCATTGACTAATTAGCATAAGATTGAATTGCATTAAAAAACAGAATAGCTCAGATTATCAGAAAAGATTCCTTCGTGTTTAGATAGAGTATCCAGAGAGTGGATATATATACTTAAAGGGCAGCGACTGAGTGACAACTTTAGAGACAGATAAATGTTTGCCTTCTGGAATAATATTAATGGCCGAACTGGTAGTTATTTTACGGGGCTTAGCTACCTCGAATGAGGGAGACGCATATGGTCTGTAATTTACTGCCTCACCACGGGGACTAATTCTAAATAAATTTAGAATTTATAACAGATGGCATATTCGGTGGAGAAAACCTTGCCAGTTGCCTGGTTGGATGAAAAATTCCACCTACTATGGTGCCACGGCCGGGATTCGAACCTCCCACCTCCCGCACAGCACGACCATGAGTAAGAAAGTCCAACGATCTGACCCACTACGCCGTAGAGGCGGTTTTAAAAATAAATAAACTGAAAGGACGATAGTCACACAAAATCAATATAGAGTATTCTCAGCCGATGATCTTAATTATAGCCTGTATTATAGTTCTATCACGCGGGATAACGACTAAATTAGCAACAAACAGCAACTTATTGAGTACAGGGCGTTGACTCATAATACGTGATAAATCGTGAACTCGATTGTTTCTGATATATCTGTGATCCTTGTTGAGTACTTGATTAAATATGATCCATTGACAAAAACAACGTTACAGCCTGTGACGTAATTAATTTGAACCACATACCGTTGTGGTTATTGTTGTTGTTGCATATTGTTGTTTTTGTTGTTGTTGAGATGAGTTATTTAGCTACGGCACTAATGAAACAAAACCCGGAAGGAACCAAATCCCACAAATATGGGTATGAACCTGATTCGATGTATGTTCGCCGGATTTACATATGGACTAGTATATGGGCTGCAGCAGGGTGGGGGGGAGGGAGGAGACAAGAGGAACACCAATGGTCCTGTGGTTTGGGAGTCTCTCATAAAATAAAAACATTAAAGGTATAAGAACAGACGAGATGTATATATTTTCAATTTTAATAGAGCGCCTTTGAACTAATTTGAAACAGTTTAAAGTATTTGGGAACACTCTAGTTGGAGTGGGTCTTTTAAACTCAATGGAGCCCTTGAATATATATTTTAGACACGGGGGGCGAACATACGAAGTGAAGGGACTCCAGATTCTATTAGGATGGGGGCCCCTTAATGACTAAATCCGGCCCTGCCCACACACTATAATTGTTTCTTTATAGCTGCTATTCTAATACTCGTACAACTGCTGGTCGCAACTCTAACATCAGTTCTCCTTTAGCTGTCTGGCTCATGCGGAATTAGACAGATGACAGACAGACGTTTATTGTCACCGACTTTATTCAACATCTTTATTGATGAGGTATTAATATCATTGGAAAGCATTATAGCGCTGGTGTTCGTATGGTACTGTATCATTTTTTAGTCATTTGCCGGAACGCATAATAATTTGCGACCGTATGGACTATACAAATGGTCGTTATAAGTAAGTGTTATCCAGATGCAAGCACTGGTGCGAAAACAAACCTCTGAAAGACTATTTTGTGCTCGACATTAATATATGGGTTTTATCAATAGTAATTAACAGAACTATAATGAAAAGACTGGAACCATCATTAAGCAGTGACTTGGTCAAACGAAGCGATCACTATGTTTATTTATTTTTTATTCATCTTACCCCCCCCCCACAAATTGTCGAAAGGAATACGTGATAAAACCACAAACAAGGCAAAACATAATTTTAATAAATCTGGAACTTAAAATCATATCACATCACTAAATATCATTGCTCCATTACAATAAATATTGCCATTATCATGCATTAATACGAGTTGGTAGGTGAAACTTATAATTGAGTGATATTATTAAGGAAACAAAAATAAAATATTACTGATAATATTGCCAGGCACAATAGTACTCTTGGATATATATATATATATATATATATATAATGATAACATATGAATATTAAGACGATTTAATGGTGACTGTACTTCAAAAAATGTCATGTTTCGTTCTGCAATTTGAAAGTGAAGATTTTGCCCACTTGCGCACCTGGCCAAGATCGATTTTGAGGCCTATCTTGCCAAATTTGAGGCGTCTATTTTCACTAAGTTCACCAAAGATGACTGTCGAACCATCGCAGTTAATTACTACTAAACTTTAGGCACAGGACAGCCGCCATTCCGAGAAATATTAATGCGTCCTCATTTTGCGATGACTCGGCTGAGCAAGAACTAAAATTAGCGTTGTATACCCGGTAAGCAGTCACCGATACTTTCCTTCGGGATCCGGCTGCCGGATTAATAAGACCGTTTTCTATCAATAATACCGGCCCTACAATATATGTCACTTATACTGTTAATATTAATATATGCTATTAATTCAGTATATTATGGACATGCTAACTGAGTCATACGCACCATTTCACCACATTTATACCTTGTAAGGTTTCTGATCTTTCCATATTTCATTGATCGAAATTAATCAAATCTAATCCATATACTGTTGGTGGGCTCACTATTGAGTGAGTACGATAATATGCATGCTATCTCTATCGGAGAGTTTGGTAAGGAGATTAAGAAGTGAATACAAATGCTTATATAGTCAAGATACAATGACAAACATTAACCATTACTGGATTGCAAATAAATTTCCATTCCATTCATAGTATATATAAATATAATACCGAGTATTATATTTCATGTTAGTTGCCATGCAATCTCTGAGGCACCCAAATACCACATTAATTGGTTCACGTTGAAATAAATTATTAGCAATCACCACACATTTTGTTTTCTTACTGCCAAATTAAACTTCTATTCCTGACACTATATATATATATATATATATATATATGACATTTAACAGTAATTAAGGACTATAAAATTATACCCACTAATATTAATCAAGCTGACATCATCAAGGTATGCGAACGGGTTAATTAACCGGCAAAAGAGTTTAAGAGGAAATCATTTATAAAAATGTTAAAGAAATATTATGATATAATGCTGCTTTGGCTAGTAGGCCCCATACGTTTAATGGAACACAACACCCGGTAGTGTTTTGATTTATAGTTTTCTCCAAAGGATGCATCTTGTCTTTGAGTCACTGAACCTTAATTAACAGTCTTATCCATATTTGTTTAATATTCTAAGGAGAAGGATCGATCTTCTCTTATATCATATTTGTCACTCCTCCTCATGATATTTATTTTTCAAAATTTGCACCTATATATATATATATATATATATATATATTAATAATAATATTTTTATTTCGTACTCATAGTACAATCAACATAATAACAAGAACATGTAGGAACACAAATGGATAATGAAATAAAAAGACCTATAATAGACACAACTTAGCCACTTAATCTATGCAAAGATTTGTTAATAAAATATTCAAAATGTATTTCATAATAAAAACCATCAATATAAGATTCACCTTGCACGTCGGTTTGTTTAATCATATCCCAAAATTGCCTACAAACAATAAGTGAGTGAGTGTTTGTGTGTGTGCGTGGGTGATCCAATTGTAAATTATTGTTACATTCAACCGTTTTACTTTTAGACTTGATGTTATGGCTGACATTCTTAGATCTGCCAATCTGAGGCAGCATGTCCAAAAAAGAACACATAGACATGGTCACATCTTAAACCTGTACTGTGATGATGGCAATTTGATTAAGTCTGTGTCTTCCATGCTGTCTGATCATTTCCTTATTAACATTAACGTATCTTTACAGAAACAAATGGGTTTCAGCTAAAATTATTTCATATAGAAAATATAAGTCAATTAATGTGGATCATCTGGTGGATCTGTATGATAGTACATTGAGAGACATTGTAGATGAACATGTACCTTTAAGGACAAAAGAAATGGCAAGCAGACCAATGCTTCCATGGTATAATAAGAACATACAGGCTGCAAAGAGGCACAGAACGTATTGTGAGCATCTGTGGATCAGTTAAAAATACTCTTGCCTTTGCTAAATCTGAATATTATAATAAAAAGATCAAAGCATCCAAGGGAAATCAAAGGACTGTTTTCAGTGTTGTGAATAAAATATTACATAAAAGTCAAACTGTCCTTCCAAGTAATATCAACTCAGATAAAGATATGGCCTATTGTTTTAATAACTTTTTCTGTCAACAAATATTAAATATACATAATGGGTTCCATTCCCACACCTTACCACAGGGTAAGCCATTGGTAGAAGGGTCCTGCATATCCATGATGGATACATTTGATCCTTTTTACAGAGACTGATATCAGACAGTTGCTGAAAGGGTCATCTAATGCTTTCTGTACAGTTGACCCTATGCCTAAATTGCTTGTGAAAGATTGTCTGGATGTTCTGATAAGCCCAATTACAAATATAGTTAATAAATCATTATCTCTAGGTGTCTATGTCGAGCTGTCTACTACCATCTTCAGAACATACACTGTTTAAAAGCATTCTTGACACAATAAGCACTTGCAACTGTAGTCCATGCCTTTGTTACATCTTGTATAGACTATTGTAACTGTTATATGGCATATCTGATTATAACACCAATAGCCTTCAGCGAATTCAGAATAATGCACCTCGCAGTGACAAATATTCGAAAATATGATCATATCACCCCAATTCTTCAAAAACTACATTGGCTACCCGTTAGACAGCATATCCAT
Organism: Paralvinella palmiformis; assembly: GCA_025642065.1. Classification (NCBI taxonomy): domain Eukaryota; kingdom Metazoa; phylum Annelida; class Polychaeta; order Terebellida; family Alvinellidae; genus Paralvinella; species Paralvinella palmiformis. Next base: position 19,579 of record JAODUP010000477.1, read on the forward strand.
TTAAAGATTTTATTAATAATTATAAATCTATTAATGATATGACGCCAGAATACCTGTGTGAACTGGTGTCCGTTAGAAAGTCATCCCGAAAACTCAGGTCATCCAGTCAGATACTATTGTAGGTGCCAGTGTAGGTTGCCGGCAGATATTAGAAATGTCTCATCTCTTGGAAATTTTTAATCTGTTCTAAAAAAAACCTTCAATGTTGCTTTCACCGATAAATAATTATCATATTAGTAAGGGCGCTTTATTAAATATAAATTATTATTATTATGTAGCTTTTCATCCATGTACATCTGTGAACAGTAAAACTCATTAGAGTCTAAAATATATAATATTTTCCAGTCTCCATTTTAGATCCTTGCAAGCAACAGGTGTTGTAGAGTGGCGGCAGGCAGGCAGACCAAGAAACTAACAAATAAAAACCAGAGTCTTTGTAAAAACTATATGGCTGTGCCCAATAGGCGACATCCAGGGGTCTCTACCCCAAACTTCAACACAAGCAAAAACTATTTGTACAGTAGCGCCATCATGCGAATCGTTTTTGGCAAGGTGTCTCATTACCATATTCTAATGAGATGAAGACGGGTCAAAACGGATCTACCAAAACGCGTAATACGTCTTATCCAAATGTAAACTCAAATAAGAATTTAATTCAGAATTAGATATATATAGGTATATTTAATATTGATTAACTTGATACTAGCATACACAAAATTCAGTAATTATACTACAGTGTGAACAGTTATGGTGCTATCATAAAGAGACTTTAAGACTGGAACGTTTCACTATGTTACTATTTAGTTGTACCAGTATACGTAGCCAAAGATCACGTGATGAATTAATAGCCAGCCATTTGCAAAAGGTTATCGTTTTGGTGGAGAATTATTATTCATGGTTGTTGCTTCATAAAACGTATTCACACGCATTTCCGTTGCTATTTCGCAAAAGAAGCAGGTATAGCCCAGCTTCATGTGTATTTGTATGCCTCTTCAGAGGAATTGATGTTTAATGATTAAGAAGTGTGGTGTTTTTTGTTGCGTCGCTCGGTTAGTCACTTAAATCTACTATATAATCAAGTGGGTAACTCGTTTCACGGTCGTTTTGACAGTTTCCTTCCTATGATTTAAAGCGTTATTTGCTCACTCATTTTAAATCGCGATGTAAATTTGGTTCTTGATCTCAGAATGAATCATTAATGATTAAGTTACTGGCACATTTAAAAGCTTAATCTTGGGTTAGTAATATGTAGGAAGGTTGAAGGAAGAAAAGCAATGATTGCTTTTCTTCCTTGCAATTTAAAAGGTCATTGCTTAGGCACGTTCATGAATGTCATGACCGAACGTCACAAAAAAACAATGGCTGCCTCGTTTCTTTAACGTAATCACAATTATTCACATGTTGCCATTTTTGTAAATAAACAACTTTATCATCTGATTCATCATTATCTGTTGAAATATGGCAAGATTTGACATCACTCCCATAAATAACCATCTGCCAACAAAAATAATATCACAGACATGTTTTTCAATGGGGTTTTCCTTCCAAAGAACAACCTTTTAATAATTTACAGTTTCGGAGGCTGCAAAAGTGTGATGTTGATATGTTTAGTAATACATTCCTTATCTACTTGCGAGGAGATTAAGAAGTTTTGTACTTGAAGACACAAAAAACCTTGTTATTGACATTAACTATTGAATTAGTCTCCCAGGTGTTATCATTATGACAGTCATAATTAACGTAATGTTAATAAATAGTAATTGGTGACATAATTTCATGAGATTTATCTGATTAATAGGTGTATAACCTTTTTTACATGTTGCCTATTGGCATAATTTAAACTGTATATAGTTATAGAAACTGAGCTCTTTATGTTTGTATAATTTTCTTCATCAAACTAACAAATATTTTTTTGTGAAAGTGCCTATATTACTGTAATTTAATGTGATGTGACAAATCTAAATTGCTGAAAACAAATTAGGCCATATCATAATGGCACATTATCTGATGTAGACTACTATTAACTACGCTTTTTTGTTGGCACAAGTTACATGTAATAGTCTTTTAAAAAATTAGTAAGATATCCCACAGTTTATGTCCATCTCCACTGTGTTTTAGGTTTGTAGCCAGAGAGTAGAATATACTGACAAATATGAAACAATTTTATATAATTTTTAAACAGGTTCATATGATACCACAAAATCAGGGCTTGAAACTGATCTATATTTGGGTGGTGGGATATTTAACCCTAGAACCTCTTCATGTGGGATTGATGCCATTAAGAACCAAACTACTCGCTCACCAAAATTTAATCTAGTCTCATTTAATTGTTATAGGTTTTGAAAGAAATATGGTGAGCTGTAGATTTATTGTATGTCTGTATGTAGGCACTTTGGGTATGGCAAAGTAGGCAACTGTCCTTGCTCCCACATTTATGAATATATTATGGTTTCTAACATCACTCAGTGATGTGTTTATTCTGGATTGCCTTTTATTTGTAAATATATGTTTTATTTGAGACAGTGTTGGCTTTTTACTGTTAAAGTATTTTTTTACATTACATTGTAAAAAAAACTTAATAACCTGTAAAAACAACATTCATTCTATTTTTTTTAATAATCTTAAATTACTGTAAAAATTTAAAATATGACATTCATTATGAGCCAATTGTACTAGTCTAAATGTATATCATTAAACACATTTATGCTATAGCGAGTTTCAAACAGATTGTATTGCAAGCTTTAGTGTGATTATTTTCAAAATTGGAAAATATTCACTCAATAAGCCTGAAGCATGATGACGTCACAAAACAAACCAGCCGAGCTTTGCATTGTGGGATTTATAGGGGGTCCACTGAAGGATAATACCAGAATATTCCCGCCATTTTAACCGTAAAAGTCAATGTTCCGGATCTGTTATAATCATGCCAAAAACTAACTTCTGCGTACCATTTAACTCTGCTTCGACACCGAAAAAGCCGACACTTGAAAAATTGTATTCCAAAACTGAAAATCAGATTATAACTATATGCTAATTGTCTGTCATTGCTACTTTATAAATGATAGTAGTGTGGTATTCAACATTGTAAACTATAGTACAATATTATTCACTGCGCATAACAAAGACTGTTAAAATGTGGTGTTCATAGTAAATCACACTAAAATTATATTTAACCAAAAGAAGAAGAGTACAGTGGTAAAGTGGTTTCATCCGGTGGCCAACACATTCAAACTTAAATGTTTATATCGCTTACTAGTGGCATGACAATACAGTACACAGGAGTTAGTTTTTGGCATGATTATGGCAGATCTGGAACATTGATGTTTAAGGCTAAAATGGCAGAATTATTGCTCAGCAGACCCTTATAAATCCCACAATGCAAATTGCGCCTGGTTTGTTTTGGTTTTTGACGTCATCATGCAATGGGTCTGTTGATGCTGACAAAGCTGGGCATAACAGCTAATTCTAGAAAGTCAATTGGCACTCCATAAGATCTGTGGGCCTTTCACCAATTAATCAACTTGACTTGCTTGAAGGATGGGAGAGATTTTGGTGATCTTGGCTGGTGAATGTTTATTGTGCATTATGATGGTTGGGTGACTCAAATATTCTCTCCTGATTGGCCAGTTGTCTTTGTTTACAGTAAATAAGGGTACATGGTCTTGTTTTGTGGATTTCTCTGTCCCTTTCATGTTTATTTGTTTGATCACTGTGGGGTTTTTCACTTTATGTTAATATTAAGATAATAAATAATACAGCAATCATATGAAGATTTTAGTGTAGTGTAGAATATGTAGGGTAATCACGTACTGAAAGTACGGACTTGTGTATGATGTTTTAATTGTTATTAAATGTGGGGGAAATCTGATTAAATATATAAAAAAACAGTTGAACCTTTAACAAAAGAATACCTATTATGTTAAATTGTTTTGGTATCAATAAATTACTTGGTTTTATGATGCATAATGTCGTTAGCTGTAGGTTGCATTTCGTGTGAAAGTGATTACTCTTTCAAATTTGACAGCTATGCTAAAGGTTAAATTTACTGGTAGCCACCATGTATTATATGAACAGGTTACTGGCATTGTCACTTACTTTCTGCTAGGCTTATAGGAATGAAATGTATGTGTGAGACTTAAGATATTTTAACATTCTGACAGGTTGTCTTTTTCAAAACAGCTTTTCTGAATTTATGGTTACTGATAAAAGCTGCTTTTCTTAAAATGGTAATGGTGTTCTATTGGATTTCTTTTACCCATGTTATTTGTAACACATTTAATTACATTGCTTAGGCTGATCCGTTTCAAATGTAAATATTTTCCAGAAATGATGGATGTTCAGCTGGATAATAATAGGTTCCAAGACTATGGGCATCCAGAGGAGAATAATTATGATAATAGCTTCAGCAGATTCTCGCCTGAAAAGTGTGATCAGAGGGCTGAGCGAGAAAGAACAAGGGACAGGTAGACTTTAAGACATTCACTTGTGCAATAACTTCTGTCATACTTTATTAGTTATAGGAAACTTATTTCTTTAATTCTGTGTTGCAGAGAGCGCCGCCGGGAGAGACGCCGCCGTAAAAGGGAACATGATCGTGACCGTGATTACCATGGTAGGGAAGATGATGGTAGAGATAGGAGTCGCGATAGGCACAGGTCTCGAGATAATAGTCATATTGAAGGTCTCATGGATAGGCCTAGAGGTCTGAGTCAAGAAAATGATGAAGACAATTCAATGTATGACTATGGTGAAGGATTTTATGAGGTAAATAGAAGTGGTTCATAATTTGATCCAGATAGAAGTTAGCAGTTTACTTGGATTTATTTATATACAGCTTGGTTAATTTCAGGAGGGTGGATATATCGATCATCCAACTCATGCTGCCCAACAGCAGAATGACTATAACAGCCACAAGTACGGACGAGATTCTGGTCGTGACAGAGATCGTGGTGGTGGTGACCGTTGGATGACAGACACACCCACGAACACTGTATTGCTTCGGGGATTGCCAGCATCTGTTGATGAAAAAGATGTAAGCAGTATATGATTTAGTTAATACTTCTGGAATATTTTATATTTAACCAATACTGGTGTACTTATTTTTATCTCAATTTTATTAATGAACAGATCAAGGCTGAGTTAATGCTGTTTGGTGCTCCAGTTAAAGATGTACGGCTGATGAAAAGGAAAGATACAGGTGAGAATTTATTGCAGCCGTCTTGTCACTGTTTGTGGGTTGGTTCCTGTAAGCTGTGGCAATGTATAGATTCTGAATCCTCTTGCTTATTGTGTATGACAATACTTTGATGTTACAAGTATTAAGAAACTAATGCAGCCATCTGCAGATAAGAGATTTTATTGTCAGTATAGATAGAGAAGGGGTATCATTTTGTGATGTAATTCCTTTGTATGTGTTTGCCCATGTGCATTTATGTGATGTGTTATTGTTGACCAGACATCAGTCAGTACAGCAAGATCAGGTAATGTATTTATTGTGATAGTGTCAAACAACTCTTGAAACTATTTTTACAAATCCATACAAATGTACTTATGCATACAGTTGCTACTTATTTATCTTTAATCTCCATGCATTAATAAGAATGTAATTTATTCTTACAGGATTGTCTTTTGGTATGTATTTTGTATCAGTGTAATGGGATAAATACAATTTTGTTTTCTGTGAGTTCATATTAATATACATCATATTGTATTATTTGACATGTTTCAAAGTAGAATGGTGACACTATGTATGAGTATTGCAATGTTAAATGTAGCTGAATAAGAATTAATTTCATCATGCATAATAAGTGCAGCAGAGGATTCATCTATACATTACCTTCTTCCTGTACAAGTGGGGGGGAGGTTCACTGGGTACCGATTCCATTGAAAACGTCCAACGAGTGAGATCGTATGATATGTGCTTTGGATGACAATAGCCCTCCCCCATGTGTCAACTATCTAACATGCGGCCATTTGAACTCGTTGAACAGGTGCGTCCAGAGGATTTGCTTTTGTGGAGTTTCAGAACCTAACTGACGCCCAGCGCTGGATGGATCAGAATCAGGTTTAACTGCCATTATGTCTTTTACTACTTCCATACTACATCTACGGTATAGTACAATGGTGACCAAGGTAACATGGTCTCTAATGTGCCTGTTGACATGGTAACATACTGTGACCTTGAATTTGCCTGGTCGGACAGTTACTGACACAGTCAGTTGACATTGGACAACTCTTGTGGTGCACTAAACCATATCTGATATTATATATTCTGTTTTGGCTATTTTATGACATTTCACACCTGACCCAATGTTTTTATTATGTGTGTATATTTGACAGACAGTTCACTTACGTCAAAAGGGTTCTGGCCAGGTTAATGGAGCTTTTCTGTTTTGCATTTATCAGATTTTTCTTTATTTTCTTAAACTAGCTGATTATAGTAATTCCCATGCAACATTAATGTGGAGTTATATAGCTATTTATTATGTAAAATAACTACTATTTGTTGGTTTTTGCCTTTACAGTTCTTTTAAAAGGATATTTTAAAGGGTTATTTTGAGTAGAGGTCATTTAGTTTGTGTTGTATCTTTATGTGTTTTGAAAGCTAAAACTACTGAACTAAGTAAGTGATCACTAAGTGTAATTTTTTGTGGTTTTCTTCATTGAAATTTTTCATCTGGCTAGAACCCTAAATATAACTCTGATTGACATACTGATGACTTGGGTGTGAATAAATTACGGCATTAATTGTCACTTCAGCAGAAAGGGCAGTGAAAACTTATATTTTTGCCTTGTGGGACATCTAGCTTTGCAGTGTTTTTACTGGGAGCAAATTGACTGTGGAAAAGTATTTGCCAGTGCTTGATATCACTGTCAATTTTAGTGCGTGTTTTCTGCTTTTACGTTACATATTGTTACATTAATGTTGTGAATGAGAAGTGAGAACACTAATGTGTAGTAAATGTGTTTCGGTGAGATCTAGTGTTAGTCTGCATACATTTTATTACAGTCAGTTACACATGGCAAACCTATATTCTAATGTTTGGCTTTAGTTACATACACAGGGTTGGGAATCGCTGAAACCTAAAATAATCGGTACATGTTACTATCCATGGGAAGGTTTTATTTTTCAGTATTCTCTTCGACCAAGGCAGTGAAATCTAATCGTGCTTCCTTGCAGCAATCGGGTGCAAAATTGGAGCCATTTGTAGTTGTTTATCATTGGCTGACACCAGAACTGCGGTGTCCAGTTTGCATGTTGGTCTAGGCACATGTTCCATGTGTGCTTTTGAATGGTTAACTAACTCTTGTTGCTTGTTTCATACAGGGCCACATACTGTTGCTGAATCAATACCGTGTAAAGATGTACTACAGCACGCCAAGAACATCTCGTCCAGGAGATTCAGGTTCTGGGGGTGACCGTCAGCAAAGTGATTGGCAGCGAACTGAATGGACATGTAGCAAGGTATGTAAATGTGTATTTTGTACAAGGGTTAGGGTAACTTGGGTTATAAAGGGGTTGGTCATTTCACTGGTCACTGTGGGTCCATGCTTTATATGTCAGAACTATTTGATTTGGGTTATGTGTTGTACTGCTTTGCAAATCAGTGCTAGACTCACCTGTCTATCACTGTTGATTGGTGGTGCTCTGTTAATGACTCGTTGTGTTATCCGGCACGTGTTCACTATCCATTTCAGTGTGGTTATCACAATTTTAGGAGGCGAGATCATTGCTTCAAGTGTAGTACGACCAGGGAAGGTAAGCTAAGGATTCTTATCCACACTAAAAAAACTTCATTTTCTGTGGGAAAACATGAAAAATATTGATTGAGAAACTTTCCCGTTGCACATGTTTGATTTGGCAACTGCTTCAGTAACTGCTAAATGTTTTTTGGGCTTGGACGTTCTGTCAGGATTTGTATCACATGAAAGACTGTCCTGGGACAAATACATTTGGCAGTGAAGATTTGTAAGTAGTCACTTGCCCAGGTCTGTTTCCTTTCTAGATAACTGTACACATGATTTATTCATACACATGCATATACACACACACTTTCTGGTACACAGAATAGTCTTTGTCCAGTGTAGTTTATGCCACGACCATGGCCACTGCTTGTTTCTCTGAGTGTCTTCGGATGCTGTCTGGTCAGCACATATCCATCACCAAGGGCTTCCCACCTGGCGGCTTTTATTCAAATTCACTGAAAATCTATATGTCATCTTTGGCGTTTTCAGAGTCTGATCGTGCCAAAGAAGGTGATGGTTTTGACCAAGTGGGCACAAATCCTTGCAACAGTAAGTACTACAATACTGTTAATCAGCCAGATTTATTGTTCCATCCTGTTTTAATTTCTGTGATTTGCTATTTAAAATAATACTTCTTAATTAGGATTATGGTGGAAAAATTTAAATATTAGGTTTAGTATAATATTGGCTCATCTTCTTTCAGCTCTGATATTCCGTGGTTTGGATGCTCTTACTACAGAGGAAAATATAATAACAGCACTGAGTAAACTGTCCGGTATTCCTGTGAAGAATGCGAAAGTTCTACGTGATGAGTTAACTGGTACTAGTCGTGGTTTTGGGTTTACCGAATTTAACACCTTAGCAGAGAGCTCTCAGATGCTTGAGCTTTTGCAGAATCTGCCAACACCATTTGAAGTGGATGGGAAAGCTATCATTGTGTCATATGCAAAGAATACATTTTCAACAGTGTAAGTTCTCACTGGAAATAAGTGCTCTTCTGCTGTTAGATTGTTTTTAAGGTCTGTGTGTGTAGATTCATGACTGTTTACTCTGTTCTTAGTCAGGTCATTTATTTCCAGTATGGCCACAATGAACTCATGGTCACAAACAACTCAGCCTACAACAGATTACAACTACACTCCGTACAGCCAGAGTACCTACTATGACTCTGCATCAGGTCAGTATTATGACCCAACCACTGGCCAGTACTATGATTATTCTGCTTATTATGCACAACAACAGGCAGCAAGTGGAACTGTCACACAGAGTAAGTATTCACTTGATTTGTTTCTGTGCAATCATACTCTGTTTATGCATAACCAAACCAATTTTAGTCGTATAACATTAAGACACAACTGTCATTCTAATTTTGTTTTAGCCGATTCCACAAATGCTGCTGCAGCAGTGGCCCAAGCAGCTATTCAGCAAGCTCAGGCAGCAAAACAATACAGCAAACTGGACACCACAAAACATACTGTTGAAGCTAAACCAAAAGTGGCTGATCACACGAAGACTGTGGCTGAATGGCCCTCTGCATCAGCCAGTGCTGATCCCAGCTCTATAGAATATGCTAAATATCGTGAGTTATTTTAGTGTTTATCTGAAAGTAGGAACTCAGCTAGAAGCCAAGTTTATCAGATCTTGTTAAGAAATGGGTATTTTGGTCACGCACTGATAATCAACTTGTAATGCAATTTAAAGTTAATTGTGTTTTAGTTTGTGCTGTGTATGATTTTGTTTTATTTTATAGCTACTCCTGATGTATCAACATACCAATACGATGAATCCTCAGGTTATTACTATGATCCTTCCACTGGACTATATTATGATGCCAGTTCTCAGGTTTGTATGGAGGGAAAATTCTTTGTCCTGTTGATTGTTAGACCTAGTACTAGATTCAGATATTAGTTATTATTCAGCCATATTACATAACTTGCTGTTTTACTTCAGTATTACTACAACTCCACAACAAACCAATTTTTGTATTGGGATGGAGAGAAGCAGACTTACCTGCCAGCTCCTAACCAAGAACAGAGTGCAGCTGCTGTAAGTGAAAAGAAAGATGAGGAAAAAACTAAGAAAGACAAGGAAAAGAAAGATAAAGTCAAAGTGGCAAAGAAAATAGCAAAGGTATACACAAAATACAATGAATAAAATACTTGCTCTTATTTTAGGGAACTTTTAAGGCCTAAGTGGTACCCCTTTCTGGCTATATCAGATAGCTGTTTCATCTTTTACTCTGCCTCATTACTTTTGAGGGTCACACGAAAGCACCCATTAAATAGCAACATTATCTTACTTATATTTTAGATATTCAGAATTTTGAATATCTGAAAGTTGAAGTTCTGACAGTTATTACTTTGTTTTTAGGATATGGCAAAATGGGCAAAGACGTTAAATGCCCAGAAAGAAGCTATGAAAGAGGGGTTCAAGAGGTCAATGCAGATGGCCACTCAGAAAGCTGAGAAGGAATCTGCTAGTGCTGATGCTGGTTTTGCAATTCTTGAGAAGGTTAAAGCTGAAAGACCTGCAACAATGGACTTGTTTAAGAAGAAGGAAGAGAAACAACTTATGCCACCACCAGCACTGGTACATAAAACCACTTTTCTTGAAATAATATAATTCTCTTAACTGAGAAAGTTAATAGAAAAGATAATAACAGTTAATGGTTTGAGCTGGAATTTAGTTTCTGTTAATTTTAATGTCTATTTCTAGTCAAGTGGTGGTAAGCCAGGCTTGGTAGCATCGTATGGAGGTGATTCTGATGAAGATGATGACGAGGACCATTCACATGGTGGTAATGTAGAAGAGAAATTATTGGACTGGAACAAGTTAGCATGTTTGCTTTGCAAAAGGCAGTTTCCATCAAAAGAGGCACTTCAACGTCATCAGCAGCTTTCTGACTTGCACAAGGTTGGTAATTTGTGATTAAGTTTGCTGTGATTAGTTTTCTGTACTAACACTGAATTATGTTTACATGTGTATTATTTTTTTCCCCAAAGAAAAATCTTGAAAGTTTGAAGAAGTCTCGGGCAGAAGAAGCATCTTCAGTGGTATGTTGTTCAGAATTTACTTTTAAAACTGATTCTTATTTTTCTTTTTTTGCCATCTCGAACATAGAGTAACTGATAGTTGGCCTAATTTTGAAAATCTGTTCTCTAGCAGGCATACAGAGACCGTGCTAAAGAAAGAAGAGAGAAGTATGGTCGACCTGAACCTCCTGTGCCAAAGAAATCCTTAGATATAAGTGCTCCTGTCCCGTAAGTGGATGGCTTTCACTCGGGCAGAACAGATTTGTCGCTTGATTAAAATTTTGTAGAATTTCATCCATACAGAAATTGTACTTTTTATTGTTATGGGGTAGAACTCTTCTGAGTAAAAGATAGATAAGATATTTGGGATGTGGAATGTTTCACTGACTGCAGCAGGAATGAAATAATATATCTGAATGATGGTTGAAGTTTTCTTTTAGTCAGATTGATATCTGTTTGAAAATTAATTATCATTCCACTTGGCAGCTGGTGTCTGTAGGTGTTTCTCTGTGTTGATCAGGTTTGAGCAGCCAACGAGGCATGGTCTCAAGGAAGATAATGTCGGCAATAAGCTGCTTCAGAAAATGGGATGGAGTCAAGGCCAAGGACTTGGCAAAGCAAACCAAGGTCGAACTGAGGTGGTAGAAACAACATTCCGTCAAGCACAGGCTGGCCTTGGTACAAGGGGTAGTAATTATAATGTGAATCCAGGCGATTCCTACAAAGAGACTGTGAAAAAAATGATGCATGTGCGGTATCATGAGTCTGACTGAGAGATAATGCTTAATTTGTTTGTGTATATGTTAGAGAGCTTTGAAGTGCAAGATATGAATGATTTTGTAACTGTTTTAGAACACAGCATGCATGTACCTTGTTGATTTGCACTTTCACATGTACGATCTAAAGATGGCACTGCCAGTTCATTTTGTTCATTGTAATATATCATATTTATCATGACACTATCTCATTATTACTGTTTTGTTAAGGAGTGCATTATCAATTAATCGGATGCAGTTGTAGAATATTATTTGGCAGTTAGCCTTCTTTTGATTGGAACTTAGAGTTTATTCAGTAGTGTACATCACATTACAATTTCCAGGTTATTGATCTTCTTGTATGGTCAGCATTGATTAAAGTAAGGCTTTATTTCTCAACAAGAAAAGTTTGTCTGTGAAAGGCAAATGTTTAATGTATTGGCTTGGTTGCACATAATACGTACAGTATATTGGAATCTATCAAAGAAAAAGCTACTGTATAATACATTATAGTTTATTGGTCATCATTTAAAATCTGATCTAAAAACTTGTTGTTGCACATTTGTTTATTTCATCTGTCATTGAGTGTATTAGAGTGAGAATAAATCTCCCATTACTGTCATAAATATGTATTTTGTACTACTGTTGTGTGTTGATGTCAAACGTTACACTTGCACTATACACACAAAACCTAATACCTATTAATTGCTTACTTAATCATTGACAGTGTTCAGAGCAACATAATTTTATATTAAAATGTATTTGTGGGAGTTAGATATTTGATAAAATGTTAGTAATGCTTGAACGAAATAAATATCAACATTTCTGAATACGTGTAGTACAACAGGATTTTATGTATGCTGGCTTTGTCCCAGATTTTGTGATAGACCGATATCGGTAATTTTCATGTGGAAGTCTATATCCTGTTTTAAGTCGAGCTTAAATGATCAATTCCAGTTAAAGAAACTTGCTCAGTATGGTTCCTACAGAGCTGGTGACCTATAATGCAAAACAGATCCTCAGAAATTACGCATAAAATTATTTTCTAGCAGGTGTCTGTCCTGGTGAAGCTTGGATTTTACCATTTCTGAATATTTCTTGGAATTATATCTATAATCAAAGGGTAGGAAGAATGTTGAATTTTTTTTACTCCCAATCTTGTCTGATTATTTTTAAATACCATAAGCCAAGATATAATTTTTAGGAGATGCACATTATTGGTTAAATAAATATTGGACAGTAGATTTCTCACTGATGCAGACCTGTCGAGTACTACAGGTTTAGCCGTAGTCATTACGGTTGTATTAATAAAATTACGGTTGAAAAACTATACGGTTTTCTAATTATTTCATGGTTTTTTACCTACAAAACATTTTGGTAAATACTAGATAAGCATGCTACACGCAACAGTCTTGTAACAGGGCATCGATCGTCTGCCTTTTTGGTCAAGTCTATACGACACCGCACGAGGCTTCCGGCGACAATTATGCCTAGAAGTTTATAGTTATTGAAAATGGAAGATTATTATTTAGCTTGAACCATAGACATTTATTTTGAACAGAGAAATCATGGATGATAATCATCGTTTACCTCGCCGGAAAGGAGACAGAAAACGAAAGTCAAACCGTAGGGCATGTTTCGACAGGTTACCCAATTCAAATGAGTAATCATTGCATACGAAACTGGCAGTGAGTACGCTCGTTGTACCGTATGTGGTCGCGATATATAAGTAGCTGTTTTGATGTAAATATCTACCTGGTCACCACACTACACAAAACAAAGGAGGCCAAGGTGAAAACACACACATGAAAATGTGTTCTCTGGCAAAGCGCAGTCATCCTCCGCCATCGCAACGGTAGAGGTACTCTTTTCACAGTCGGTGGCCGAGTATAACCTGTTGGCGTCTGTAGCTGATCCCTTCACTGACTTGGTGAAAGTCATATTTCCAGACAGCTAATTTTGTTAGCAATCTTCGCAAATTCTTCTGTTATGCGAAAAATGGTGAAGATTTTCTCATATGTTAAATGACTTGATTGTGCTAGAACAACCCAACCAAACGAAATGAACCAAGGTATGCCCCAATTGTTCATCTGACTGAACGCTTTGGTCATCTTGTTGACCAAGACCTCCCCCAAAAAGAATTTAAGGACACTGAGATCGGGATGGAAGAAGGTGGTGTACAGAAATGTTTTGACCCTACTAGGGGTGAAATCATGAAGTTAAATATGGCAATGGGAAAGTTGCGGTTCCCAGCACTAGCATAAGTAAAGATACCTGTTGTCAATTTGCCACACAGCAATGCTGACTGTGAGAGTGTTTTCCGTTGACCATACAGAGTGTAGTTAGAGACTCAACACGGACACGTTCACAGCACTTTTACAGTGCAAGCCCAATAAAGACCGCTAGGTCATGTTATGAAGTTTAATGTATCAAAGGAGATAACGGCTCTAGGAAAACGTGCCACACGCGCGTACAACATGCAGCACCAGTAAATGTATGTTTGGACCTACGTATTGTCAGTACAACGAGCACAATCGCAATCAATGTGAATACCTGATTGTTACATTATATGTTAATAAATATAGAACCAATAAATAATAGTTGCCACCAATGATCGTAGTTCTGTTTTCTGAGAACTTACGGTTTTGTTGACACTATTGTTTTACTCATCCTAATTAAACTACTGTTTCACATTTCTCGGAGGTTGAGGTATGCGGATGCATGTTTAAATATTATTTAAAAATTTATCAAGTGAAAGTATAATTTTATTCCTAACCTGAGGTCTGAGGAACGAATGTGACCATTCGAGCTTAGTGATATGGTTGGTTTTGGTTTTGTTGTTCGGGGAGAATCCGCAGGCTGTCGCTTAATCAGCACAGCCTCTATGTTGGAGTGGTTGAGAAACCTCCTCCCCCACCACTCACAGGGGAGCAGTACGGAAAGATGGAGCCGAAATACCCTGGTCACTGCCAGAGTGTTTTACATCCTCAGGAGGTTTTTAACGTCCCACTTTATTTTTAAATAATTCAGTGGAGACGGCAGCGCCATTTAACGTGGTCAGCCACCCACGATGTAGTGAGCCGAGAAATTAATCCCTGGAAAAGTTTCGACCTCTTACGGGGTTCGAACCTGCGACCGTTGGCACCAAGTGCCGGGTGCTTAACCGCTAGGCCACCGGAGCTCACTTAGTGATATCTAGGTGACTTTAATTTTATATGGAAGACGCTGTCCTATGATTGTGTAGCCCGTAACAACAAACACAGCGTTAAGAAACATTCTGGTATCTCCAGCTCTCACACACCATTAATGAAGTTGTTTGTCGAGCTTTAAATACTTAATGTCTACAAAATATAAATTCTATTGAGATACACATCTCTAGCACATCTTGTTAAATGTAAGAATCGACTTAATCGCTTATGAAGAAAGGCCCCTTTGCCAAGATGAACGCCAACAGTCATTTGTAGATCTGTGCAAGTGCCTAAATAAAATTATTGTTTTGCAATCGATATTTCCATATCGAATCGATTCAGATCAAATCGTCAGAAATAATCGCAATTTCTTGAGATCCCCAACACACACACACACACACACACACACACACACACACACACACACACACACACACACACACACACACACATTCTGTTCTTCCCTATTCTGATGAGTAGTTTTATCTGATGTATGGCGCTGCCATTGTTTGGAAATTTATCACATATAATGACTGTATTGAACTATCATCTATTACGATCATTATAATATAACTGATTTTACTGAGGGTATAGGCCGGATGGACATTAAACTACTTTAGTTAATTAGTCTTAAATAATTAACTTTGCGGTCTCCCACATACGTCCCATATCTTGGACGTGGTGAATTTTCCAGTTCGGCCAAATAAGAATTAATTAACCACCAATCTAATGACTTCACAATATTTTTAAAAGAACTGATTACAAGTTGCAGTAACTTTTACTGGGTAGAAATATTGAGGATGCTCGTTTTATTATGATATATGGCGGCATAATATCTTTGTTCTGATACCTTGGTATTCCAACAATTTGTTATATGTCATGAGTTTCAAATCTGACTTTCTAATTAGTTTATTTTATAATATCGGCTCCACAACGCTATGAAAAGTACCGAGTTCCAATCTCCGCTGACTTGGCTGTACTGTTACAAACCATTCACTAACAATGCTTTCACACATTCAACCCACACCACGAATACATTAATAGAGTACAAACCCAACCAAACCCCGCGGCTACGACATCAACACCCGTGCGATCCCAACAACCGGCGGGCCACAAATCCCCAAGCGGCACGGAACGGGTGACCACCAACTTCCTTCGCACATCAATAAATCTATGATTTCACACTCATTTGACCTCACAATTCGTCGGCCACAAACCGATGACTACACACACACCGGAGCTTTTAGTTGAGACTATGTCTCAACTCACAATTACAATAATAAAGTCATGAAATTAAATCATTCACTTTCAGTGTCCTGTTTCAGTGTTCCGTACGACCATTGCTCTACGGATGGACTGACACAAACAGGCGGCGACTCTTCCTCTATTAGCGTAGCCCATTTGTCGAACACTAATCAGAATAGTTCCGGATCACGCCAGTGCACTAACTCGGTGATTTCACGTCGTCTGGATCGTTCACTCATCCCCGGCTTCCGGTCACGTGTTCACACATACTTCCCACGTTATTCATTTTCTACGGTGACGTCAGCCTCATGCATTTTCCCGTGATCTGAGCTGGTGTCGTCGTACTTCCGGTCGGCCGCGATTTCGCTATTGATGTCCGAGCCGTCTTTCGGTGTACGCACTTTCGATTTTCGTGCACCTGAGATCGAGTCAGAAGATCCAGGGACACCACATCGCTGCCATAAATGGTCACGTAATTCCCACCCACCCGGCTTTCCAGTTCCAAGCCCATCCGTTCTATCCGAATAGTCTCCTATCGGCTATCCGGCAAACGGAATCCCGAAGCAGCAGCCGGTCCAGAACATGGCACCGTTGAGTTCCGGATCGATGTCGTTCAACACCGACGTCATCATGGCAGCTTCTAATCTTCGAATCCTGGCAGGCTCGCCATTGAAAAGTACCGAGATCCGGGATGCGGCCGGCTCGGCCGTCCGTCCCGGATCTCGGCCTTAGCTAAGCTCTCTCTTTCAAAACTCATGTAGTCTCGAATCTACTTTATTGTACTCACTCTACAAACTCTACTCGAAACTGTACAAAAACTATACACTCCGCGAAACTCTCCAGTCCAGAACCACCACACACTCCACTACTCCCACCCAAACCAAAAAAATCTACAAAAATCCAGATATATATAGGGAATTGTCCCCTCAGCACCGTCAGCGTTGTTGTCCGGTAGACTCCGCATAGTCACCTGGTCCAATCAGCGCTGATTTGGCTGAGTCGAGAACAATCCCCCACTAAAAACTCCTCCCACACATCCAAACAGGTGTATAAAGGGATATTCTCCCCCCAGCACAATCAGCGTGTTGTCCAGTGGAGACTCGCATGTCCCTTGATCCAATCTCCGCTGACTTGGCTGTACCATTACAAACATTCACTAACAAAGCTTTCACATTCAACCCACAACCCAACCAAACCCAACCAAACCCCGCGGCTACGATCCCAACAACCGGCTGGCCACAAATCCCCTCACCCCGTGACAGCTCGCTTCCTTTTTCTAGGTGTTGTCCATCTCAGTGCCACTTTGGGGATGCTGTCTTTAGGCATTCTCAGGACGTGTCCTAGTCATCTCAATCGTCGGCGTTTGATTTAGAGGATAGCACTGTTGCAACCCGTCTTCTTATAGAGTTCCACGTTGGAAATGTTATTAGGCCAGAATATTCGGCAGATCTTTCTCAAACATCTATTGTGGAAGGCATTGATCTTTGCCATGTCCTCTTTAACCACTCGCCAGCACTCTGAGCCGTACAGTAGAATGGACTTCACATTACTATTGTAAAGTCTTATCTTTGTTTTGGTGGTGTATTGGTTAGACTTCCAAATGTTCTGCAGTTTGGCGAAGGCACAGCGGGCTTTATCCAGTCTTGCCTTGATGTCTTTTTGGCCTCCATTTTTTAGCTGATGAGACTACCCAGGTAGGTAAAGTCCTGTACAAACTCAAGTGGTTCACCATTTACGGTAACAGATGCGGTTGGTGTGGTGTTGATGCTCATCACTTGTGTCTTGGATGTATTGATGGTAAGCCCAGTTTGCTTTGCATATCTCTCTAATCTATCAGTTATTTCCTGTCAAGCTTTACGGATAGAAATGCAAGGTCATCAGCAAAGTCGAGGTCTTCTAACTGGGAAAAGAGTGTCCACTGGATACCCCTGGGTTTATCTGATGTAGTTTTCCGCATGACCCAGTCGATGACGACCAAGAAGAGGATGGGTGAGAGGGTGCATCCCTGTCTAACACCCGATTTCACTGGGAATCACTCAGAGGATATATTACTGAGGATGACACTGCATTCAAAATGGTTTGTAGAATGTCTCTATCAGTGAAACGATCTTTAGAGGTACCCCATGGGATCTTAAGATCTTCCACAGAGTGTCATGGTGGATACTATCAAAGGCCTTTCTTTTCCAAGAAGGATTCTACAGAAGACTTTGCTGGGGATGGACAAGAGTGTGATTCCTCGCCAATTGTCACAGACTTGGAGGTTACCTTTCTTATGGATCTTTATGAGTCCTTTGTCCCAGTCACTTGGGATAGTCTCTTTGTTCCAAATGGTGTCGAACAAGTTAGTCAGAACTCTTGTAGCTGTACTGAGGTCGGCCTTCAACATTTCAGCATGAATGGAGTCTACGCCTGGGGCTTTTCCACACTTCTTAGCTTTGATGGCATTTCTAACTTCCGCTTCTGTTTGGGGGACTGGTGTCGATGTTGAGGTCATATGGCACTGGTGGGGGGTCGGTGGGTTCATCTGGCTGAGGGTGGTTCAGGATTTCACAAAAATATTCAACCCATCTATCAGCTTGTTCACATTCAGTTGTAATAGTGCTGCCGTCTTTGCCTTTCACAGTGGCAGAGTGAGTAGTGTAATCACAGCAGAGACGTTTGATGATCTTGTAGACAGTGCTCATTTCACCTCTTGCTACAGCACTCTCAGCTGCTGCTGCTAGTCCTTCTACATAGGACCTCTTGTCATTCCTCGCACTCTTCTTCACTTCCTCGTCTTTGCCTTTGTATGATTTGGTACTCAGCATCTTAATTTTGAGTTGTTTCCGCTCCTCAATCTTTTTCCATGTTTCCAGTGTTAGTCATTCCTTGTGATTCTTCTTCTTGTGGCCCAAGACTTTGGTAGCTACTTCGACATGGGTCTTCTTGATGGTATCCCATTTGTTGGTAGCTTCGTGGTCAGTCTCCTCTGATGTGTCAGTTAATGCACTGAAGCGGTTTCTCAGCTCCAAAACGAACTCCTGTTTGGTGACTGGGCATGCGAGTCTTGTGACATCTAGTTGTTTACGGCGCTGACTCTCTGGTAACACTTTGTGGAGCTTCAACTTTACGCATGCGGTTACCAAATAGTGATCACTATAAATGTCAGCTCCACGGCAAACTCTCACATCTTGAAGGGACCTACGCCATTTTCCGTTTATGATAATGTGGTCGATTTGATTGCTTGTCCTACCATCAGGTGATTTCCAGGTGAGCTTGTGGATGTCCCGGTGTGCAAAGATGGTGCCTCCAATTACATAGTTGTTGTTCAAGCAGAAGTCAACAAGGCGTTCACCATTGTCATTCATCACGCCACAACCATGTTTGCCCATGGCTCTTTCATAGTTGGGGTTTTCAGAACTAACTTTGGCATTCATGTCTCTGATGATCAGAATCATGTCGTGTTGTGGCACTTTGGCGACTGCTTGTTGCAGCTGTTCGTAACAGTCTTCCTTGTCCTCTTTGTCAGATTCATCTGTTAGGGCGTAACACAGAATGATTGTAAGCTTGCAGTGTTAGGAGTAGAAGCGTGCTTTCATTATCCTATCACTGATCGGTTCCCATTCCAGCAAGGTGTTGGCCTTCTGCTTGGAGATTACACGGGCTATACCACGGATGTGTGTGTCTCCATGTCCTTAGTATAGTATGGTTGAACCATCATGGGTCACCTGTCGCCCGGACCTAGTCCATCGGCACTCGCTAACCCCTAGGATGTCCAGTCTGTATCTTTTCATCTCGCGGATGACCTGTGCTAACTTTGAGGTCTCGTTCATTGTACGGACATTCCATGTCCCTATGCTGATGTTAGTTTTGGGCCCGAGCACACCTGCCTTCCTGGTGTAGGCTTTTCAACAGGTGTGGTCATACTGCCAGGCTGGCTCAAGTCTGCTTGTAGTGGTTTGGATTGTTGTGGTTTCTGTAACAATAATTTATTTTATGTTAGCCCCACGCCCAACCCCCAACCCGGAGGACCAGGTGTTGGGTTTCGTCTGATCTCTCCCCTGAGACCTGTCCGGCTTGGTTAAACCTGCCAGGGACTTAAACCCCTGCAGGTATAGCTCCCAGAGTCCATGAGACACGCAAGCCTCACCACCACCAACAAGGTACCACCACAGAGAAGAAGACCAACTTCTTTTGCACATCAATAAATCGGAGATATATGATTTTATACTCCCATTTGACCTCACAATTGGTCGATCACAAACCGTTAAGTGGCACGTACAGGCGATCACTCATTCTTCATAATATAAATTAATTCGACAACCGGCCATGACTTTACAGCTAGTGAGTGGTTTTTATATTTTGTTAGGCCTGACTGTTTGTCTATCTCTGAACATATGGCTAGTACGTACAAATAACCATTCCGAAACCTCAGTTTTAAATAACGACGAAACACCCCATTCACATACAGTGAAAGGTTATTCCCTTAATTGTGGTACGTCGAGCTCAGCAATAGATAATGCTGGCTCGTGACTAGGTTAATATAAGTATAACTCTATATTAAAGATGACGGGAAAGAAATTTCACCTTTCGATGTAAATATAACGTAACAAACAAATATTTTATTCCCTATCAGGTGCACTACCACACTCAAAACAATTCTAACCACCATGCAACTATCATATTTCCATTAAAATCTTAATTTCCGAAATTGCACGACCCATTGCTAGTGTGTACTACACTAGCTGGGGATTATTGTGTGACTTCAACATCACGTACTGCCACAGCTTTGTTTACAAGCGTCAGATTCGGATGAAAGTTTTAACATTCTTAGAAATATCAAGCCCTACAACTTTCAACCACTCGCGAAAAAGGTCACAGACAGTACTAATTGTGAGGAATTAGCTGAAGCAAGTGCAGACATGGATCTGAGGCAGCCCCTGAATGCGAACATTTCCCTCTTCCTATCGCATAACAGCATTTAAAATAAAGTGATATTTGTCGTTACACAGGAGTTCGGTGAATGGATGGGGCTCTCCCATATGTGGCCTATACAGGAATGTGACGCCATCGGTGGAACACCTACTATATATAAGGAGGTGTACATAGAGAATATGACAAGAAAGCAGTAATAACACAAATACACCGCTGCTAAAGGTCACAGACAGTACTAATTGTGAGGAATTAGCTGAAGCAAGTGCAGACATGGATCTGAGGCAGCCCCTGAATGCGAACATTTCCCTCTTCCTATCGCATAACAGCATTTAAAATAAAGTGATATTTGTCGTTACACAGGAGTTCGGTGAATGGATGGGGCTCTCCCATATGTGGCCTATACAGGAATGTGACGCCATCGGTGGAACACCTACTATTTTCACAGTTTAGTATGGTCCACCATACACAGCCATAAGGCCTAGTAAAACAATTGCGAATAAGTGAAATTTGGTGAATGTCCAATAGTTTGCTTCCGAGATTACTCTATTATCGCTCATACAAACCCCTTTTCTATTCAATTTCTCTATCAAGCTTCTGATTCGTTTGGGCTTAGCATCACCCGGTTTATCGAATATGGTTAGAATGGCATCTT
Organism: Paralvinella palmiformis; assembly: GCA_025642065.1. Classification (NCBI taxonomy): domain Eukaryota; kingdom Metazoa; phylum Annelida; class Polychaeta; order Terebellida; family Alvinellidae; genus Paralvinella; species Paralvinella palmiformis. The sequence continues at coordinate 41,111 of JAODUP010000477.1, forward strand.
CTGTGAGCCTGACTGAGACTATGTCATTGGTCTTGAACCTTAATAAGGGTTACGTACACGGTTTCCGAGGACCAGAAGGTCTAAAATGCTATGCATTCTCTGTTGTTCCATCGTTGCGTCCTTATAAGTGTGGATAGATATGTCTGTAATCAATACCTTTGAATGCATTAGTACGTACTTTGGGTTATTTATTACTCAGACACAGAGACAATCATTTATCCTGGAGCCGCATTTTACATATATGCTAGTAGGTACAACTGTTGAATACATAAAAAGAGAGCATTCGATTGTCTTCGGAGAAACAACCTATACGTGTATATAACAACTTGAATCACTCTTACTGTTTGATCCCAACTTATCAGTGGAGCACACCTCACAGCAGACGAATTATTTCTAATTTGTAGGATCTTCGAACTGTCGTAATAATCTGATGTTGTATGGACAATAATATAAGTCATGCAGGACACAGTTCTAGAATTCCAAGTTTTGAAATTAAATTTATTCTGGGAATGATGTCACTATTGTGAACTTCACACCTCAAGATATATATATATATATATATATATATATATATATATATATATTATGATCAATGGTTGGTTCACACTGACATGTATGTTCTAAGGAAATAGGGATATATATATATATATATATATATATATATATATATATATATATATATATAAGCATTTGAAGTCCAACTCTTGTTCACTGTATATTTTGTTGATACAAAATTGATCATATCTGGAATAATTAACCAAGCTTTCTTTTTGTGTAGACAATATTTACAAAGAAGAGAGTTGTCTTAATTTTGTAATCATGTAGTCGTCAATATATAGTGACTAGATATAGATTCTAGCTGTTCGTTGAATCAGAGTTCTTGAGATTAGCTGGAGACGTTGAACACTGACATAAGTGACGGGGTGGCCTCTGGTATAATGGCTAGCAAAAACTCTTGGTCCAGAATGGAGACTAGTCATAATTTCCGGAATTAAAATTCAATGTATACATTTATAATTATTTAATGTACACATACAGGATAAACATGCGATGAACTGTTAATCCCACAATTTATACGATCATATGGTAATCAGCTGCATATATTCCAGTATTATAATATGATCATCAATAACTAATAAAGCGAAAATATTGTGTGCATTAATTGAGATATTGGGAAGGAAACTTAATTATTTTATGCATAACCCTTTTCGTAAGTTTTATCGGTCTAGTCATTGACCTAAAATATTTAGGTCAATGGGTCTAGTACTGAAGCGGGAGTGTAACTGTATTATCGCCCACAACATTTCATATAATTTATTTTTACATATATTTCTGTCTTTTGGGAAACAAAGAAATAGAACCCTGCGTGTATATTTTATGCTGTTTCTACCCGCAACAGCACCACAAAATGACCTGCAAGTTTCTCGATCTATGGCTTGATCCACGTACTGGGACTACCGTGCAGCGGTAGTTTCTTTTTGTTTCTAACAATCAATAATAAAATTAAGCTATTTCGGAAATCTTTCTAGCGGCGGCTCAAACCGAATAAAAATAGGTCTGAACTATTAAACATCAATCATCAACATCAACCCACCAGACATGCATATATAAGGATAATAATATAGCCATCTGAGTTAGATGTGTCTATATATATATATATATATATATATATATAATCAAAGGGTAATTTAAGTTCCATCTTCTCGGACAGCAAGAATATATTGCTCTCCAGTGAAAGATTGAAAAAAGAATCGAGCCCTTTTTTCTTCTTTTCTGTTTAGTATTTAATTGTACATTTTAGTAACCTACAAAATTAAATATAGGACCCATAAGGCCATATATAGCTATATATCTATATTATCAATGATTCGTTAGTAACTTGGTCTGGTTCTGGGTAATACGTCTAACTAGCGAATAAATATAAAGCTTGTATTACATTACACTGACTATATTGAAAGCCAGAGCGAAATACATACTGGGAATTAACATATGGGTTAGCGACTTGCCCCATTAAAAAAATACACGCTTTCTTCCGGTGACCTGCTTCACCTGCGTTAAGCAGGTATCTCTAGTAGTGTAAAGTCCATTAAGGGGAGCAATGGTCGATGAAGAGATAAATAACTAACCGCTCCCAGTTTCTGAGTTAAAAAATGGGTCATACTAAAGGTCACACGGCGCGTCGCTTCTTTCGCACTGTGAAAGGTAGCTACATCCGGGTTACTTAGAGCTGGTAGCGTGGTCCGTAGTCGGTCGAAGGGAGGTCTACCATTTTCACCGAGCTAAAATTCTATTTTCCTTACTGCGTAAGTTTTTGTATTATACGCAATTTATGTTTCTTTGTATTTATCGTATGCATTCTTAATCAGATATGATTAATAACTGGTTGGTATTTTTCTATTTGCAGGTCTATCATTGTACCTGTAACTAGAAATGGCAACGATGCGTAGGCCTTTCGATCCGGTAGCCCACGATCTGGACGCCAGTTTCCGACTCACGAAGTTTACTGAACTGAAGGGATGAGGATGTAAAGTCCCTCAAGAAGTCCTGCTCAAACTTCTTGAGGGACTTAAGAGTACGGACAGTGGCTCGGAGTCGGAACAATCACACTTCAATTATGTCGCAGCAGCTCCACGAATCGGTATGTGTGGTGTAGTCTTACGACTCGAGAGGAAGTATTAGAAATCCAAATTCCCATTATCATATTATCATTATTTGGTTATATTTGTTAAATGCGAAGTACATAAACCCGTGGCTATTACATTTTTGATGTTGATGGCAGAATTGATGTAATCTAGTATTGCATTAAACAGGGAAGTTGAATTACTGAATAGTGTCGGAACTGGACCGTTTGGTCATCGTGGCCTCTTCCGACCAAGATGGCCGTCTTTGCTAATTTGCATATTATTTGTCTGTTGACCTAATTCTATCTGTCTAGCAGAGGACCTTTTCCTGTCATGTGATATTTGTTTATATCAGCAGTTTGGACGTCAATGCGGCTTAGAGACCGACTCGAAGCCGTTGAACCGCTAGTTAATGTCTGACTAAAGCTATAAAACAAATGCTACCGATAAAGACGTTGCAGACATTTTGTTGTCAGATATAATCTACCAGACATTTTAAATTATGTATGAAATTCCAGATGTATAAAGATCTAGTCTTTAGAAAATAATACACGACTAGACTAGTCAAGTGATACACTGATGACTGATACTGATAGGGACACTAGTGACTAGTCTAGTGATTATCATCATGAATATGTAATCTAGTTCTAGCCTAGGGTATTCTAGATCTATGTTATTTCCACAGACTGATTATTATTTGTTGTCACACTCAGTGCGCCTATACAATGACATCCTGATCTAGATCTAATTACTGTAAATGCTTAACTTATTTACCATAAATGACTTGGTATCAGTTCATCAAGATAAGGTGAAGGTCATCTCTCTTGTATACATGTAATCATTTTATATTCATACTAACATAGGCATAGCTTCGGCATATACAATAATACATTAGTAACAAATTAAAATGTTATAGAAGGTGGGGAGTCAGAAATATTTAATTTAGCATGTTTGGATAATCTTCAATGACAACTGACTTCTTCTTGTATCCTAATCTGCTGGTAACCTAACAAATGATAGGTCGACATACATTCACACTTATTTTTTTTAAATCATAATTATTACAAAGTTTGTGTGTGGGCCATGGGTATTTAGCACTATACTGTTAAGCCCCATGTCAGTGTTTGTGGGATATTTCTCAGGAAGTCATCCTTGGACTTAAATTGACTTGACCAGTGCTGAGGCCAAATAGAACACTTGCATGTGATAATGTGTGCATTGTAATTAATATGCTTAGATACTTACTATAATAATGACAGTAAAATGCCATTCATTTAGATTTTGTATCCAACTCCACACCAGTTCATTCCAAGCCCAATTATATAAGGTCATGCCAAATGTTTTGTTTAGTTAATTTTTTTATCTTATCACAAAGTAAGCATGAAATGTATTATATTATACAAACATGTTAAATAGAAATATTACGTAGCTATGGCTAAATTAACAATTATAACTGTGATATTTATAATTGGATCAAAATTAAATTCACATGAAAGGTCATACAAATTATCACACTACTTTGTTTTGGTTAATCTGTTAGTCTGCCACAAGCATGCAGCAAGTTGGAAAGCTGCCAATAATAAAACTCCTGCAGTTAAAAAATGCTTTAAACTGGTTGTCTGTAAATTTTTGCTGATAATGTTTTGGTTTGTTGTTAGAAACAAGATTTACCTCCACCCATACAAGTCTTGCCTGATAATATATCCTTTAAACTTCTTCCTTATGTGGTCTTGAATTTTATTGAGTCAATTCGGGGCCTTAGAATCCTTGAATTATACAAAGTAGTCTTGAAGAGTGAATTTGATTTTGGTCAGTTACAAGTAATATAGATTTATTAGTTGCAATGATTAACAGACTGGTGGGTGGATAGCAAGTCTGTACATTAGGAAAGCCGGGATTTAAAAATATATCCCATCCTCATTGATCTTTTGGGATTTCCTTGTGATCTCCTATGGCTTAGAAAACCTGACTAGTGTGGTTGGTGCATAATCTGAACAATGTTTTCTATGCACATTGCTGTGTTTGTAAGCATCCATTCAATGTCAAGATGATTTGTGAATCACTACTTCAAAATACCATTTTCATAGAAAAATCATCAATAATATCTTGATGAAGAGTGCTACAAAGTTGGAAATGCAGACAGTAATGAAATGACTAAATTCATTGAAACTGTTTGTCTTTTATGTGCCAGAATTATTTGAACATTCTTTAATTTCTTTTTCAAATAATTGGAAATGTGTCAACCCTATTTAAATGTCATGGGTTGTTGTGATGTACCTTAGCTTTTACAAGAATTAGAACGTAAAACTGTTGTATAAATGCATTTACTTCCTGTTCTTTCATTTTATTCTTTTCCACAAATCATCAGCTTTATTAAATATATAATCCAATTAACAATTAAAACTAGGAAAGATATAATGCAAAAATGAGCTGTCAGTATCAGTGTTGATCAATAAAAAAGTCTGGATACAGTAAAACTGTGAAGGTCATTAGTTTTGAAAAAACAAACTGTTATGACCTCAGAATTGCTGATTACTAAGCACTAATAAATTTTCAACTCTCTGCACCCCACATACTAAGACTATTTATTACCAAGTTTGGATCATAATATCTAATACAAAGTCATAGTGGAATAAATGTCCATTTAATGACCGAGATAGTTACTACCTCTGATGAGATTTCCATATATGAATACATGTGTAATGGCATTTTGATAGGCAACATAGCTGCATCAGTGTTGGTGGTATTGACATAATTAATCATTCTAACTGGATTAAAATTATTGTACTATGTCATCTACATAAAAATACAACAACGTATAGATTGTTGTTCCTAAATTATGATTTATGCTCCTAAATGGAGAAAACATGTGAGAAAAGGTCCTAGCTAAAAATCATATCAAATCACTTTCCACTACTATTGCACACATTGTTGCTATCAACTGATGAACTTTCCCGGATTTATCTGGAAATCCAGATTTTTGCTCGCCAGAAAAAAGGTCCAGATTTCCTGTAGGAGGTACCATAGTACCCCAGAGTCATGCCATTGATTGAAAAAAATTCAGGATTTTTGGAAAATTCTGAGTTTCATCACTTTGCTAGCCACAGTCCACTTATAACACAATGTTCATTGACACCAGACACTGTGGTAGAATGGAGTCAGACTATATTTAAAAAATAGTGCATGGGTAGATTTCCAGGAAACAAATAGAGAAGATCTTGGAGGTAAAAGACAAGGAAGGAGATGGATTAGCATTTGTCAGTATTATTACATCTATATAGTTTGAGTGTAATATCTTCCAACGGTTTGTTGCATCAGTTCACTCTTTCTTTTTGTAACCTCACTTTCAGGGATTGGCATGGACGCATGTATCACGCCTCTCCGACATGGTGGACTGTCACTTGTACAAACTACAGACTTCTTTTATCCTTTGGTGGATGATCCTTATATGATGGTAAGAACAGAGTATCATGATGTCTAAATTGCTAGCGCAGTTTTCTTCAGCTAAGCGTACACAATTATTCGGTTCCATGATTTTAAAGTTGGTGCCATAGGTGAAAATTTTTCTCATTTGACTTATAAAATATCTGTTCATGGATTTGGCGAAATGCTTTTTTTGATATTATTTATGGTCCACTGTTGTGCTAACAGCTGTGCATCCTGTGAAACTTCTGAATCACTGCTGCATATCGGATATATTTATATAAGGAACCAAAGTTCTGGATCAGTTTGATTCCAGTATATTGTAACACCATATCTAAGTGTTATCATGGTAAAAAATTGCAAAAACCTAACCACAAGGTGCTTTTGGCGAAAGATATTTGAAGATATCAAGTGGTGGATCATAGTCTTGGGTGCATCCCCATGTAAGAGCATATTTTCTAATCATCAAAGGTGTGTTTATATTCCACTGTCCAGTAGGAGCCTTGAAATGAATGTATTTGCTTACCTCCACCCAGCAGGGTTTAGGGGTCAGATCCTGTATTTACTTTCACAACCCTGCTGGGTACTAAACCACTTATACATATGATAAGTTTATAAAAGATCTCAAATGGTTATTAAAACAGTTAGGTCTGCGGACAGGCTATAGTAGTCACAGTTTTAGGAGAGGAGAGTTTTTGCTCTAGATTGGCATTCCTGGTGAGATGATAAAATTAATTAATTCCTAAATAGCAATACAGTCTAACCTGCTCCTAACACCACCTGTCTGAAAGTGCCACCTGCTCTAAATGCCACTTTTTCAAAGTCCCGATGCAAATCCCATTCAAACTGTCCTGTCTGGAACCGCCACCTGCCCAATGCTGCCACCTGCCAGTGTTTCACTGTCATAGGTCTAGAATATTACCTGTCAAGTAACCGCCAGTTGTGATAATACCGTCACTGGCCACACATCACCAACATATTGACCAATAGTGGCTCTTCCCCAATGATTATGCCTCTTGACAGTGTGCATGAAGTTTTGCGCTGACGGTGTCTTAACTATGTTATGTAAAGACAGGTGATTCTTGATGAGTAAATTGACATTTAAGACAATTAAAATAATGATGTAATTAGCTCCCAGTTGGCCAATGGCTCACATAACGCCAAACAGACAAACCTAGAAAATCTGTGAAAAACAGAAAACTTTATGTTCAAATTGTAATTGCAATCTCTAGAAAATATTTTGGATATAAATTGTCATAAAATTTTCTAATTGATCAGTGAGCCCTGGTGGCCTGGTGATTAAGCACCCGGTACTTGGTGTCAATGGCCACAGGTTCGAACCCCGCTAAAAGGTCGAAACTTTTCCAGAGATTAATTTCTTGGCTCACAACATCATGGGTGGCTGACCACGTTAAATGGCGCTGCCATCTACACTGAATTATTTAAAATAAGGGGGAAGTTAAAAACCCCCTGAGGACGTAAAACACTCAAGGTATTTCGGCTCCATCTTTCTGTACTGCTCCCCTGTCAGTGGTGGGGAAGGGGTTTCTCAACTACTCCAACATAGAGGCTGTACCGAATAAGCGACAGCCTCAGGGTTCTCCCCGAACAACAAAACTAATTAATCAGTGAGCTCTGGTGGCCTAGTGGTTGAGCACCTGTCACTTGGTGCCAACGGTCACAGGTTCAAACCCGCAAGAAGTTGAAACTTTTCCAGAGATTAATTTCTCGGCTCACAACATCGTGAGTGGCTGACCACGTTAAATGGCGCTGCCGTCTCCACTGAATTATTAAAAATAAAGGGGGACAATAAAACCCCCCCATAGGACGTAAAACACTCTGGTAGTGACCAGGGTATATCAGCTCCAACTTTCCATACTGCTCCCCTGTGATTGGTGGGGGAGGAGGTTCTAAACCACCCCAACATAGAGGCTGTGCTGAATAAGCGACAGCCTGGGGATTCTCCCAAAACAATACAGCAATCTAATTAATCACAATATACTTTGATATGCCAACTTGCATGCTATTCCTGACATCTTATATATTGTGATATTAAGAAACGACGACCTTCTGCGTGAATTGCAAGATGTTTCGCAAATCCCGCAAAATCTTAACTTTAGATTAAAAATTGAAGGCTCTGAAGATGTATGATAAAGGCTCCAATTCTCACACTGTTGGGAGTGGCATTTGGTGTGAGCAGAGACCAAATACAAAAACTCATCAAGCGTAAGGCTGATATATTGGTTGAATATAGTGGAAACCCACCCAGTCATAGCCGATGTATTCACCATAAGGCTGACAATGACTAAATCAACAAACTGATATGGAGATGGCTTCAGGATGCCACTACAAGACGTATGCAAGTCAGTGGGTCATTGATACAGCGTCAGGCCCTCAAATTTGCTGCTGATCACAGTCATTTCTAAAATACAAAAACATTGTGTTTGGGTCTGTGACTGACGAGAGTGGTGGTGTAGATTATTATGAGTGCGCCACCATGTACAGCTAGTGATAGTGGCAGTGAGCGTACAGAGTCACAAGCACCTACATGTATATTTTAACAATTAGATATACATACACACATGAATATATTGTAACAATTAGATATACACACATGAATATAAGTAAATAGCATATCTATATATATTATAAAAATGTGTTGTTTATTTACTGGAAGTTCCACCGTTTAATAAGTGCCTGGAGTTCAACCTGTCTGGAAGCTCCACCTGTCTATAAACACCACTTTCAGTGAGTCCCCACAAGTGGCGTTAAGACTGTATTTCTATATAGATTACAAGTATGCTATGTTGTGATGTCACAGTGTTATGGGTGGAGACCACAGTATCCAGACTATTTAATTAGTTAAACTTAAATGCTCACTTTTGTAGGAAACTTCAATTCCAATTCAAAATTTCTCAATTCCAATTCAGAATTTCTCAATTCCAATTCCATTTTTTTTAAATAATCAATTGGAATTGACAGTCAATTCCGGAATTGTCTGGAAAGGACTGCAACAACCTGAATTTCTTGTAGCAGTTTCATTTTTATTAAATATAACAGAGCATCTTTTTTTTCTAGTATATTATTTGTATGGGGACTGACTGTCGGACTGTAAGTCAGATCTTAAGGCAAATAGCTAAAAATATCTGCTAAAGAACAATATGAATTCAAACATTAGGAAAATATAAATTATCATTAATATTTAAGTATCAATATAAGTACCTTTTTCTAACAAAATAATAAAACTGTCGTTGTTTATGGTGGTTTTATTCAGATCTTCCAATATGGTTAATGGCCGTTACAACTTTTCACTCATGCACTATGGTGCTAAATATTATGTTTAGGGATGGTTAATTTGAAACTACAGTTATGTATGCAGTCAAATATAAAGTTGACAGTTTATTTTTGCTGAAAAATTTACATTTTATTAAAAATGAATCATGAAGTTGGAACTGTAATAGACATGTTATCAATATATGAAACATATTGTGATCTCACAGTTTGTAAAAGGAATGTTTTTATCAGATGGTTCTTTTGGACTTTTGCTAGATGGTGAAGCTGTCGTGGAAATTGGCTGAAAAAATTAACCTTTAGCCAAATTGGCTACACAGATGTTAGAAAATGGATGCATAGTTAAGGCAGCCTTTTCTTAATCGAGTATTTTATTACTTCATTCTACACATTGACTGGAATGTTCTTTGTTTTAATGCTGTTATGTTTTTGTTGTTATTATTTCAGGGTAAAATAGCTTGCTCTAATGTTGTGAGTGACCTTTATGCTATGGGTGTCACAGAGTGTGACAACATGCTCATGTTGCTCGCTTTGAGTCAGAAGCTGACAGATAAAGAACGTGATGTTGTGTCACCGCTTATGATCAGAGGTTTTAAGGTCAGTGTTGTATTATGTTCTTTTGTTTGTGAATCTTCTGGACAATTGTTGAATACCTTGCTAAGTGTATCACATTTTCTATGATATTCAACGACCCATGATGGGCATTATTTTGTTGTTGTTTGCCAATAAGCTATTGGTTTGTTTGATGTGAATTGTTGTATATTAAATCAAAAATAATAATAATAATAACTTCACATACAATGAAGGCTCATTATATCAAGGCTGGGTTAAATAAAAGGACCTTTACCTCCAGATAATCTATGGATCTAGCAGAGCATTGTTCATTTCTGTAAATTAATTGATAAATCAAACTACTGATTTCTTGGTATGTTTTCACGGGTCCCTTTAAAAACCATAGCTGTATTTAAATAAATTTTGATAATAATTTTGAAAGCATGTTTTTAATTGCAATGGGTAGGCTCATTTAGGCAGAGATTGTGTTTCTTATGGGTTGAGTTCTGAGCTCTAAAAATTGGAGTTTTGATTTTGCCATTCTCTTTTAATTCATTGGCACTTTCAATCATGACACAGCACACTGTCATCCTGAAGACTATAGTTGTTGTATACTTTAGCATATGGCTAAGGGAACAAGTGCAAACGACAGATTGGTCACACCCATTGAATCTACATCCATCAGTAAAATTTACAAACAAGCAAGGTCGATTTGTCAGAATCCCAATCAAAGTGAATTGAATGTCTACCCTTAATACGCATGCTGTCCTTTTAGAGTCTTCATGAGACCGTAAACTTGGTCACACCATTATAGTGCTGGTATATTTTAGATCTGGTCATCCCAGTGATTTAGGGCTTAGAATTGATCCACTGTGTGCTGTTTCATGTTTTAATTGATCACATTAAATATGTCATTAAGTCCCACTGGCTTTATGGTGTCTAACTTCCTTCCAGAGTGATAGTATTTCTATTTGTAGGATGATGTAGTCAGGTGAGCTCACTATTAGTCACTCTGATCTTTGTTCTTCATTATGGCTTCTCGTCATTTATCTCCGACTAGTTTTAGATACTGGTGTGTGAGCACTTCTGATCTGTTTATTGATCATATTCTGGTTATACACATCGGTACTGATGCACCTTTCCTGTCAGCCTATGTTTGGTCATCACATATAATGAAGAGATGCTATTAATACTTGTTCCCAGGTATTTGTATTAATTTTATGACCTGTTGTCTTGATTTCCAAACAAATAAATATTTTTAAGCAGTATCATTCACAGCGAGACACACTACTTTCAACCTAATATGATTCAATCCAAACAAAACTTTTTATTTTCATAACAAGTCAAGTTTGTCTATAATGCCATTTTATTAAACAAAACTTGTTAATTCTACCTGAAACTTTTATTAGGGTGTGTCCTTGGGGTTATGACTGGATAATTGAAGTATATGTTGTACAACTAGTTCTTCTTGCACTGTGGATGGTCTTTTAATGTTATGGGAAAGGTATCTCACACTCAGCAAATATAGAGTATTGTGATCATTATGTTAGCATGTAGGTTGTTAACTTTAAAAACTCACATGTTCCAGTAACGCATTTGATAGCATGGGATTGAATCTCAACATTTACATTGTGTGTATATTCCAGATCTGATCAGTATTCAGGCTGAACAAAACGCTGAATCATATTTGCCTAAACTGTTGACACACTGAGTTAATCAGTGATTATAGCCCAGCAACTGCTTCCAATTAGCAAGGGTTGTGAAATCAGTTAACTAAATTAGATAGATATTTGTATTCGGCGGCATACATGATATTTTATATACATAAATACAATTAGTAACAGATACAATATAATTGTATATTGCTGAGGGGCCACATGACTTGAAGCTGTCTACCTTTGACACCTCAGTAAATCTGAAATGTGATGTGTTCTGAGGTGTTTGTGTCTAGTATACATATAATTTAAGGCTAATAGCTTGATGAGCCATCCAGTTCTGGGTCACAATTAGTGAATTACTGAATTTTTTAGGTTTTCTATGGGCATTGAGAATATTCATTAAGCATTTTTGTTTTTAATGTTAGTGTAAATGATTTAAAGATATATCTTTCTTTATTTGTGTGTGGTATATTGTACCATATTAATAGACCATCATGTCTTATCAGTTTAGAGGCAATGTTTGTTCTCATTGCATTTACATGTCAGTTTTCTTTATTTCTTGTATATAAATGTCACTGTTGGTGGTTATAATATTCATATGTGAGCTTGGTAATATTCATTTACTTCCTGCAAACAGAGGTCCTGGCACCTGTAATTAATCGTATTGTCTTCTGCATAATAATAATTTTTCACATATGTTTCATGTGTTCTCCATATGGTAATACCATAATCTGTGTAGGGATATATTAGTGAGTAGTAGAGGGTTAGTAAATGTCTAGTACTTATTGTATTCTTGACCTTTTGCATAGCATATAGAGAGCTACTAATTTATTTTTTTGTAAATTTGATATTTTCAAGCCAATCAAGTTGCTCGCCCACATGCATACCCACAAAATTCTCAGTTTGCTTAAAGATATTAAATTAATTTCATATGCATATATTTAAGATCATATGGAGTTTGGCTTTGTTTGTGATTAAATGATACATATTAAGTTTTACTAATATTCAGTGATAATTTATTTGATAGAATGTATTCATCCAGATATTCATGTTCTGTATTGGTGGATTTATACAGCTGCTCTGTGTTAAAGGATGACATGTATACTGTTGTCATCAGAAAATAAAATGGTTTTGCAAATGTAGTTTATGAACACAGAAATCATTGTCTAATGATGGGATATGTTGATACTAATTATAGAGTTCTTTTAAGGCTGTTGAGGATACTTTTGCAATAAAGATAGATCCATCAGTGATGGTAGCATCCAATCTTCATTAATTGTTTCAGTAGGGAAATGTTAGTGCCAGCATATTAGATGGGAGGATGTTGAGATATTAGAATTTGGTCATTATGTTAGTATATGACTGTTGCTGATAAATGCTCATAAGGAAGTATTTCCTTTTTCAGCGCTTACTCTACTGGAGCTATTTAGTATTTGTTTTGTAATTGTTTCTTCTTTCCAGGATTGTGCTGAAGAGGCAGGCACCAGTGTAAATGGTGGACAGACTGTAGTTAATCCTTGGATGATAATAGGTGGAGTGGCTACCACAGTCTGCCAGCCAAATGAATTTATTATGTAAGCTTCATGAACAATTGCCACTTGTTATAATTGCTTATTTTTATATAAACTGATTGCGTGATATCAATTAATATTTAGAAAAATGTATCTGTCCCGTAGAGTGGTATCATTTTGAAGTGAGATTTATTTGTTCCAGGCCAGACAATGCTGTAGTAGGTGATGTACTGGTGTTGACAAAACCGCTTGGTACCCAGGTTGCAGTAAATGCCTATCAGTGGCTGGATCAGCCTGAGCGCTGGAACCGGATAAAGCTGGTTGTTAGTGAAGATGATGTGCGCAAAGCATACCAGCGGGCAATGTTTAGCATGGCTAGGCTAAATAGAACAGGTAATGATCCCTTGTTTCACATGGTGTTGGTGTGCTTAATTTTACGCAGAATTCTTTCTCTTAATGGCATCTTGTTTATAATTTATTATGTGTGTTAATGGCTAGATTTTTTAAACCACAGTTGCTTTCTTTCTAGTACAATTTCATTTCTCACTAAAATAGGTGGTTTTGAATTTGAGAAATTTTTAGGAATAATGTTTAGAAAACTGGAACATTCTTCTTGCTTTGCTTAATTTGAGGTTTTTGTTTTATTAAATTTAGGTGCCCATCTTATGCACAAGTATAATGCACATGGAGCAACTGATGTTACAGGATTTGGGTTACTGGGTCATGCTAACAACTTGGCCCAAATACAGAAGAATGAAGTGGGATTTGTCATTCACAATCTACCAATCATTGCTAAAATGGCTGCAGTAAGCAAAGCTTGTGGTAATATGTTTGGTCTCCTACAAGGGCACTCTGCTGAAACATCAGGTTTGTTTGAGCAAAATTCTTGCACAGTAACTAAGACTAAATTATTACAGTATAGAATTAGAGAATCATCTGATTTCTCTTTTATGTTATACAGTTTTTTATGTGACACATTTCAGGAGGTTTGCTGATTGCACTGCCAAGAGAACAAGCTGCTGCTTTCTGTAAGGACATAGAGAAACAAGAAGGATATCAAGCTTGGATCATTGGCATTGTAGAGAAGGGTACTAGGTCAGCAAGGATCATTGACAAACCACGTGTTATTGAAGTCCCAGCCAAAGAAAAAGATGGGGAACTTTGGTAACCAGTATGCGATCTGTAATCACACTGATATGAAAGTCATTTGTAACTTCTCATTTATTGTCTGTCCTGTTCTCAGATGTGAAAAATCCTTTGCTAGCTCTGATCAAACATCTGTGGAGCAAAGAAGTCTGTAGGGGGATTGTTCACATCAGGGAACTGGACTCTCATCATTTACCATTTATTGTCTTATCTAATCAAATAATTAAGGCATAATGTCTAAGCTATGCTTGTCTGCCCCATCCTGGTTTACTTGAGCACTAAGCTGGTTGAATGGCGCATGCTTGCATATGGTGCCGCGTGGTGAATGGATCGACTTATTGCAGTACATACGAGGTGACCTATTCTGCATGTGAAGCAATTTCAGCAAAACAGATTTTGATGGCCTGATCTTGTGGATGCCAACCAGAGTAGGGTCATCACTGTACTGTGGCACTCAATCCATTCAGTTGATTTTAAATGTGTATGAAACTGATTCCTTGTTGTTTGGCTAAAGTTCTATCATTTATTTGCCAATGATGTAATACCTAGATGAGGTATGACTTTGTTAAGGGATATACTTCAAAAAGGGATTATACCTCTACTTATTAGAATCATGAGCTGCTTATCAATTCCATTATGATGGAAAGAGAGTTCAGCTGTTTTGAGAACTTGTGTTTTATCCGGTGGGTCAGTGACCTATCGGAAAATAAAGTGTACTTGTAGGATGGAGTTGTTTTTGTGTGATTTGTGATAAACTTACACACATACACATACTGCAAATCTATAATGTATTTTGTTAAATAAATACTGCGCTGATAGAACAAATAAATTCACAATTCTTCACAACACCACAACATGCTTGGTATTCCTAACCATATCAAGTTCAGACTAGATTAGTCCGAGTTACTTATCAAATGTTGGTTATGAAATTAACCACGTAAGTGTCTAAACTTATTTGTAACTGCTAGATAGATCTAGTACAAATACATTTAAAAGGTCTGATGTTAATTAAATCACTTGCCATTAACCACCTTTATTTTAACACAGCCTTGATATAATTAGCCTACCATTATTTGAAGTTACTGTAATTACTGTTGATTTTATACACAACAATCCTCGTCAAACCAACAATTAGCTTATCAGCAAACAGCAACAAAATAATGGCCACCATGGTTCGTTGAACACCATGGAAAATATGATACACTTAGCCAG
The DNA here is from genome assembly GCA_025642065.1 of Paralvinella palmiformis. Lineage (NCBI taxonomy): Eukaryota > Metazoa > Annelida > Polychaeta > Terebellida > Alvinellidae > Paralvinella > Paralvinella palmiformis. The sequence goes on from JAODUP010000477.1 coordinate 56,525, forward strand.
GTATTCAATAATTGTCCAAAAGATTTACAAACTAAATTATGTAATACAACACTGACTTAGTACAAACACATTTAAATGTTCAGCCGTTAATTAAATCCATTAACAAGACTTGCTAATGCAGTTGTGATGTAGTTTGGTGGAATGTGGGTGGAACTTCGGTTTGTGTGACACCATTAACAATGTTTGTAATTAACTTTGATTCCTGATAATCCTCTAAAAATGAGAATAACTGACAATGTACAAGGAACCATTTTATGCTGAAAAAGCTTACATATGGAGGGTGAATAAATGTAGACATGCTAGCATGAATCAAAGAACTAGTTTTGTTTATCCATACATATACTCTCATAATATATATATATATATATCATTTTAATGTTTATTTAAATAAATTGTGAATATAATTGTTCAGTAAACCCACAGAATGGATGTATAACACCCAGCTATGCATACAGCTGAAGTGGGATGAAAGTTTAAAAAGTACCGGAGTGGGGCCTACGTAATTAAAGCCTAGAGGTCCAGCCATAGGTTAACACTGCCCTGTGAAAGTGTTGAAGTGGCATTTTCGCTTACAGTAATCACCCAGATATCACAAGATAAAAAATTAATAATCACGAAGTTTTGAATTCTAGTGTTATAATTAATGATCTAATTCCTATATGTCGGTCCTTTGTTTTATTTACATGTACAGTAAGCTGTGCTAAAAGGTGGAACACAGGTTCGATCCTGTCAAAAGGTCGAAACCTTTCCTGGAAGTAATTCTAACCATACCACATCGTGCGTGGTTGACCACGTTAAACGGCACCGACATCTGCACTGAATTAATTAAAAAGGGGGATGTTGAGGATCCTCTGGGGACGTAATACATTCTGGCATTGGCCATCCTCGCGGAATTTCTGCTCCATCTTTCTGTACTGTTCCCCTGTGAGTGGTGGGAGACGAGATATTAATAGCTACTCAATAAAAAGGGACCACACTGGAAATAAGTATGGAGGCTGTGCCAAACAAGCGACAGCCTGACGATACTCCCCAAACTACAAGCAAGCAAATAAGTGCAAACACTTTCGTGTGCTATCCCTGTTTCATCATCATAGATCATGAAAAGATATCAATCAATAAAGTAATTTACTAGCATTTTTTAGTGGCTCCATCTAGTGAATGAAGTCTTGGGGTGGATTTTTTCTTGATTTTCTTGATTTGAAGATGAAATAGATTAGTGTTTCTTAAACACAATAGAAAATATTCGGAAAACATTTCCAATCGGGTCTCTTGATATTTCCTCAAGCTTTCAGTAATCAAGAAAAATGACAACGATGCATTTTCGCACTTTTTAAATTTAAAAACACCCTGCGGGACGTTATGATCCACGTTATCCCGAACTAAATGATTGCCCGCAGGCAACACCCGGAGAAAAAGAAGATATTCATGTAAATATATTGGTTTTTTGACACAATTATTAGTCACCCTGGAATTGTGGACAGTGGTGCCCCATAGATGTGATTTACTTGGATTACAAAAAAAGCTTTTGTTACTGTCCCTCACCAAAGGTTATTGAGGAAATTGAAAGCGTACGGTGTAACCGGTAGATTACTGGAGTGGATACGAGATTTTTTATCTGGACGAAGGTAATTGTAAATGGAAAGCTGTCATCATGGGCAGATATCCTGAGCGGAATACCTCAATGAAGCGTGTTAGGTCCGATCTCGTTTGTCATTTTTTATAAATGATCTGCCAGATGTAGTCAGCAGTACAGCAAAAATATTTGGTGATGATACAAAACTGTTCCATGAAATTAGGACAATAGAAGATCACGATGTCCTGCTGCAGGACCTTGACAACCAGATGGAGAACAACATGGCGAGACATAGATGGTGCACCTCAGGATCTAGTAACCACGCTGGATGTCTGCAATCCTCAGTTCGTCATAGGGATATACTGTGCTTTAAAACCCTGCTCACATATCCAGTATCTGTGTGCACAACTGAACGTAGCTTCAGTGCATTGAAACGCATTAAGACACCCCTACGTAATGCAATGACAGGACATAGGTTGTCTTTTGTAGTGCTTTTAGTTCCTCGTCAATATATACCCCCAAGTCCCTCTCATTTCTGGTCTCTTCTAATAACTGTGAGTTCATCTGGTATGTTAGTCTCTGGTTTGAGCTGCCTAGATGGAGGCTCTTACACTTGGCTTCGTTGAACCCCAGTTGCCACTTGTTCGACCAATCCACCTGTTCACTATGTTCTCCAAGGATTGAACATTGACCATGTCTTCACCACAATGACGGTATATATCTGCACGCCCAGCAGCATTCAAACAAGACAATTTTGTGGGTATGAGATACTGAGCTTGGAAGCCAGGTAATGGGTCTATCAGTTTCTCCACCAGTTCAGTTGTTAGATGGTACAACAAAGTAAGTATAAGCCTAGGGATCGTTACCAATATTGTGAAAGGTTTTCTACCTCATCACTGGTACGATGTTGTTGCCTTCCAACTGTTCATCGTTTTGCTGGATGTATCTCATCCTTGTTAGCAATCCTTGCAACCTTCTCGAACAATGCGTCCAAAACGGTCTCATAAGTGCTCTCTGACTTTAATGTGCCAACCCATATTCTGGCTTCCTTTGAGGCATCAACTAGATCCAGGTCAGAGCTCTGAACTGCTATAGACAATCAACGTACGTACTGTAACGTCAATACAACAATAATGAAATCCCACTTGGTGATGGGTGCTTCAAGATATATTTCTGTGATCTCTCTAACCTCGCTAACTATGTGTGTTTCCTCGACAATCACTTGGTAAGCTGTTACAAACACAGCCAAACAATCTGCCCTGGTTGCCCAACGACTTTCAAAAAGTATTTTCAGTTTAACTCGTTCTCCCATTTCTTCTCTGACAGGAGACTTGTGACCCTGGTCAGATGAGGGCGCCGAGCTTGATGACTCTGGAATGGATGGCTTAGTTATGTTATCAGGTGCAACATGAGGCCCCATAGTTAGTATTACATGTGGCTTAATCAAATTCATCAGACAACCTTTCAGTTGCTTGGGCTGCTGCGTTGAAAAACCTCCTGAATAGTTATTGAGCCATTGGGTTTAATTTTGTCATGCTAATTTAATTGTAAATCTTCTAAATGTCTAAAGCTAAATCAAACCCAGAAAAAGCAATGCCTAATAACATTTAACGCATGTGCATGAGATACTGGTTGTAACGTATGACGATCATATAACCACGAGGAATTATTTAAATGCGTCACAGTATGTGCTATTTGACGTCACCATCAAACTGACAGTCATTTATTGTACGTGCAAAACAAAGTGACCCATTAACCTGAAAGTTATATTATTTTAAAAAGGCTCGGCAGGGTATGTGTACATGTACATGCTGGTTTAGCCCCTGCCCACGGGCACCTGGACCCAAGATCTTCATGGTACAGTAATATGATTTATTTAGGAGCAATTTCAAAAGTGTACAAATGGTATGAGGGGAAAAATTAAATGCTCATTAATCTATTACTTTCAAGATATATGCTTGCAAGCAGTATACCAGTATTCATATAAGTTTCAGTATTATATATCGTAGTCAAGTTTAAGATCTCTTTTATTCTTGAGATAAATACAACTGAGAATAAATAACCTTTCTCTGGAAATATTTTATGTAATGCTAATGGACTTCTAAATCATTCCCAGAAACACATTTTATTGTACAGTAATGATACATATGTATATTTCATGTATTTGTTTTTTTACTGTGGAAAACGCTTTCATTTGCCTGCAATACCACTGGAAAATTCTCTTCCTGTCTGTGTTTGAACCCAAAACTAATTAGGATGTTAAGGTGTAGTCTCTAAATGAACATATATATATATATATATATATATATATATATATCTGATGATGATGAATATATATTATGAAAGTTTGTAGTAAATTGTGTCATGGTTTCTTTATAATAGCTGTATATGTTTATATATCCAAATAAATAAAATTGAAAAAACCATGGCATGACCTATAATTGTTGTGTATGATAATTGATGATAAATTGACATGTTGAAAAATATGTCAATATAAATATCCTTTATTTAAAAAAGCCAGATCATATCTAATTTTATACTACTTTTCGGGAAATGAAAAGAAATGTCTTTCTTTTGGTATACGGCGCAGAATGAATCACTGCTCCTAGACGACACGTAACTAAGGCAGGTGTCCGTGACAAGCCGTTTCCAGCAGCTAGGATCGCTGCGGTGCTTGAATTCAAAATGGCGCCCCATGTTAAGAGAGATATCATGGGAATAATCCCGCTACCGCCCAAATCGGGATATTGGTCAACTGCGCATGCTCGGATTAGAGGGTTAGGTTAAGAGTTAGGGACTGTTAGCATGCACGTAGTAAGCCCGTGGAACAGATCTTTCGTGACTTTGTTACTTATTTGGCTGGTAGCATGATAGTTTCCTTGCTCGCTCTCTAAAATGTCAAGTAACACGTCTTGTTATAAACAGTCTCTGATATAAGTTAACAGTAAGGCCTATTCCAGAAATCATTGTATGGGGGTGGCGGTAGACACCTTGTTTACCCCATCAGCCACAATTAATTTTAATAAAGTTAGTTATAATAAATTTTTTTACAAATCAATACACTTTATTCTGATTTGCTAATAAATATATTTTATGTGCATGATCTGTTAGCTTTCTACGAGTATGCATTTATGATAATATTCATCCTAGATTGTGATTTGTTATATGACTACAAACCGAAGTATAAGTACATATTGTCACCTGGAGGAATTGCCGATTTCAGCATTGGGCATTATATAGTGTCCCTCCGATAAATTATGATATTACGCAGCATTCAAGTGGACAATGTGACCTCAAAAATCAGGTTAAAAGGTCTGAATAGGCAAAACACTGTGGTCTTGATGCCATTAGATTCAGAAATATCTGGATTTTGTCAATCCATTCCGTGGCCATAACATACCATAAACATTTATTGCACACACGTCAGACTGTTCACGATGATACTGTCAAAATTAAAACGATGTTTTTTCGGTGTAAAACTGTTACATTACCTCCGATGAGATTCATTTCTTCGTGATTTTACATAAAATATAGACGGTGTTCAATTTCCTGACACTCACCCACCACCATACATAGATTTGCACAAAACCGACCAACAATAATTATAACTTTTCTAGTCTACCCACCATCCATAATTTTTCTATTGCTCAGACCCTATAACCCATCTAATATTAATAAAATTGCCGCCCGTGACCCCCATATAGTCATAACTGGAATATCCCTAATCTCTGGAGACTTTTGCCACCGGAGCCTTTTCGCCATTGGGATCATTCGCCACTTGTGGCTGTGCATTTTCGTCACACCCAATCGTGGTACCGTATTTTGCACTGAAATATATTTACTGACCTCTGAGAAGTGGTTTTGGCTTGCAGTGGAATAATATCATTGGAGTTATTGTTTATTCCCAAATATAATATCAAACAAAACTGTGTCCAAGGATTCCAGTGCGAGGCAAGGGTTCCAGCCAGGGTTGGGAGGTTTCTCCCCATCACGGTAAAAACCACGATAATTACCCAGTTTCTGCCGATACGACAGAAATACTTTCTGCCCAGGGGAGAAATGACAGAAAGGGGAGAAACTAAATTTGTGGAAAATTGCCATGAAAATACCCAATTAATAGAGACTTTAACAGTTCGAAACAAATATACATAAGCATAAGTTATTTAATTATAAATCTTATCCACATGTCACATACTTATTTAAAGTGTATATAAATAATTCATCACGTTTAAGATTGTGAGATAAAAGATTGAGATGATGTATTTCTGGTATCTGTGCAGTTTTATAATGACTGCTTTGTTATGCAAGGCAACATAACACTATCAAATACCCAATCAACTATGAGGAGGGTGATGGTGTGTCTAGTCATGCTTGAATACTACTGACAACATCATGTAGTCTGTAGTAATAACTACATGTATGTATCACTGTGAAGAGATGCTGCTGTGTAATAACACTCACCCACTGCTGCATATTAAAGTGGGTGAGTGGTGTATGATTGTTAATACACCATAGCACAGGGAAGTATCTGCACAGCCTAATTATAATATGGTAGATAGACTATCATAGATTAATGTGACACTGATGGGGGTTATCAATCTCAGCAGATTAGTTAGTTATTCTTGAGCAGATAAGTTGGCTGATCATCAGTAATATTAATTTGTAAATGTTGAATATTGTGGCTGGACAAATTGCTTTATCTTGAAGTTTTGGGGTGCTATTTTACACATTATCACGTAACGTTCAACATGTTCAAGGGAGGTGTACCACGATATTCTGTCTGGCAGCATTTTACATCTGTGATGATGGCTGGAAAAGAGTATGTGAAATGCAATATGTGTAATAATCAGCAACTGGCAAAAGCTTATCGCCACAAAGTGCATTATATCAAGTGTAGTGTTGTACACCAGTTACCAGAGGCTGAACTCATTCCTGATCGACCCATAGTGAGAAAAGGGGAGAGATCTCCATCACCACCACCAGCTAAACGCCAAGCTCACTCCATGCCGATCGTTTCAGCTCAGCAACACATGGATACTCATATTGTGAAGACTTCCACGAATTACAAAAACAGAATCGACTTGGAGGTTTCAAAGTTATTCTACGCTTGTAACATTCCATTCAATGTTGCTGAACAGTCACAGTTTTAAAAGGTCATGAATATGCTGCGCAATGGATATCAGTCACCCAGTCGCAAACAAATTGCAGAAAAATTCCTCGACTCCGTTTATGATCAACTTCAAAGTGACATGAAAAATCTCATTGATGGCAAGACAGGCACACTGGTACAAGACGAATGGAGTAACATTTACAATGAGCCTATCATCGCCAGCAGCCTACAGGTCGAGAGTAAATCGTATCTGCTAGATAGTGATCCCACTGGATCCATGACGAAAACCAGCGAGAACTATAATACTTTGTGTCAGGAATCCATCCAAAAAGCCAGACACTTACAATTGTTCTGTGTCAGGAATATGTACTGATAACCCAAAAACAAAAACATGGAACGGATGCACGCTGCCTTACAACAGGAAGATCCAGACCTCACTGTATGGCTGCTCTGCTCACTGGCTTAACTTGTTGGGTCAAGACCTCACTACACAATCTGTCATGAAGCACATTGTGGAAGTGCAAAAGTATTTTCGAAACCACCACGAACCATGTGCCTGTCTGATTGAATGTTTAGATAGTCACAAACCACAAGAAAGTCCAAGACATCAACATCTTCAGAAACGCGAAGGACATGGCTGATCAGCTACGACCTGTTGCCAACGCTATTGATTGTTGCCAAGCAGACAATGCTTCGCTGGCTGCAGCATGTGATACGTGCTATCACTTCTTCATCATCCCAAACTCCAGTCATCTGCACCCAAAGACATGGTCGTCAAACGGCCTACAAACTATATTCAGAATATCAAGGAGCCAAACTGTCAGCTGCTCAAACAGAAGTAGTGAATGAATTTCTGGTGTCAAAAAATCCAACCTTCATTGCCGAACTGATCACATTCCAGGCCAAATCAGTGCCATATCCCAAAGCATTTTTTACTGAGGCTGCACTCAGCATTGACCCTATTACTTGGTGGAACGCAATTAAACCAAGTGGAGTGAATTCGGATTTTGTGGATTTTGTGCTTCGCCTACGGCAATCTCCATCATCATCTGCATCAATCGAATGAATCTTCTCAACCTTTGGTCAAATTCATAACAAAATCAGGAACAATCTTGGCAACAAGTCATCAAAGTTGGTGTTTTGCTACCGTTTACTGAGGGGGGAGATATGAAAACTGACTATTAATGATATGGATATGAACATTACCACAGTACATCATGTATGTACATCTGTGTAATGTACATGTAAACATGTTCTAATACCACAATTTTCATACACAAAATCGTACAGGTCTATGTGCCAAATGTGATATAATAAACCAATTAAATCTTGAATATTTGTTCTTTTTCTTTCAACTATTTTATTAAACAGATGAATAAATGCAGGGGAGAAATACCTTTCTGACGTGGGACAAAGCCAACCATGCTGGCAAGTAAAAACCCTGTGCTAAGCAATGTGTCATAAACGACTTCTAATATTCATGCAGAGTGTCGTCGCTTTATTAATCATTTATCGAAATGATTTCCATCTTGTTCGGCATTAATTAATCAATGTTACATTGAGTACAGTTCATCTCTGTTTAACAATATCGGACTAACTAGTTGGATTAACCGGGTACATGTCGAAACTAAGCTTAGCACCTTTTCGGATTGAGTTCTTTAGTCAGCAACAAATTCCACAAACACCGCTATGAGCTGGATTCTAACCCACAACCTGGAGGTTTGCAGCACAGTACTTAACAACAGCGCCATCGGAACACCTTCAGTTTCCCTTTGCACCAAATGGCATTACTGTTTCTTGTAATATATAATATCAAGCTGCCGATATCTATTAACTGGACGCGCATGTTAAACTATCTTTCTGGTAGGTTGATGAGTACTAACGATATATAGGTCAATAGATGTAATACATAACGGTTAAGACAATATACAGTTATGAGTATCGCTCTATGTGAAAGTGTGTGTGTTCCCAAAATTGGCAAACGACATGGAGTTTGCGCCGAAATCGCATGCCCCGGAACAAGCATTAAGACATTCCCCCTAAACAGGATTATAAATGGGCCTCTGCACCAACACTAAGTAACAGCCACCCAGTAATGTTAAAAATCACTTGACACAATTCCTGATCAGACTCAAGTGATTAATTATCCCACAGAGTTTCTGAATTTACTGGCAGATCCAGGAGACCCACCACATTGTCTCAGTCTAAAAGTAGAGACATCAACCATACTCCCTTTTTCCACATTTAGATCCACCACACCTGTTTATTCGAAGACTGATTGGTAAGAAGCTTATTTCCCAAGTTATTGAGAATAGAATACTTTATGGATGCGGCAAGGGAGAAGCTAAATGTAATCATTCCGAAATTCCCTACCTTTCCAACTAATTTGTCATTTACGTTCAAGATACTCTCATTTTCCTTACGTCTAAGCTTCGCAATGTCCATCAACAAATCCCTAGATCAGACGTTGAAAGTAGCTGGATTCAATTGGAAGAATTCTGCTTCTTTCATGGACAGTTCTTTCTGGGATGTTCACGTGTTAGAACAATCTTTATACGAATGCTCCAGGTCGAAAAAAAGGAACATTGTTTATTCTGAAGTCCATAGCTCAAGTTGCTTCGAACCATGTATTTCTGTTAAAAATGATATATATCATAAGACTGTATAGTTTTTGCCCACTTATCCAGTGCTCACATACACACACGCACAACACACACACTAGAACACACATCACTCAAGTCTACCAATGAAGCACAAAACGCTTCTAGCTCACGGCCAAACTAGAATTCAGAAGAAACCGCCTTTGGTCTTCAGTAGTGTACCATTTATAGACCACCGTGTGTATAATTAACGTGACACAAAGAGCACAAGAATATAAATGCTGTGTGTAATGCATATACACCGAAATAGTGCACTGTAATTTCACGTAGTGTCTGTCAGCGAGTTTTTCTTCGCTAATTAGAGAAAACAGTTGGTGAACCGATCACATGAATGCAACGCGTCATAATAGTTGTGTTGTGTTAGTTGTTATAATAGTGGTGCTTCTTGGTAGGAGAATTTATGACGTGAAACATTCCGAGAAATTCTTTGTAGTATCGAACAATGTTACCGGATTGAGGCTAGTACCGGAGCAGGAGATCCCTGTCGGTTTAACTAACTGGTCGTGGAACTGGCAGACCGATCGATACATCGACTTCATCAATGTTGTGAGCAAAATATATTGTTTTATTTATTTTACAGACCATTCATTTTAAGATGTTTTATTTTTATTAACTAATACGCTGATCCCGTAGCTCAATTAGAACAAAGGCTCACCATTGCATACTTCTAGATCAGGGCTCGAATCCCAGAAAAAATCTATACATGTCTGTAGGAAGTTTCATTCGTCGTATAATTTTCTGAGGCTAAAACAAAGCGAACACTAACTAACTAATTAGCAAACTCACTTGATCTATTGTAATGTTACAAGTATAATTGTATATCTCAGTATATGTCACATCGCTATATAGTGTTTATATATAAGGATCATTCAATATACTAGATTTTTAGCTTATGTATTCTTTGGTCTCTGGTGAAATTGGGGAAATAATGGAAGACCCCCAAAATTAATATTTGCAAAACAAAATATCGTCTGCCATTAATGCAAATTTCACCAATAGACGACGCCCTCCTATCTGTCCAGTTATCGAAGCCCATGCTGGTATGAGGCAATTCCTGCCAAACCTTATCCAACAACGAGCATCTACTGGCGTTGGAACTTCAAAAGTTGGACGATAGCTACCTTCCATAAAATGCAAAATACATTACGGAAACGGAAGTCACGTGGTCAGAATTGGCGTCTGAGGTGTCTCCCCCTCGTGTATCAGATCGGAGTTATGAAGTGCGGCACGTCAGACTTATTCTATTCACTAACCAGTCACCCCGATGTCATCCGACCACCAGCCAAAGAACCAAACTACTGGAACCAAATCAGATACGGTATTAATGTCATCAAATTTTGGTTCATGCATATTTAATTAAAGAATGTTAATCACTTAATATACCTTTGTATTCCTGCTACACCGATATGTTATTGTTTTGTTATATTTTTATCTGTATTGTTTTTTTCATGCCGATCGTTTAGGACACAATGCTTCCGTAGAAGAGTATTTGGATTTATTTGACCAACCGGCTGAAATAATCCGGAAGAAAACGGATCTAAATGGCTACCACAGAGCAATTACTGGTTAGTTGGTCCACTGCATAAATACCTACAGCTTAACCACACACACACACACACACACACACACACTAGGTCGCCGGCGTTCACCTGGTGTAGGGTCACAGGTTCGAACCCAGCAAGAGGTCGAAACTTTTCCAGATATTAATTTCTCGGCTCACAACATTGTGGGTGGATGACTACGTTAAATGGCGCTGCCTTCTCCACTGAATTATTAAAAATAAAAGAGGACGTTAAAAAGGGTATTTCGGCTCCATCTTTCCGTACCGCTCCCCTGTGAGTGGTGTGGGGGGGGAGGTTTATCAATCACTCCAACATAGAGGCTGTGCCGAATAAGCGACAGCCTGGGGATTCTCCCCCCAAAACCATACAACAAGAACAGTACACACACACACAGACACACACTCGGGATACATGCTCGAAGGAGATGGGCACGAATTTCTTCAACTCGATTTGATAGATATAATTATATGATAAAGACGATGATCGTGTGACAATTTTTTTTTTCCAGTTGATGCTAGCGTCCATTATTTGTTTTTGTTTCACCATTGGCGACGGTTACCACTTAATAAAGGACAAGACTTTCCCAAATATGGCATCCCCCACATAATAAAACATCTGGTAGCTGATGCTAAAATAATAGTAATACTACGGGACCCCGTCGAGAGGTTTGTATTCTTCACACACACACACGATAAATCGAAGAATGACTACATTGTCGTGATTTCCTAAGTGTAATGAATGCACCTTCATTTTTCTATAATGTACTTTTAGATATGAAGTAATGAACTTCGTGTCGTGTAGTACACACGTTCTTAATTATAAAATATCGCGGACGTCCAGCTCCGTTTATGGTAATTATCGTCTCGTCACTTAGTAGTAATGTCACTATCTACAATAACGTACATCTAATGCTCGTCGATTTTACAATAGACATGACAGGTTCTGGGCAAGAGCAGCACAAATGGCATTATTTTTCAACCTAAATATATATTCAAATCAATGTCTTCTTTTTTTTTTGGGGGGGGGGGTGTTGGTGGAAATCATTCACGAATTATACAGGATTTTAGCTAGCTGCGAATATTCCGGTAGATAGATTCCTACGAATATGTTTTGTATAATGTGATCATCACAACTTAAATACCAGACCCAAATGGATGTCTAAGTGCAATCCACCCAGGAATTGCGCACGAATGTGCATGTTACAGACCTCCGTGAAATGAAACAGTAGTTTAATAATACTGGCCGAAATGGCAGCTATTTTACGTGGCTTAGCTACCTCAAACGAGGGAGACGCATATGGTCTGTAATTTACTGCTTCATCAGGAAGACTAATTCTAAATAAATTTAGAATTTGCAATTGACAGGATGAGTAAAACCGTGATGGTGTCAACAAAACTATGTAAGTTCCCAGAAAAAGGAACAACGATCATTGGTATCAACTATTATTTATTGGTTCCATATTTATTAACATATAATGTAACAATCAGGTATTCGTATTGATCGCGATTGTGCTAGTTGTGTAGACAATACGTAGATCCAAACATGGTATTTTACTGATGCCGGATGTTGTACTAGTTTGTGGGACGGTTTACTGGAGCCACCATCTCCTCTGATACATTAAGCTCATAACATGACCTGTCGTTAATGAGCTCGCACTGTAAAAATGTTGTGAACGTGTCCGTGTTGAGGCCCTGAGGATATTCTTTATGTGTACTTTCCGGAAAACGTTCTCTTGCATTACTGGGTGGCAAGCTGAGAACAGGGACCGTTACTTATGCAACTGCGGGAAACTACATCTGTCCCATTTGCCGACTTTTATCTTCACGATATCATCCTAGTAACGGTCATCAGATTTCTGTATACCCCCTAATTTCTTCCATGCCGATCTCAATGCCCTTCATTAGCTGGTAGTACTCAAATACTCCGGTGGCCTAGCGGTTAAGCGCCCGGCACTTGGAGCCAAGGCTCACAGCAACAGGTCGAAACTTTCACAGGGATTAATTTATCGGCTCACAACACCGTGGGTGGCTGACCACGTTAAATGGTGCTGCCGTTTCCACTGAATTATTTAAAAATAAACGGATACGTTATAGACCCCCTGAGGACGTAAAACACTCCGGCAGTGACCACCCTCAGCATATTTCGGCTCCATCTTTCCGTACTGCTTGCTTCCCTGCGAGTGGTGGGGGAGGCTTTCTTAAACACTCCAACATAGAAGCTGTGCCGAATAAGCGACAGCCTGGGGATTCTCCCCGAAAAACAAAACAAACAATCTTGGTCAATAGAAGAACTAAAGCGTTCAGCCAGACGAACAATTGGATTGCCTTAATTACAAACTTGTTTAAATAATATCCTTTCAAGATATCTACAAATGGTGTAAACCAGTCTCTATTGATACAAAGCTGCAGCTTTTTAACGGAGTTCGAATATCGGTGTTGGCATATCTGAAGGGTGTTTCATCTTTGACTTCGCTTCATTACCCTTGGAGGTCACTCGGCCCATTTAGCCTAAAATGTGCACAAAACTGGCCGTAAAACATCATATTAATGAAGTCGAAAAAGTGAAATCTAAAATTAGCAGGTGTTTCATTTAGCACGATATGCTTTAAAGACATCAGATATCTTCCCGCCCTTCAACGTAGCAGCAAAAGCCATCGATGAAGTTTTCACTATTCTCTGACTTAGTGAATACGCTTCCCGAAACCGGAAGATTATCATGGTTTAAGGAAATTAATTGTCGTGTTTCTTCCAATCAGAAAACAAGAATATATTACTTCTGTGTCTATTGGATACTTGGCATTTAAGTTTGAAAACTTGAATAAATCAAAATACGATTATAACGAAATGATTTCCAGTTCCACTTGAATTTCGATATAATCAACTTTTACTGCATATATATATATATATATATATATATATATATGTGTGCGTGTGTTAACCTAAGTGCACTTTTAACGACATGATAGGCTACAATCAAAGTTAATCATAATCCTGGATAACGGGTAGATTATAATTCTGACAGGTCTGGTAGTTTTAACTCATCCATCAAACATGTTATAATTATAATGTCAAAGTGAGTTAGGAAAATGCGTCTAGATAATATGGCTTATAAATATGCATAAAATAAGGGATGTTGGCATTGTAAAACAGAAGAAAATACGAGAAAATATCAAGCTGGTGGTGTACTTTCTTGGAAATACTGGATGCTACAAATATTTTGGTCATGTCTGTAGGTCATCTTAACCTCTGATTACTTAATTCTGAACGAAATTGACCAGATTTGGTAATGTCAATCATTAATATTTTAGGTTGTACTCCGAGTATTTGTATTTCAACCAAGGAAGGCCAACGAGTAACAGAGAATTTCACCAGTTAGTAGAAGAGAGTGTAAACTTGATGAACAGTTGCCTAACAGTCAATGGTACAAAAAGTTGCATTTTCAACAACAATGTGATAAAAGCAAGAAAATCAGTATGTATCACTATTAATGTCATTCAAATATAGTATCTAGTATATTTTTGTGGTATTCATTAACATAATGTTTAACAGACAATAATTCATATAAAATGCCCATGTAGGTAATGATGTTCCTAGTTGATAGTTTTTATTTCCAAAGATATTTGTTCATTGTGTCAAATTTGGGGTTCCCATTCTTTTCAAAGGTAAAACTTGTGGCTGGCATATACTATCCTTTCCTGAAGATGTGGACTGAAGTTTTTCAGCATAACAATGTTTATATGTTAACATTGGAAGAGTATCGAGAAAATAAAACTACTGCCATGAGAAAGATATTCAAATTTCTTAAGCTGGGTAAGTGAATGTTTGCTATAACTACTGTGTAGTGTTTTAATGTTATAACGTAATGGTTCTATAAAACTTAGAGCATTTTAATTACAGAACCAATGGGGAATATGAGTTACCTAAAGCAGAAATTTGTCAGAAATCAAGGCAAACCAAAAGAGAATATGATGCAAAAGACAAGAAAGGTATTAGAGGATTTTTACAAGCCATGGAACAAAATGTTGTGCACTTTTATGCAGCATAATAAATATGTTTGTGAATGGTGACTGCACTGTTTGACAGTAAATAATATGTCTTGATTATCAGTGTGTGATACTGAGCCATAAATCACGATTCCATTAGTGAGTCGAGTCACTGTATGGGGATACCCAGAAAAGGTAGTTTTTCCCATTAAAGAAATATGTGATATATCTCATGAGCGAGTGAGTGATGGGTTGAACAAGTGAGTAAAATAAAGAGCCAACCATTAGACATCCATTCATAACAGAAAAACATCAATAATACTTAATGGTTTCAGTTAGCATTAGCACATCACTGACATAAGTTTAGAAATGACTGAACATACTGTGCATGTACAAAGAGATCAAAAGAATATACCCACTACACGATGAGGTCATGGAAACTGTGGCGTCAATCATTGACCAACAATATACATGTCTATCAGGATGGGAAATCTGCCTGATGCAGTTATGGGTGGTCACACTCCACATCAATCCACAGGAACCCTGTACATTGCCAACACTTCAAATCATTTGTGTTCAACATAAAATAACCGCAAACAACATACAAAAGTCATAAACTATTGTGTTAAAAAACGATCTTCACAAAAACTTACTTCCCTCTCAAAAACAAATCTAATCAAATGAAATGTCATTTAGATAAAATTAAACAAATTTAACCGTGAAAGTTTTTTTTAAAGTTGACCATAAATTAAAACTGACCACTCTACAGATATCATATAACGATATAAACATAATGTGTGATGAAGACTTTATCATAATTCAAGCAAATAATAATAATAATAATAACAATATTTCTAGTACTCTTCTTTTATCCTAGATCATTTTTGGGACAAATTGATGCGTGTTTTATTATATTTTCATTGGTATTTTATTGAATCTTTTCACTGTAGTTTTAAAATGGGGGTGTAGAAAATCTGATGGATCGCTTTCAGACTAATGGTCTCTTAAACCAGATGGTTCTGGAGAAAGGTTTTGCTGTACCATATTTGTTTCATAACTAAAAAGTGTTTCCTATTGTAATAAGAACATTATAACCCCAAACCATTCTTGGTCACATTATTTCATTACCAATGGTGGAATATTTTTTAACAGAAACACACTTCTGTAAAAGTTTGTATAAAGACAGAAATGTTGCACTTTAATTTCTATTTCTGTGAAAACATCACCCTGTGCACTTTACTCATCAGTAAATTTTCAAATAATCAAAAATTAACTTTTTATTAATTTAGAAAAGTATTAGCCACACACTTAAAATCTTACACACATGCACTATGAATCTGTGGAAACTATGTTTTAAAATATTACATGGAACTTGTTCTGCAAACATAAATATGCAAAACAGGCAATGACTGAGAAATGTAATACATGTATTATGGAACTGTAGCAGAAAAGTCTAATCCATCAACAATAGTTATATTATAATTGTCTTCATATAGGTTATTTAGGCCACTAAACATATTCTGTATAGTGTACCAATTATGATATTCAGGTTACCAAATTCCTATCAGCAAAGATTTCTCCAGAACACAGATAACACATTATTTGGAATGCTCTTTTAGGGTATGTGGAGCGTGCTTGGTCTGAACTTTTAGAAGATGATGACTTTTGCTACGTTAGAAAGAAAAAAAACAGATGTGCACTTTGATGTGCAGAACAACTACAACATACACCAGAAAACAAATTCAGGTGTAAATACTAAATAAATTTTAAATAAGTAAATGGATAAATATTAAATCACAGGCATAAATATAGCTCTGTATAGAGAATCACCATTGTCTAGATTACTTATAAATGACTCATACTATAGATAAATATAAATAATCTGATTATATCATATATACTGAATATCTACATATTTGACTTATTTGTGCAGAATAAATAACATCTAAGATTGTTAAACAAACACACACACAGAGATAATTACCTAGCGATTAAATCACAAATATCTGTCCAACTATCCTGTATGTACATATCATGTCACAGAAAGCAATATAGACATTTAGAATCCTGCAAACATACACAATAGAATTATAAAAACCATATCATAATGAATGCCCTAATAATTAGACATCATATTTCAAACTTTTAGGAGTCAAATAATCAACCTAAATATATATTCAAATCAATGTCTTTTCAAACCACTCGCATCAATATTTAACAAACAAAAAGAAATATTAAAAAAGACTGGTTTTGGAATTTTGATTTTAAATCAAGACTAATAAAGAAAATGGGAGTTTCAACCAAATAACCCTTAACCAACCTCTGATTTTTTTCACAATCTATTACTTATAAGTTTGTGTTTTCTTTAGGTGCTTTGTTGCACAAGTTCAAATGTTACATTTTGGATAAGCAGCAAAACCAGGAAGATTTAGAGATAGTTTCTGAACATCTCAATTAATATGCTGCTCTCTCGGTTCTCAATGTGACCATATTGGATACACGACACTCCCCAGCCTGGTTACAGGCCATGATGACAAAATCATACAACAAATCTGGTTCCAGACCAAAGACACGATGATCAACACGACCATACAGAGCAATGCTCTTCCATATCTTGTTGGCACTGGACTCACGATAGAGTAAGTAATGAGATATGTGGTCATCAGTGGCTACCTCTTGTGGGCTAGGACTGTGTATCTGAATGGCATAGCTGTATGTGTGACACATGTTCTCCATTATCTCTGGCACTAATAAATGAACAACGGGAAAATGAAAATGCGTTAAAAGTAGAAGAACATCATTTAGGTACTTGGAATTCGACTTATCATCTCTAATTCAGAATTATAGCTAAACTTGTAATTTAAATGAAATATGACTACCTTAAAAATACAGATATATTTCTCATATACATTATTGTTAAGTAAATTACATAAACAAATGTTAATCAAACATTTACTCTTAACTTAACTCCTATTCCTAAAGGTAACTACTCAGTTCTGAATATCAATGACATTTTGACTAAAACCATGAATGTTTTTGGTTTTTTTTGCTTAGAACACCAAAGAGATACATTCCAATAAAAATCTAAAAAGAACATAAAAATCATATAAATCACAACTCCAAGACACACCCTATTCCATGATTTGAACATTGAACAGCCAAATAAAGCTGCTATCAGTTGTGTCCAGAAGTTGAGATTTCTGGAAATCACCGTATGGAGTAAATAAAAGATATCAATTGATTTATCAGTTTGACTGATTAAGAATAACCTGTTATTCTATTTATCTTTTCAGATTTTGATTGGAATTCTTAAATATTCATGTTGCTAAGTATTCTCTATACTAGAAAACCAACTTAACATAATTTAATCTCTAACTATTTTTTTTTCTGTATATAATATGCTATTTCACATAAATTTTCTCACCCTTCACCCGCTGGTAGTCTAAAAAACACATAAAAGTATCCCCAAACATTTGTTTGCTGGATAACATGCTAATGTGTGTGAAACAGTTTTGTACTGTATACAGTAGAAACTGAGAAAGCATACCAATGGTAGAATTATATAAATTTTTGTCTCACTGAAGAGTGTTTTCTAACTAATAGTATATCAGATTATGGTGATGCTAATTTAGCAATTGCCAGCTGCATCAAGCCATACTATACAATATATTAATGTTTGAAATAATAATAAACACTAGAAGCAGTCAGAGACTGGTGATTTAATTCTACCTTATCACCACAGACTATAATATAAAAATAGATTATTTAACTGGATCCAGTATAACATGAGAAGAGGAATCTTGCATAGTGTATTTTTCATCTGTGAACACAAGGTGATCTACCGGTATGTATGTCAACACAATGTTGTCAGGTATTTTGTTTTCATTTTTCAGTACACATATTTTAGCACTTTTCATGGCTGATGTTGACACTGCCATGACTGATCATTTGCTATATAAAGTACCATCGTACGTATGGATTACAAATAAAAATAAGGTGCAGCTGCAGATTTGAACATTATATGTGCGCCTACATTTTGGTTGCTCACATTTTCGAGTGGATTTCTCATTGTTTGTGTCTCTGAACTAACCTGGCAGTAATGATTGAGACTCGGACAAAGTTGTGCAGTTGACAACATCCGATGTCTCACTCTCTCCTGCAGCGTTGTATGCTTCAACACAGAAGTAATAGATGACACCACTGTCAAGGTTGTCATGTATGAGGCATACTGTATTACTGCTAGGTGATGCTCTACCATGCTTTCTCTCTTCGTGTGGTGTTGTAAATATAACAACCTCCTGAAAACAAAAGTGCCACATATATCCACTAATCCATTAAAACAACTGAAGTAGACCAGGCAGTGATAACGGCATAAATCTTCCTATGTGCCTAAAATCAAACCAATTATTACCCAGAATTAATTGCAGAGCAGCAGTTGAAAAAAGATGAAATTATAAAAGTATTCAATTATAATCTGGGAAATCTGGAATTTTCGTAACTGAAAGTACAAATGAAAATGTTCATTAAGAGACAATCAACAAACTCTTCTTAAAACTATTTTCAAATAATAACCCAATGTACACATTTTAAGTTTATAGCTAACCAACAACATTATTTCCACATTGGAAAAAACATACAACAACATATAATTAAATTCAGATTTAGAATGAAGTTGTAAACTACAGTCATACATCTAAATAAACAATATTTTAAATATTTAAAAAACAACTTTTGTTGGTGTTGCTCTCATGATCATTTAATGCAGAAAGAAATTATCAACGTTAGTCTAAATTAGAGAACTCATTAAAGCAAGTAACATATAACATATTATTACATATTGCTGAGTATCTGCCCCCTTTTCTTTACAATGGAAACAAGACAACAAATGAATCAAACATGGGTAGTTAATTAGAATTTGTAATGTAGACTGTTGATGACATGCAGTGATTATATCATGGAAACAAGGTGCAGTAACACTAACAGTTAATCATATAGACTGTCATGTCATAAGGTATTCATATTTATGACTTACCCACTGATCCAAAGGTCTAATCTTGTCTCTGCTGTAGTGCACTTTATATCCATCCACAACTTCACATGACAGATTAGTTGTTGGTAGAACGAGAACAACACTGTGTACGGAACGAGAACACTTCTCTACCTCAATAACAGGCTTATCTGGGGCTAAGGACATAAAATAATTTTTAAACATACACACGTTTAGGAAACAGATATATATACCGATGCAGAATTGGGAGAATAAAGAAATATTATTTGTTTAAAACTATATTTACAGAATGTCTCAACAATAACATAGTGTATAAGAGAAAGATGAACTACCTCTGAGATAATTCACATCCCTGAGTACTGCTCGTTCTTTGCGCATGTCCACAACTTTGTTGTATAAAGCCAAACTAGCTGATGTGTCAGTGACTGCATTACCTTGTGTCAAGGGAAGTTTAGTAGCTCTACAAAGGAAATATTATATATCATGACATAAAATACCTGTTCAGCGAGAAGTATACATAAAAAATGTATTTGTAACTAGGCACTGGCTAAGAGCAAGAGATTAGTGACAAAATAGTACACCGCCTAGAAAACAGTAATATTATACAATTTTCATTTATTTCTCTACATAATTATATGCTAGAACACTATTAACTGATAGCTATTATACTTACTTGTCATTTGCTAATTTAGCAAGCTGTAAATAAACATGAAAAATAATTTATATACTGAACACTTATCTGAACTCTCTCTCAAACAGACATACGTACTGGATATCATCATAAACAAAGTGTGTGTGTCAGTTAACATAAATTTATGTCACTGAAAGTGGTATGCACAGACCAAAATGATAACAAAAGATTTCCAGTTTTCTGAATGCATAATGGGCAAATCACATAAAACACACATACACACACATGCACACGTGCAAATCAGAGCAGAATAACAATAACAACTTACACCAATCATAATATAAGAGACACTATAACTACCATCAACATAAAAACACATACTGATACAAATAACACACTATTTACTAACCTGAACAAATGCTCTTTTGTCCATTTCCTTCAGTACTTCCTGGGTATAATGGATCACACTATGAACATAGTCTTTTTGGGAACTGAAGGCAACAATGATCTGGTTCAGCGTTTCTCCTTTGCTCCTTTCTTCGTATTGTAAGTCAGACAAGAAAAATGAGCGCTTGTTTTCAATTTCAGCAATCAGGCTGTCGCACTGTTGATTGATTTCATCACGACGTTTTTCAACACTTTCCTACAATTAAATATTTCATGTGAATTACAGCGTTTAATTGAAAGGAAACTAAATATATATTCTTATCTTCAAAATGAAGGGAACTTAAACAAACAATTATGCTATATATTAATACTAAATGTTCAATAAGAGATTCAGTTACAGAATGAGAGGGGTTGATTGTTTGTGATATATCTGAGGCTTCCTTGATCGTTACTCAGCAAAAATATAAAGCAGAGCAAAAATATTTTACCCTCAATATTCCTACTATTAATCATGCAATATATCTAATGGCATGTTTTATCTATGTTTACTGGATGACAGCATAAATCTGTGAGATGATAAAGTATGATTTATGTAATAATGTCACGTTCTATCAAACAAATTCTCATCAACAGTAATACATAAAACTATTATGGTAAAAGGTATACTACAGTAAGAGTCATAACTGATAAACAGATGTATATGTGTGTGGGGGGTGTATGTGCAGAGTGAAATAACTTGCCCAATCTGGCCCAATTCATTGAAAACTCCACACTAAATTAAATCACTGAAAACAATTTACCTTGAAGGAATCAAAACTATGCTGACTTCTAGTGATTGCCATCTGGACTAAATTCTGGCCCACTGAGAGCTTCTTGAGATTCCCTTCAAGTAAATCCTGAAATTGTTAATTTTCTTTGTAGCACTTTTTGTTTCACACGTATTGTAAATAATATCAATATATAACATTGATACATATAACAGCAAAATTAGCAGAAATTCTTTTAGGTTGTGATATGTTGACAGCTATGGTAAACAGAATAATGTGATTCAGTGTATTTGTAATATACTACAATTAGATGTGTCCATGATCAAGATATATTTAATAAATCACAGTTATTTTAAAGTTTGTGAGTATAAGAAAAACAAAGACCAAATGATACCATGCATATATGTATTGTGCATGTGAAGATTATCAGTCTGTAAATGAAATGGTTTATTAATAGATGCAAACTGTTTGAATCATACATGTTTTAAAGCAAGTGCACAATTTATATTGAACTAACTACGGACTGATAAAAGTCTATGTTTTGTTTTCATGATCAACAAACTTCAAAGCTACATGAATAAAAATAACTTTACTAAAATGCCATTAAATTGATTATGGTTTAGCTGGTTTTCACAATTCCAATTGTACTGAAATCTGGGTGTTAGACTGAAATAGTCAGACAATATTCAGTTATAGTTTTCTCAAAACTATGTTCTTAGTACATGAATTGAATAGTTTCAGACCAGAGAAGCTTCATTTTCACATATTTTCAGTTTGTACAAGCTACAATGTTTTTTTAAAAACTCTGATGATGATGTTGGACCATCAAGACTCAAACATGAGGTTGAGGGGAAGGTCACTGAGAAAAACCGAGAAGAAGCTCAGTAGCATACATATTTCCTTAAACACTATAACCCAATACTATTTTCCTTTAGTTTTGTTTTAGAGAATTGAGATGAGTGTTTATTTTCTGTAGTATTATGCGCTCACCCATGTAAAGCATATGCATATAATAATGAAATATGGAATACCGTTAATACAGGGATTATGTAAGTGGCGATAATAAAGATAGCATAAATGGTGTCTCTATTATTGTTCGGATAAATGTCGCACATTTATTAATACTTCACTAACTCAACAGAACATGACAGTTTTGGTGGTTGTCAAACCTGAGACATATGACCAAGAAGCATATGCTAAGGAAAGCAAATCCCACAAACACATATATGAGCCAGATTTGAACCCATAACCTAGAGGTTTGTAGTGCACTATTCTACATACAGCACCATCAGAACACCTTTTAGATAAATGAGATGTGATAATTACAGTTACACAGTGAAATGGCAAAGCGAATAGTGTTTCATACAATCTGACTTCATGCTAAATCTCAGGTTACATATATAAGTCTAAGAACAAACTTTTACCTTATACATAGCAGCTGCTTGATCAATTGTCAACATACGGTGTCCTAAGTGTGTATTTGGATCATCTGAGCAAAATAGGCAGCCCAAAACCTGGAATTTAAAAAAAAACAATTCAAATTACCAAGCAAACAAAATTCATAAGCCGCCGTTTATCGGAAATAATATTTGTTTGATAAAACAAAATTCTGATGATAAAAACCTGACAGGTCTGACACCAGACTGTGACCAGTCCTTCATGTCGAGGACAGCGAGGTTCCTTTGGCTTGGCATAACGTTTTGGTTGAACTAACTGATGCTGGTTAAATGGGTCACGATCTGGATGAGATACAGCCAAACATTTGTCGCAGTATGAGGCATTACAGTTGAGGCAAGAACGCACTGCTTTCAGTGCTGGATCATTCTGAATGGGAAACAGCTAATTAGAAGTGAGGAATTAGTGTTTGGCGAGATTCATCTAGCAACCATTTATTTATGACTAAACAAGCAAGTCCATAAATCAAATATCTGAGTAGCCAATGTGTGAGTCAGGCTTTGAATCAGTTGGGTTTATGTACAAGGATACATGACTGATAGTATGCAGTTACAAGTACCTTTACTGATTGGTGTGTTTACTGGTATTCAACAGCATAAACTTAAACTATTATAGTTTTGAAAAGGAGACATTCTCCGGATAAATAATGAATCAAATAAACAGATAATTAATAAATAATCTCAAGTAAATACACAAACATGATTGTGTGTATGTGTGTTTTTATTCTACTTTCACACATCTATGAGTTGGATAATTACAAAACAGAGAAATACACTAAAATGCAGATATACTGTGTAACAAATAAAAACAATGATTAATAATGTGATGTAACGCATTTCATTTTCAAACAAAACCAACTAAAGGAGGTGGGTTTCACTAGAATTGCGTAATTAATAATGTTAAAACTAGCAAATTCAATATTGGCTAAATAGGTGAGAAAACTTTTCACACATTTCCAATTTAAAGCTACTTTATTCATCTTCCCTTCCCAAACTCAACAAATGATATGTCATATTTCTCAGATGTCTTTCAGACAATGTGTATGAGGTTTTTATGTCTAAATAATCTAAAACAAACTGTGCATATTCAATAACCATAAGTGTAAGGATCTGGCTCTTGGGTTTGATAGAAATGCTCATCTGATTCAATCCAGATGGTCAGTCTCAACCAAGTTTCTTCATTTTTTCATTTCTGTTCCAAAATTTGTGAGCCAATTACCATATATCAAAAAGAAATTTGTTTTGTTATGAATCAGAGATAGGTGTTATTTATGACCATATGGTCCACTGTCGTACCTGACACAGCTGACATGGGATGTCATTAGGACCACAGGTTTCAACTTCGGGTTGTGGTACCTCTTCGGCTTCAAGATACTCCTGGCTCTTGTACTGTTCTATGATATTCTCCAGAGATATGACCCTGAAGAAAGTCACAATGCTACCAGTTACCTGAGTACCAATAACCAGAAACTCATGAGATAATTATTCTGAAATGTACACTTCTACCTGGAAATTCTAAGATCTGATGAGATTGTTACCTGGGCAATGTCTCTAGGCCTCCAGTCACAAAACAGTTGTCTCTGCAGACAGGGCAGCGTATAAAGTCTTGTACAAAAAGCCGTTCAGCACACGGTGTACGGCAGAGGACGTGAGAACATGGTAGTATGATTGGAGAGGTGTAGAACTCCAAACATACTGGACACTGTAGTTCACTGGCTAATGACTGCATTTCAGCAATATCTATACCAGTATATGAATTATATATATATATATATATTAAATGGTTTACACATTAATATTCACACCATGATAGGCACTGAAAGTATAATTATCCTGGAATATGGACGTTTTTATAATACTTTAAGCCGGGTTATGGTTTAGACTAATGTAAAAAATGGGTATTGCTATTTGATACAAGTTAACAATCGGTGGGTGATATATTTGATAAAGTATAACATTGGTCATGGTCATTTCTGATGATTTCAACATTTGAGTCATCGGAGTATCTAAATGTATGGCTCACTTACTCGTAGCCACTACCTCGAATTATAAACAAACGATAGAATTATTATTATATTACGTGGCCGTGGGGGATTATTTGGTGCCTAGTTATTTAATCTATAGATCAGTGGCTTCGACCAATGAACCAATGAAATATAAATAAACTGTTTCAAAGACTTGTCAAATGGTTATTAAGTCTGTTGATTTTTCCTCCACATCAATACTAGATCTATAAATCATTAAATGTTATAGTATAGAGTCTAGTCTCTAGGGTTAAAGAGAATAAAGTATTGCGTTTTCACCCTAAAATAGCCATTGCTGGCATTAGTCATTCATTACACGATTTACAGCTTGCCTGCCTGGATGACAGTATGATAGATCTACCATTAAATTGGTTTTCACGGTCTACAAAAATTGTCAAACAAATCAAATTTATAAAAACCATGATGTACACTAGATCTAGAAAACAAGGCGCGGATCCAAGCCAAAGACCGAAGTCCAGGAAAATGCATTGTCACTCACCCAGGAACTGGATCCAAGGTAAACCGCAAACAAACATAGCCAACATACTTAGACCTCCAGTCTTAGGATACTAGATTCTTACCTTCTAAAGCTTCCTCCCGGGTCTCGTATTGTCTAAGTTGACATGTGTTTTCTAATAAACTGCGTCACAACGCCCTTTATATATGCTCTGTTCTTGTACTGCGTGACTTCTTTGTTTAAGACAAAACTGCGTTTCACTCCCGCATCAACACTTGGCAAAATGTCATGGATCTTTTTTATCTTCTGGATTCGTATCCTGTTTACATCACGTGACCTGGCTCCCGGTAGAAGTAGTGGAATACGTAGTTTAGAATGGCCTGGCGTAGATTACAGAATACGGGTGTTTGCAAAACAACATTGATTGAATTAGGAGAATGAAACGAACTAATTTGATTAACTAAGTTATCTTGGTGTTATGATATGATGTTAAGTGCGAACTAATGAGTGCACAATGGAAGAGAGAGTTAATATGGATCTTCATAAATACATTTTGCGGGGATCTGATTACTTATAATTATATCAGAGAACGTGTACAAGTTCATTGCTTATATGCGCATCATCGTACTTGGGATTGTTTACATCTATCTCTCTGCCTGGGTCTTGTGTGTGTGTGTGTCCGTGTGTCCGTGTGTGTGTGTGTGTGTGTTAAGAACGCCTGTGTGTAAAAACTTTACTTACCACAGAACATTGGCAATTGTAAATTAAGATGAATTGAGCAGTGAGTGAGTGGGTGCTAACAATACATAATTATCACTATGGGCGTTCATTTAGTTCGAGATACACGTAGCTGTAGGTACCTATATAAATTTATGGCTATATATATATATATATATATATATATATATTGCAATAGCACCGGAGTTTACTTTTATATACTGAAACTGCATCATCCTGTTAATTAGCTCGTCCAAAGACACCTGCTGACAGAAATGTATATTACGTCAGGTGTCATAACAACTATATAACTAGCTTGATGAACAAATTTATAGCGTAATTGTTTTAGTAACTTGTATTTTTCTTTGCTAACGACACACACACACACACACACACGGACGGAATTAATATACACATTATCATTCTCTGGCTGTTGAATTTTCCACATGCATACGTACATAGAAATATTACCTAATCTGAACATGGATAATCCGATACTCTGGTTATCCGATAAAAGTGACTATATGTGGCATATAACGGAAATTTCCCATTACTATCTTTTCTTCTTATTTACATGTTATATAAATTTTTGATCACAATTCCATATTTTCTCAGTATATTTGATATTTTGTTTAAAATGGATAGGCCTAGTCTAACAGTGTAATCTAAATAAATTTGAAAAAAGGCCATCCTTTGCTAATCCTCTGATCTATATATTCCACATGAATGGACGATCAGCAGTGATGACGACAGCGGATTAGATCCCAAGCAAGGGATCGATGTATATGTATTAGAAATTGGAATTACTCGGTTATCGCGAGCTGATATGTGGATGACGCAGTCAATCATGCGCCACAATATATATATATATATATATATATATATATATATATATTATATGGATCCAAACATATAAATTCATTTGTTAAGTGTTTGAGCTACTGCATAACATAAAATTAAAGTGAACATCGTATGTCAATAAAACTTTCATAAATACATGTTTTAAACACATGTATATATACAGGTGTGTCTATACATACCAACACTGCGTATTTGTTAAATGTTATTTGTGTACTCATCGGTAATTTTCTTCATGATATTTTCTCCTCAGAGGTTTATTTCAAGCCGTTTCACCACGGCATATACCGAGGCCAGACATATATGCTTATACATTTAAGGAAAATCATTTGTTACACTTACATATATGGTACGTCACCCAGCATATGAGAGTGTTCTGTACGCGTGTATATCTACTGGATGTGAAATTTGGAAAAGTGATTGTTTGTTAGATCAAATTCTGGTAATTAATGTAAATACAACCAAAATAACTAAGAATAGCGTAAAGCAGAGTGAGATTGCTATATTTATAAAATGTTTTAATGCTTCATCTAGCAGATTGCCCATCTATAATGATGTGTTAGTGCCCAATAATCGAAAGTGGAATGGTTATATTCCCGTGGTTGGTTTTATCCACTTTATTGGAAATGACAAATGTCTTTTACAATCTTTGGTGATTCAATCAAAACTAAACTCTTTTACAATCAGCGGAATAAAGCCACGCACAATTTCTGACATTCTTCGTAACCTGACATCTCGCCTGACTGCAACTTTGTCGGACAATTCATTCTTGACTATATATATATATATATATATATATATAAGTGCGTGTGTGTTATTATTGTGCGCTATTAATGACAGGTTAAGCGTCTTAATTAGAGCAAGTAATTTCTGGTAATTATAGGGTTGTGTATAATCATTTTCATGATTATTGGTAGTACTTTAATTTCATTATGATGTTTGGTTGTATTAACTACTTTTTTGCATATATCAGTATTTTTCTTTCACAGCGATCTCAGGTTTATTAAAAGAAAAACTACCAAATCATAATTAATCGGGTTGTGCATAAAGCTATTTAATACTTTAAACATACATATATGAAGTCATTCCATCAATTAACGTATTATTTTTTATAGTTTTGTTACAACTTACATCTACCTAAATATGTTTAAACGCACGCACGCACCCACACACACGCACGCAAGCACGCACACACCTATATCCATACAAAGAAATTAAATTATGTGTTTTCATTTACATTTTATTATTCAGCAAGATTAAGTAGACGTACTTTAGTCATTTCCAACATGAACTATGTTATATCTTGGAAAACCTACGATTAAACCAATTTGCGAATTTTCCATCACACACACACATTGAGTTTACTCAGATTGTGAATCATTATAGTTTGGTGACTATGTAACTGATGAAATTAGACTTATAACTTGTAATCTTAGTGGGTTAGTTTTTAGAAGAAACCATATTTTTGACTGCTGACTCATCCCATGGTATAATTTCGTCTAGAAAACTGCTAAGTTACATTTACATGGAGGTTGGATCAAATCATTAGTTAGGTGTAGCTGATATAATTTGCACACATGTAGAGATTGTCACAGATAGCAGCGAGGAATGACTTCTAGAGAACATTAACTTCTGTTGTGTGTGAGTTCTCTGATATAATGTAAATAATATATTTATCACACACACACACCCGTCCCTAAGAGGGAGCCGAGCGTGGAAGATGGCTCCGGTACGCCGTCTTGCACACAAACACACACACACACACACATACAGACACACTATGGTTCATTCTGAAACTGTGGTGCCCTCTATCGATTATTTAATTTGAAACCTAGCGAGTGAACAAGAAATTAACCATTGCCGCATTGCTGCTTCCGGTGTGTACCCATAGCAACTGTTGATACAGCGGCGCCTTGTTATAGCTTCTGTTTTGGCGTAGACAGACGATACTTCTGAAGAACACTTGCATGCATTGATATTTAGTTGATATAGATAGTAAGGTATGTATTTTGCTGGTTTCATTAGCAAAGAACAGCTATACTTGTTACCGGTGCGACAGGTTCTTGATTTAGCTATACTCATACTGTTATAGCATTACTATAGTGTAGAGTAATAGACTCAGTATAGATTTAAGTCAAGACTACTGTCATACCCATAGGCATAGACTAGAAGTCTATAGCTAGTACAGTTCAGTTGAGTTATTGAAAATTTCATGGAATAATACTTGCGATACTGCATTACTGTAAGGGTTAATAGCGTATGATATGTTATAACTTATATTTATAAATACCATGCATTGTATTTTATCAGTGACTGTGACCATTAATTTGCTGGTATCATGCCAAGACCACGCTCACCAGCCCATTCTGATATCAGTGATGGAGAAGCTGATGGAAATGAAGCCGAATTGGCGAGACTTCAGAGGCGGTATAGAGTAATGGAAAATGATCGAAAGGCTTACTGTCAAGAGTCACAAGATGTAATCAAAAGACAACGGTAATATGTCATTGTGTAATAATATGAATTTTAAAATATGATACGTATTATATCAGTATTACTATTTCCATTATTGTTATTTCTCCAAATAAAAATACTTTGTTCTATGAAAGGCATAGTTGTTCAATATTTAAAATATTAAAAATTATTTTATTACTATAGGGCTGAAATAGCAGCATTACAAGCAGAACAAGAGGAAATACTGAAGAACATGAGACTTATAGAGAGTCAGTCCAATCAAGAGAAGGATAACAAGAACTGTGAGAACCTTGGTGAATTAGGCAGAACAAAACGTGAGTTTTTTTTAGATGTGGGAATATTTTTATATTTATATGGGTAATGGAATATGCAGTGATTGTCATTGTTAATATATTTGATAAATTTGTATATTTTTTATTTGATTGTCTCCTATAAACCATTATGCTACTTTTTATTATTATGTAAATAACTGCTTTGGGGCTTTAGATATGGTATGTAAAATTCCATTTTATTAGAAGAACAAATATGGGACTTACAAAATGTAAATAATCCTTGATTTTTATATTCAGTTTCATTATATTTAACTCTTAAATGGGGTCTATCACTGTTTAAGCTACGTTAGTGTTGGAATATCTATATGTTTCACAAGTATGTTTTATTTGGAGAAATAATTATTATTATAAGGAAAATAATTATGTTTCTTTAACACATGTTTTATTCTGTCTGATACTTTGTGTCAAATTAATAAATGGTAATGCTCTTAACTTTAGAGGAAATAGAGCAGCAGATTAAGGAGGAGAGAACCAGACATAACGAGCTAAATTCTGAGATTAGAGAATGGGAGAAAAAGAAGAGAGATCAGCAGAAAAAAGCTGGTGGATCTGCTTCATCAAGCCAGCACACCACAAAAACCAGCAAAGACATCCGTAAACTAGAGAACAGACTCCAGCTGGTATGTGGCTAAGATGATATTGAAACATTGGCATGAGAGTTGTCAGGTCTTCCCTTAAATAATATTTCCAGTGTTTGTGCATATATAGGAGAAAGGCCTTTTTTTATCTAGAGGGACAAATATATTGTGGATGTGATCGTTTGTTCTGTAAAGTTTCATCTTTAGATTTTGCCCAATCTGAGCTCATTATTTCCTGTAGAAAGTTGCTTACACTTCTTATCCATGTTTATTTTTAACAAATATTTAAAAAATACTATTTCTTATTATGATATATTAATATTTGTAGAAATAGCATAATGATAATTACATTTAAATTGGTTTTAATCAAACAACTATTGAAAAGGTAATCATAATGCCATAATAATATGTAATAACTTTTTTACCCAGACTACATATTACTAGTATCTGTAATATATTTCAGGCTAATAACAAATTCTGTAAGGCATTGGAAGAGAATAAAGGAATGCGTGATGATATTGACAGCCTACGAGTGGAGCGTAGACGTTTTGAGGACCTCTATAAGAGGTTGGAGAAGGAACGGCAGAAACTGAAAGAGGAAATTGGTCAGATTATTGATGAAGCAACACAGGCTCATGACCAAAGGTAAGCATAGGGCATCTGGAAATTTATGAAAAACTTGCTCTGTGAAGGTCCATTAGTTGATGGATTAGAACAGAAAGGCATTTATTCAGAACTCCCAAATTTTAGTTTATTCAAATTCTATATCTCCAAATTTTAGTATGCTTGTAATTCTTTATCTCCTGTTTATTTTAGTTCAGAAAGTAATGTTTAAGTTATCACAGATGAATGCTATAAATATGGGAGTCAGATATCATGTATTTGTGTGTTTAGTGTGTGATGATCATCAGTGAATGTAAAGGTATCAATTATAGTTACAAGAAACTGCTTTTCAGCATACAAAGGAAATATGTTCCAAAAAACCCCCATTCATATGTAAGTTTTCAATTCAAATCACTACTGTTTGTTATAAGTTATTCCAAAATTTGTTTTTATACAAAAAAAATCCCTAAAGAGATTAATTATTTGTTTTTCTCCAGAGATGAAGCTCAGAGCAAGATGATTCTGTTGAAAGAAAAGTCAGATAAGGATATCCAGCAGCATGAGACAGAAATGAAGGAACTGATTCGTATTATTGATCATGACCGTAGACTAAAGGAATTCATGAACTCAAAGAACAAAGACAGACCAGAAGATTCTCAGCTGGTTAAATGGAGACAGGAGAGAGGTTAGTGTTAGGTGTGCACGCACACACACACACATTAAATATACACAAATACCATAAAAGTTAATATCAGAATATTTTATATCTCATCTTGATTGGTATTTATAGTGAATTATCAACATCTATTAATTCCAGAGGCACACATGGCTGAGAAGCTAAAGGCGAGTCAGACTGATTCTGTTGACTCTTATGAAGAAGCCTTCCAGAAGATAAAAGAAATGAGAAAAGAAGAGAACGTTGAGAAACTTGTCAGTGACTTCATCCGCGTTGAGGACCAGAACTTTGCCCTTTTCAATTATGTAAATGAGCAGAATCACCAGATTGAGACTCTGCAGGAACAGATTGATGAGGTCTGTACATCATCTCTATTGATCAGATTTAAATAAGTGAATGGATCTTTAAAGGATCATCATCATTTTATTTTGGTTGGAGATGGATTTATTTTGGGGTTAATTTAGACAATGATCTGGAAAGTTTCCGACCACATAAATAATTACTACTGTTTGATATTTGAGTTTTCATCCAGAGTCTGTCTCCATTAACTCAGCTATAAATGGGCATCAGCCAGAAAAGCCTCTATTTCGCATACTCTTAGAGTGAGAAGGGTGCCTCAGTGGTATAACTGGTAGCACATTGGATCACAGATCACTACAACCCGAGTTCAAATCTTGGCATGGGCATATCTGAAGGGTCTTTCATCTTTGACTTCATTTAATTCCCACTGGAGGTTGCTCAGCCCATTTAGTCTACGATGTGCTGAAAAGTGGCCATAAAACATCAATCATTATCTCAGAGTGAGAAGTAGAGTACATATGTCAGTAGAGCCAGTGAAAGGATGCCTAAGTGCTTAGAGCAGTAATGGGTGTTGTACGAAGTCAAATCTATTGCATACTGGTTTTTGTTTTGCAGATTAAATCTGAAATTGAGAGTTTCAAGTCTCAGGGAGTAGAACTTGAGGAGCAGCGTAAAGCCATCCTGAAGACATTGGATGAGAAACAGTCTCATGCTGCACAGAAGGCAGATGAATTTGACGAGAAGTACAAAGAGGTGTCAAAAATTCTTGACCAACTCCGAGCAGGTAATGTGATATATCAAAGATGTTATCTGTGTTGATTTTTATAGCCATCACCACATGTGATTATGTTTCTTCTAGCAGTAACGTTTGTCGTTTTCTGTAAATGCAATAAAACAGTTCCTCTAAGGTCAGGTGGTTAATTATAAGTATATAAACTGTTACTAATCATGTGCATTGGGCCATCACATTATACATGTTCAGCAATTAATAACTCCGCTCACAATCAATCAACTAGTTAATAATACAGTAATAAATTAGGAATCAAGAAGTCTTGTTGTCACATATAATATCCATGTTGTAGATTACTACTTTTGTGTACTTGGATTTTGAGTTTTACGAGCTTTATTCAATATCATACAGTTATACCATTTCATAATTGTAAGCTAGTGCAGTGTTGATGAGGAGACTGTCAGATGCACAGTTCTTATACAGAAAACATGATCCTAATAAATAATTAACATAATTGATAAATAACACACACACACACACATGTTTATTAGTTAATATTGTATACTCATATAGTTAAATATTGGCTTTATAATTTGTACTAATGAGTTAATTAATTATAAGACATAACATACCTTTTTAATTGTATTACAGATTCGATATGTTTATAAAAAGAACAAATGTATTTAATTAACATCTCCATGTCTCTGATTTTGAACATCTATCAATTAATTGTTAGCAAACTGCAAGAAGAAAAGTATCATGAAATGTTGTGTACATGATGTGTTTCAGGTATTGAGTCTTTGTTTAATAAGACTAACTGTGATAGCAGCAGTATAGATGATATGTTGGGCTCTAAACAGGGAGTAACTAACCAGAATATGATACAGTATCTGGGCATTATCGAGGAGAAGACAAATCAGCTTTTACTGGCACAGACATACTTAGCAAACAAGGTAACATTAATAAGAATCTGAAAATGTGTGTGTATTTTAGCAGTGTGAAAAATAAAACTGGCAATCTCTCTCTCTGTGTGTGTGTGTGCACGTGTGTGTGCACGTGTGTGAAAGAGAGAAAATGTGTGTGCCACTGTCAAAATTTGCCAACAAGTAATTTTCCATTAACCAGCAAATAGTTGTCTTGAATAATACAGCATTAAACCAATATAGTAATGCCTGCAAAGTAAATCTTAATTTCTGTTATTAGTTTAAACAAATCCCTTATTACTTTATAGGAAGATGAAGATGGTTATGTATCAAGAAAGAGGCCAGCATTATTGGGAGATGGACCCCAACCTCCGGCACCAAAACCACTTATCCTACCTCCAGCTGTTGGGTGAGTAAATAGTATTATCATATATATTAGTGTAAATAGATTTTGCCTTAAATACTACACTTTAATGACTCGGCAGAGATGAATGAGTATGCATGCAATATCTATAAGTTCAAATATGTTATGAATTACTAGTCTTTTATCTTTAAAAAAGCTAGTACGCATACCTCAAATATATAACACATCAAGAGTAATTTTCTTGGCCAGTGTAATGAAAATATCATATCAACAGTCCTTTCAATTTGGAAAAAACGTATATTGAAGAGTACTTGAGAAAGTATTTGTCACATTATACATTCTGATAAACTGAAAATGTAAGCATAGCCCATGTGTATAATCATATTTTCCTGGTCAGCATATTATTATGCACTCAATAAATATTATTAGATACTAGTTAGAACAATAGTTTTTGTTCATAAATGAGTAATTAGATTTCAGATCAGTGTATGTTGTTATATGGCTTTAGTTATGTGTGATGTATCTTAAGTTTTTTTATGTTTCTGGAAGCTGTACTTAAATACATATATCAACAATTACAATTTCAGGGAATACGATAGTGATACGAGTGATGCATCTGAGGAAGGTTCAAGGCCCCTAACCCATGGAGAACTCACCCATAAAGTGATGAAATCTGTGAAGAAAAGAGAACAAGAAATGCGTAAAAATGAGAATAAATATGATCTCTCTGAGGCCGCTGACAAGAAGTCAAAGAAAAAGGATAAAAAAGTTAAATACTAAATACCTTTTATAAACGTTTATAGTATTAGTTTGATTGAAGAATGTTGATAATTGGCACTGTGGACATTCTAATATTGTGTAAATAGAGTGAAATACAGATGTTTTGGGAGTTAAAATTGTTTTGTATTTTGTAGTATTGCTTACAGTATAATGTAAGCAGGTTATTATTATATAAATCTCGATATATCCACACACACGTACACACACACAGAATAATTTTAGATTTCTTACTCTGAAATATCTTGCATAATGGTGAAGTTGGTAAGTATAGCCATTACATGTTTAGCAGAAAGACAATGTTTATCTTAAAGTTAATTTCATAATACACATTGTTTCTTTTTAAAGGAATTAATCAAATGTGCAGCATATTGTTGTTTTAGAAGATTACAGCACAGTACGTTTTCAGTTGTATGGCAATGTTAAGTAGTACCAAGTATAAAATAAAGGATGAAAAAGATCTTTTAGTTGTTCATGGAAAGGTCTTAACATTAATTATGAATAAGTGTGGATATAAGTGATTTTTTATTGATTATGTGCAAAAAGAGTACTTCACTTGTTTGCTTGAATGTGCTAAAGTTGTGCAAACACAGCTAATCTGGTTTCAGAGTTGAAGAAGTATGCTCTTATTTGTTAATTACATATGTGTTGCTAACTTGATTGCCTTGTCTCAAACTAATCAGAAATGGATTAAAGTCACAGATTACTGAGTAGCAACCAAAATATGCTCATTTATGAGAATAACATATTAAATGTACCTATATTTAATTTTACAAAATTTTTGCATTCTAATTATAAACCATGCTAATAGTTATTAATATTGTAAATTTATTTCTTAACACACACACACACACACACACACCAGTATATTTTGAAGACTTAAATGAGAAGTTTTGTATTTTATTAAGACCTTTTACACAATAACAAATAACTGGCATAAATTCTATCAAAGCAAGTGTTAAATTTTGTATATTTTTTTACTAATTTACTAATATGATAAATATGATTGTTACTATTAATAATCTCTTGTTACAAACAAAATCTACAACTGATTACTGATATAAAACACAGAAATAACAGACATAATAAATACATTTGGAACTAATTTTTATTTACCTGTTTAACTGAACATTTCATGAAATAAATAACATCTACCGGTATATGTAAATCTATATGTAATTTACAGTGTGACTCAGAGACAATTACAAATATTAATAATATTATCTCCTGTACACAATAGAAGTCTATAAAAAGGATAACAATACTGTCTATTCTGCTCAGTATTACTGAAGTTTATGTTATACTGGTGTTTGCATTTGTGTGTTGGCTAGTTTTTTGTGCGGTGTGCTCATATTTGGACATACACAGCTAACTAGATGCTGACATTATTGGTAGATAGCTTTCACACAGAACGTCTCCTCAGTCTTGTCGTCTTCATCATTGATAAATACTAGGATTTCAATGGATCCTGGTGTCATACATGGAGCAAACCGTAATCCAATATTTGTTGTTTCTCCAGCACCAAGCTCTAGCCGAGATTCTTTGAACTGGAGAAGGTCTTCACGGCTGGTTCGCAAATAAAATACCTTCACCTTCGGATAGGGATTAGTGTAGGAGATCTTCTTGTTAGATGTCTTTCCGCCACCAACAGGAAGTAGTATCTCATATGCCTTGACAACGTGTGAAGCTTGGCTAGCAACACATACCAACCAGCTTCTAATCAGCTGATGGTATTCTATGTCAACAACATTAAGGAATAGAAATTTGGAGCCAGCATGCATTGGTCGGACCCCTACGAAGAGTTCTTGTAGAGTGTTGGTTGCTAACATGAATGGCTCTTTAGGACTCACTTGCATTTCATTTCCATGAGAGGGAAAACACTGCACAAGTCGTGATGCCTGAGTTCCTCTGTAAATAATAAGAGAACAATGACAAAGTTTGTTATTCTTTACCCCGATGTGATATTTATGGTGCTGCGCACGCACACACACACATACACACACACACACACACACGAGTTCACCCAATACTTAATCACACAATACTTGTTCAGCTTGTTGAAGTAATAACTTTCATTGCAAAATCAAATCTGATGCTTGAAGAAGAAAAATTCCCTAAAGAAATAAGATGATATCAACAAAGAGACATACAGAGATATAAGCAATACTCGGACTTGAATCCCACCCTAAACGTCTACAGTACAGAAATAAAATACACAAAGTGGCTACAACTCCAGACTCATAATTGCATTTGGTAAGCGATGGTCTGGAACCTTCTATTTTGCATGCACAGAATGGAATAAGATAAATCATATCTTGCCAAATATATTAGGGATGTATTTTTCAGCTCTTTTTATTTAAACATGCCTATAGATTCATACAAATTGTAAACACTGTGCAACTGAATTTAAGAGACACGCAAACTTTGAATAAGCCATCCTCTATGACAACAAATTAAGAGAAAACTGAAATTTAAAATTAAGTGCTCAAATATTACTCCATTTAGGTACCGAGCTTTTAGGAGTGACAGGGACTTTACAAATAAATTATTGCATTATCACACAATCATCTGTATACAGGCTACTGACAAACACACAAACGCACAAACAAATTGCATCCTTCAAACCATACACATAAAGCTATGCAACTCTAGCAATAGAAAACAATATCTGCTCCCTTCAATAACAGTGGATAGTAAGCATTTTAAACAAAATAAAATCCAAAGATTGGTTTAATGTGAGGTTACTGACAATTATAAAGCCATCATGATAATCAAACTAAATTACACAGTAAATAAAGTAATACTGCTGATGAAACAACATTGAAATAAATGGCATTAATCATTATTAAATGTATCTAATACAAATATTTGTAAAATATTAGTGCCAGAGAAATAGCCAATTATAACTACCATATATCATCGTGTATATGTCACACTCGCGTATAAGACAAACATGTTTTTAGTACCAATAAACCCCCCTGGAGTTGAATCGACGTATAAGACACACTAAAATCAGCAATATTTATTCAAAACCCCATAATTCACAGTCATCACTCTCTTCACTGAACATCTGTTGTATCTGTTCGTGTGTCATGATACATGGCGTTGCCTTCTTCATCGGAGTCAGTGTTGGATTTGTCATACTATTTAGCCCACAATACATCATCTTTCATACCATCTAGATCATTGCTGGTAGAGCACTTCTTTAATAATTTGGTAATGATGGCGGGGTCAATTTAATCCCAGGCCGTTTTCATCCACTGTGTGATGATAGATAATGACAGCTGCTTCAAGTTGCCTGCTGCTGTGCATTAATTTTTGTAATACTGTTTGAAGTAGTTTATTAGTAGTTCCCATGTGCCAGCTTTGGCAGTAATTAAAACATTGTTTGCTGTAATCGTTTTCCTTTGATGTTGCTTCTATGGTCATTCTTTGTGTGGCCTCATTTACCATTCCGTTCAATTACACATGCTCACATATCTTGATAGTAATGATCAGGTCACTAATTAGAGCATCAGATTACAGACAACAGAGAAAACACACCTAATAAATTTGTTTATTGTTCATATGTTCATTATTAATGTTGAAAAACAATATTATTGTATTTCTCCCTAAATGATACCAAATATTACCTTCCCTTTTAGTATGACCCACGTATAAGACACACTCAATTTTGGCATTGATTTCAGAGTATAAAAAGTGTGACTCATATACAGTGTACCAAAGTTGTTCTGGTCAAGTTTTTCTATGCAGTATTTAGTCTTCATAGTCTCAAATGTAGATTACAAACACAATAGAGGAGGCAGAAAATAAACTAAAATTGATGCTTTATAAATTATTCATTAAAATAAACACTCACCGAAGGAGGAGATTAAACCTGGATGTTTGCCCTTCTGTACAGGTAACATCCACCCTCTGCAAAGCATGTATATAGAACTGCCAAATCTGGATTGGCTTGCTTAGATATGGATCTGTGTAAACTGTGATGAAAAATCTTTTTATCTGTGGTGATGCTCCACAAGCCACCTGGAAATGAACAAAATGAAAAATTCCACTAATATTTCTATGATACTGTAACAGAACATGTGTAAGACTTATAATGTTCACCACCGTGATATAGGTTTAACACAAACAAGACCAAACTCACCTTGATAAATATGTCATGTGGCTCTCCCTGTTGAACGTTTTTGGAGGTACAGATCACATTGCTATCGCTACACCTCACCCAGAGCTGGTTAAGATTAGCTCCACCTATGGGCACTCCTATAAATATGTAATGGTTGTTAGATTTAACATTGAATTTCTTTAAACAAATCAAGTTAAGTTGATCAGTTAAGTTGCTTTAGTTAAAATATTTATATAAAATAACAGACATTTTAACTAACAGGCTTCTTATGCACACAAATACTACATACTGCACCCATACTTTTTAGTGATTGTTCAGTGTGTTCACATATAAAATCTCCCACATATTGACATTAAAGCAACATCTGCCTCTGTCTGTCCCTCTCAGAGATGTCTAGTCAGTAGCTAATAATGTTTTATTTCAATGTAAATTCAAGTTTTATATAATGTGGAGTCATATCATATGTTAAG
Organism: Paralvinella palmiformis; assembly: GCA_025642065.1. NCBI lineage: Eukaryota > Metazoa > Annelida > Polychaeta > Terebellida > Alvinellidae > Paralvinella > Paralvinella palmiformis. The sequence continues at coordinate 96,069 of JAODUP010000477.1, forward strand.
AAAAATGCACTTAGGAAAACGGTTTCCAAATATTTACTAATGTTTGATATTACAGAAATGAGTTCCATTATTTTAACATTCTTATGGCTAATGGTGATAATAATTGAATTGATGTTTTATAGCCACTTTTGTGCACATGGTAGGCTAAATGGGTCAAGTGACCTCTGAATGTAATGAAGCGAAGTCAAAGATGAAACAACCTTCAGATATGCCCACACGGGATTTGAACACAGTGGGAGTGATCTGTGGTTCAACACGCTACCCCTAGACCACGGAGACAAATTAAATTATCCCCAGAATATAACAAACATTTAAAGTAACCAGAAAATACTAAAACAATTATACAGACACTGTTGAAAATTTGATACTCCTATGGCTAATGGTGGTTACATGAATAGTCAAGTGGTTAGAACAGATAGTCTACACATTCATCTATTGTTAAATTAAAAGAAAACTTAAATCAGTACCATCCGTTTGGAAAACAAGAATTATAATGATAATAAATATAGAGAAATACAATAGCTTACCTGGCAAATTTTGTAATGGTGGAAGTCTGATAGATTTTTTGAGGAACGATTGCTCTGGGTGATAAAATCGGAATGTCTGATCAATTATGTGAGGCTGTGGCTCTACCTTCAGACTTAAGATACTAATAGGCTTTCCTTCTTGTGTGTGGAAATAAGCCTTAAAAATAGAACAAAGTTTAGTACGTTTTTGTAAGTAGAGGGTTTGATCATGTTTGATTACGGTTGTATGAAAAACAACAACAACAACAACAACAATGTCATATTTATGCCTTTACTTTGATCATTCGAGTCTCAAGTGGGTCCCTTTGTATTTTGTTCTGATTGACTCCAGGCTTCGATTGTGGTCTGTATGGATCTGTTGGTGCCTAATACAAAAAGGGAGAGATAACCAACTTTTAGCCAGCATACAGGAAGTTACTTGTAAATTACATTAAACGTTATAGCCAATAATTTGCACACAATTTTAAATACAGTCGGACATTAAGATTTCTCTTAACAACAACTTACCTGTGGTTGTACACTGTGGTCAGCTTTAAAACTGAGAAATTTGAATGGAATGTGTACACTCTCTTTAGGCCGAAGGAATATCTCAGGTTTACCAGATTTGGTCTCCGTGTTGAACATGCCTTCTTCCACAGATGTGTAGATTTCATTTAGCATCTTAAAATGTCTCCATTCTCTTGGATCAGTCACAACCCTATTACAATGTGCAAACATGCAGTAGTTGATAAATATTTGTAGATTACAGTGCAGACCAATAGTATCTCAGTAATGTACATAAATGTACAGTATCACCTCCCATATTGATCTCTTCTACAAATTGATCTTTCCCCTAAATCGGTCATTGTATTTGAGTACTGTTATTTTCCCCATTGAAACCATTGTGAAAATATTCACTTCTCTATTCTATTCACTGATTGAACATTTCATACCAGTAATGGCCATTTTGATGCATCAATGACTCTGTAAGTCAAATGATCAGTCATCAAAAGTTCAACTCACTGAGCATGTTGATAGAGCTAAAGCCGTTTCACGTGTGTATCACAGTTTATTTGTGGCTAGCTTAATCAATTTCAGTGAATGACCTGCAGTCTGTAATTGCTAATTGACCTCAAAGCTAAATGATGACAATGAACAAATCACATATTTGACCATATACTCTGTTATAGACTGATGCAAAATACAAAAACCGAAAACTGACAGAAATCTTAATTCTTTTTTCAATTCAGTTATTGGGTTAGCCATACATGCTTGGCAGGTTGCACAATACAATGTGAATACAGAAACTAAACAACGCATGTGTTAAACCATGTTGATGGTCTGTTTCTTGAGACTGACACAAAAGTAAAAAATAAATCATTATATTTAATTATCTCTCATCATTGACAAACTAGATAACTGGTTATTAGATTGTCTTTTTCATGAAAACAAACTTGGATATGGCTGCCCAGTGCATGTGTAAGGCATCCAGAAATAATTCTGGACAAGAGTTGACATCAGCAATGAAAGTTCATCTCATAAAATGTATATTTCATTTATACTGTTATTTTACATCAATATATGTCTAGGCTTTATGTATATGCCAGTCTAATATTTTTTATTTATGACATAATAATCTCTCCTTCGCTAATGAGAAGTCCTTATATTTATCTGATTGCAATTTAGGCAAGTTATTCGCAAATGCAAATGTAGAGCTAAACAAATTATTCAATTGGTTCTGTGCAAATATCCTTAAATCCAACAAAAACTGAATTTCTACATAAGAAACTCAAATAATCCTATTAATTCGAATTCAACTGGACAAAAACTGTACATTAACCGAACAGGGAGTGCTAAATCCACCACCCTAAATAAAACAAAACTTCCACAGAAATGTGCTATAAGAACTATAAACAGAGCAAATTATAACAGCCACACTGAACCACTATTTAAAAAGCTGGTATCTTGAAATTAAATGATCTGTATGAACCCCAAGTAGGAACTTTTTATACATGACTATGTAACTAATGTATTATCTATGTTCTTTGACAAAACTTACAAGTTTAATTATGAAATCCAGGAAGATCACCAGACAATCTAATCAAATGTACATTGAGTGATGTAACTCCACCTTTGCAGAAAAGTTGCCACTCTATAACTTCCCTCTTATATGGAATATGTGGTGTAATATTATCCCAAATGTTTCTTCAGGAACCCATTTCAAGAAAGAATTGAATCATTTCATATTATTGTCATATTCAAATTCAGTGACCTGCTCTAACAAAAGATGCAGAGATTGTTTTGGAAATTAGGTTGCTTTCCACAATTATATAACTTATATATTATAAGAGATCCTAGTTTACTGTATTTATTTTTCTACAATATTACCTGACCTGACCTGCCCAAACAATAAAAATGTTATTGTCCCCTGTTCCTATCGCTCTTCCTTTGGTGTGGTCTGGACTTTTTCATTCAGCCTCTTTCACCGTTCTTTTTAACATGTATATAAAAACTGTACATATCATATGTTGGAGTCAGTGGGAAGATAGCTTCAGCTAAACTGACCCTTCAATTTCCATTGACAATATTTTGCCCTATGAACTAACACCATCACACACACACACACACACACACGCACACACACACAATTATTAAGCCATTGTTCAGTATTGGAACTTCACTTTTAGCTTAGTCATTATGTTGCTCCCAATTATGAGAGTGTATTGTATGCCAAAACAAGTCTGCTACATTGTCATCTCAGAGTTATAAGGCAGCTTGACATTATGAGATCCTACAAAAGGAGTTACCTTTTACAGTTGACCTAGTACTAGCTGTGATACATGAGATAGACCTTGCTTACATAATGTATATACATAGGACTGTTGACCTCTTCAAATCAGGAATGAGGTCGATGTCAGTATCTATGGTGTCACAATAAGTATAACGTTCTTTTGACCCATAATAAATTGCTGTTGACTGTAAATTGTGGTGTCAAATGAGTTATCTTGTTCATGTATTAGCTTATCATTGAACCACAGGGATTTGCATTTATTGAGAACTCTGGTGTCAAATGGTGCATTCTGTATATGTTTAAACATCCAGTATAACCACCATTCTACCACCATATGGGTAGAAATATTTGTCACATATAAAAGTGGACTGTCTGGGAGTACAGAATTATAACTGTTGTTTAGATCTCATTTATATATAGGTCTATGTTTGTATATATTCACGGAGATGTAATTTTAAATATGTTTAGATTACTGGTAATATATGTTTAGGTTTATATATCTAGGCTTAGGCTTATGTATATGTACATCTATCCATGCATATATTTATTAGAGGTAAAGTTTTAGGGATGTTTTGATGCTCAGATGCAGTGCCACCATATATATATATATATATATATATATATATATATATATATATATAAACACACACACACACAGACAACTATCCACTGGTAACTTACATAAGTTCAGGATCATCTGTGTCTATTGTTATTGTGTGCTCAACACTATATGGATTTCTGAGCGAGAACTCAAAGAACTCAACAAATCCCATACTAGGATAGATGGTATGTTCTGAAGATATGGCTTTGTTCAACATGTTCAGAATGCCATCATGTTTTGCTTGTTTCCGGTACATCTCTATCATCTTCAGATCACGATTCCTTTCATCTTTTTCATGCCTTATAGTCTGTAAAGGGACAAAATAAGAATTAAGTGTACGATGCAAAGTAAAATTTCAACTGTCAAAATGTGTGTGTGTGTGTGTGCAGGTAAGCAGATCTGCATGCATACACTTAGCACCACCCTTACCGAGACTATTTGATTAGAGGTGTCTCCCAGCTTCTGTTGAACAGCTTGTAACCTTGCCACTTTGCGTTTTCTTTCAACGCCACCTTGAGTGCCAGTGTCTTCTTGTTGTGTCTGATCCCGTCGAGAGAACAAAAACTGGGCCAGTTCATGGTTGGTTTCAGCCAATGGTAAAGCTCGAGCTATCTTAACAGTCCCAAGAACTGGAAAGAACAGATGAATGAATAATTTTGTGGAAAAACCCCCCATCATATGTTACAATATAACAACTCCTAAAACAAAATCCTCAATTTTGAATACTTACATTTAATATGTTGGTTGACAGCATTGAGACTTCCTCCAGGAAAAGCTGTACCTGACCCAGCTTTGACAATTAGCTTTGGCTTTTGTGTCTGGATGATTTTATCTAGAAATGTTTGTTGAGGTAATCAATTAGTCATAAACAGAAATTAGATGAATGATGAACAATAAGATGTAATCATATGGCAGACACCCTTATCACGTTTGAAGGTGTCTGCAGTACATCAATTACTTAATGTAATGAAGTGAGATCAGAAGATCATATTAATAAAATATCAGTAATTATTTGAAGGAAGAGACATAATTAGTACAAAACAAATTCCTTTATATCCTCACAGAAAATTAGTTTACAAATACAGTACACAGTCTGCAACAACTGAAGCTGGGCTTCTACATAGTTAGGTCATGAATTTAAAATAATAGGATCCATGATTTAGAACTTTCAATGAAAACATCAAGGATATATTTTGAAAATAGAGATCTCTATATTTTTTTAAACATGACTTGATTAAGATTGAACTTGTTCATATTTCAACTATCATACATATTTATTATTGATCACTAATGTTATTATTGTGATGTATAACTATTTTTAATGCTAATTGTAATGTTTGACATATTGTACTTATTAATAATACTTCTGTAACAAATACCCTGCTATATAACAACAGTAGTGATAAATCCTGATGAGAATATTATATTTAACCCCAAAAGCTGAAGAAAGATAACAAACCAGCTTTGGATAGTTTGCCTTCTGAGAAATGGCCAATATTTGCCATACGCAGATGAAGTCTTCCCTTAATTATCTGACTGACAGCAGCAGGAAGGACGCTCCCATCCCTAAGTGGATCACCAGCTGTAGTGATGCCTTCAGGATCAATAATATCCTGTGATATGATGTCTAACTCATAGGTCACCTGAACAGCTTCACGACCTTGTCGACATAGATGCTGATTCGGCAAGGAAAGAAACATAAAATATAAAATTACTTTTGACATAAAACATTTCCTGTGGAGTATCTGCACGATTATTTTATGCTTTTAGCATAAACCGGTTTATCCTCTTGCCACTGTAAGAAATACAGATACTGACCTTGAGATCAACAGCACAGGAGCCAATCAGATGCAGTGTATCACCATCCCAAACATCTATATGCAGTGTAGCTTGCGACATGTGTTTGACAAAAAGTCTTCCTTCTCCTGGCTTTAGATAAGCCGGATCTACTAAATACTTCAACTGCATTAAAATATTAGAGGTACAACTTATTATTTATTTAAACATTCTTACAAGTTGTACAAAGAAAATGATTAAGAAGGTAATTATTTGAAATTACGTTTTTAACATTTTAAAAGATGTGTTACCTGAAAAAGGTTATTTTAAAATTTTGACACAAGAACTACGTGGATATATTTATATTCTTGTAAGTACTAGGAAGGGCAGTAATTCCTTAGATCAATTGGCTGGCTTTTCCTGAAACAGGCTTATCTATGAGTATTTATTGTTGAATTTTGATAATTTGATACCCAATAATAATATTCAAATAAAAATAAATAGTCATTGTATAATACTAAAATACTAACCACACAATACACTAACATTTAGCAATGACAACAAAGTAACATACTAACTAACCATGTAGCCAGGAGGACCCTTTAACACAGAACCATCTTTGTCTATTCTCTGTAGTATACAGGGCACAGCACTAGGGTCATTACCAAGGTGACCATCAGCATTACCTAGTAATAATCTAAAATAACAATAAGCTGCTGTCATAAATACTTTAATGTTTAAATATATACAGATTAATATATTTAATTTATTATTACACAGTAATGTATTAGTGTACATAATTGTTAGAAGGCTAGAGACAACTTTATTGCATTACTCTTTTAGTTACAAATCTATTAATTACTGGTACTTAATGCATTAGCTAGCCAGTCTGCTTCTTTTTTTGCTAATCTAAACCTTGCCAGTATTATAACATCATTAATGGTTACTCCAAAAGTTCCAATTTATGATAGTTTCTAAATGGTAGTATTTTCTTGATAACATATATTTCACTTTTTATATTTCACTATTTCACATTTTAAACACTGTCTTAAATAAAAGCTTTTATTTGGTTAGTATTGTATGATTGTGGAGTGTAATTATAATGTGGTATGACTTAATTGGTGTCATAACTTCACAATTCAGCTATATTGCAATTGCATGTGTTTCAACAGTATATGGAATAATGCACTCTGTATGATTCATAATGGGACTAAATCCAGAGCTGCATCTTTTATGCTGAGACATGTAAGATGTATCACCAGACTCTTGTGTAATGTGTGTGTGTGTTATTTAAAAAAAAAATCATTATTTATTTTTTATTAGGGAAATGTCTTCAATTAACATAAACACTGTGTTTCTGACATTATCATTTTAAACAATGTATTAGCTGAAGTCTTTCAGTTATAAATACAAATATATATATATATATATATTAATATATATATTATATAACCATCATTAATAAGCTGCTAGAGAGTGTAGAGATCTTATACAGAATCTAATTTTTTTTTACCAACCATTAAACATATTTCATGGAATTTAAATGAGGTCATTAATTATTCCCTGTTCAAAGAACCAACAGTAGCCAAATTAAACATTTAATATATAGTAACTTGTTATAAGGCATTCTAGGTACTGTCGGTTAGCAGAAACTATGAGTGGTGTTGAATAACAGAAGTTAATACTCTGTTAATAGAATGTTACAATATATGTGATTTATCAGGAGTCTGAAGTCAGATAGTTTAAACTTTGGATTTTTTCCAATCTAACAAAATATGCAAAAATAAAACTTATTATATTTAGTGAATTTGTGTAGTTAATCAATATTTTATCCAATGTGATGTGACCAATTAGATAAGAATAATTGCTACTATAATGGATTATGATTTAGTAATTTCTGTCTCACCGTCTCAGCACACAGCACTGATTTTATTTAAGGGAACACCAAAACAGTTTTGAACATGGCATAATCACTACACTATGTGAAAAGAATACTAATCTTTTCAAGCTAAGTTGGTAAAACCGTTATATGATTAAGAAAAAGACTTTTTTTTGGGGCAAATTTTTTGCAAAAACCAAAAGTAGCCAAATTAAACATTTAATATTAGTAACTTATTTAAAAACAGTTTAGGATTGGACAAAACTATGGTGGTTTGTAAAGCATGTTAAAACCAAAATTTTCTAATTATTTTTGGGGCTAATTTGATAGTTTAAAATTTTCATGTTTTTTTCCCAAACTAACAAAATATGCTACACAAAAGATAATTTATTATATATAAGAAATAAAAAATTTTAATAATGGATTAGATTTAGAACGTCACACCACACACACACACACATTATTAAGGAACACCAAAACATTTTAACACACAACACTACACTATGTGAAAAGAATACTAATCTTTTCAAGCTATATTTCATGAGTAAAGGCTAAAGATTTAATTTGATATAAAATAAAGCAAACTTTCTGATAAATTATTATTATTATTATTATTTAATACAATACCCACTTACTGAGTCATAATACCATGTTAGAACTCTAGAAAACTGTTATAATGATATGTTGTGCTTACTTAATAGAATGGTAAGAGCGATGATGTGAGCAGGGTACAGGAAAATAACTACTGACCTTTCTGTTGTCACCTGTGGATATCTGTAGAACTGGAATGTGAAGAAGACAGTTCCTGGTGGTTTGTTGGCATCCGGAGCTTCAAATGTGGCCACTCTAAGGATAAAAAATATAAACATATAAACAAAGTTAGATGTATTATAAATACCACAATCTGGTAAGTTACAATATATAGATTCTCACAAAATAAGGAGTCAATTACATGCTAAATATATTAGTAGTATATTTTTACAATTACTATATACATATTCAGTAAAACATGTTGTAATGGGTTAACCTTTATGGGAGTTCTGATATTTATATTGGCTAGTGATCAGTGAAGATTTCACATTCAGTGATATTTTAAGACAAATAATATATTAATACATGTGGCTGTCACACTAGGACTTTACTACATAATGAAAGTTAACAACTGATAATTAAGCTGAAATTCATTGTATCAATCTCATATTGTGAACGATGTAAATAAATGTTTAAAGAAATACTAATTCAGAAGTAATTATACTAATTTCAAACCCCGAAAATCATCAAAGGTATAACAGCCCAGTCAGCTCAACATTTCCACATCTTCATTGGTAAATGAATTTTTCACATTAAAATGGCAAATACACAAAGCTCACTGAGAACCATCACCAATTAAAGAGATTTTCATCCTACTCCAAAATATACAATTTCTTTTCAAACCTGCAGATAAGACAAATTCTAGTCATTTTATACTTTAAGTTTATCAAAACGGTCACCACTCTGTGCATGCCAACACCGAACATGCATGCATACTCCGCTATATGATCAAAGTGAGCCGTGTAAACACAAACTTATCACAACATTTCTGCACACAAAAGATTAAATTTATTTATAACTTGCAAGATAGTCACTGAGTGACTAATAATGTCAATAAAAGTAATTATTATTAGAATCATTTCAAAAGGGTACTCAGGTCACCAAAGAATTACCTTAAGTGGTTGGTGAAAGGTTTAGGTGGATTTTGTTGAGACTTAAAAGCGTTAAAACACTTGTGGGTTAGGTTGCTGTATAAAAATAAGCTTAATTTCTGTATTCGGGTACGGGCAAAAATAGAATAAAAAACATTGAATGATAGTTTCTCTCAACAATTTAAATTAAATTAGGTTAACTGTACCACAGCAATTTCCAGTAAAACCTATCCCAGCTTGTCACTAAATATAAGTAGAGTTACAAGGCATGTTTTCAACATAAGATAGTTAATATTGGATAATTATTAAATATAATAAATAATGCTAACTTTGTTTTAGTAATATCATGGTTAACACATTGAAATGTACTGATATTAAGCAGACAACATTCATCATACATGTTGGGCTCTATTATAATCTATGTAAAGAAACCTTTTATTTTCTTATTCGTTAGTCTTTGTTTTAAATTAAAACTGCATGACAGACCTCCCACATATAATATCACTGCATCAGTTTTCCCGCATTGTTGTCAGGTAGAAGATTTGAGCTTAAAATGTTATTCGTGTAGCATTTTTACAATTCTGCTCTTTTTAAACATCTGTATGCACTACTAAATGATTATTTGATGATTGATTGATTGATGTTTTACGACCACTTTTGTGCACATGGTAGGCTAAATGGGCCGAGCGACCTCCAAAGGTAAAGAAGTGAAGTCAAAGATGAAACAACCTTCAGATATGCCCACACCGGGATTCGAACACAGTGGGAGTGACCTGTGGTTCAACGCGCTACCCCTAGACCACGGAGACAAATTAAATTATCCCCAGAATATAACAAACATTTAAAGTAACCAGAAAATACTAAAACAATTATACAGATACTGTTGAAAATTTGATAATTAGCTGTTAAAATGTAGAGAACTGTATTACTGAAACAGAAATAGGGTTGTAACTTGGCAGGCAATGAATTACATGAAATACAAACTAAAACAAATCTGATTGGTCAAATATGGTCCATGTTTATTCTATGGTTCATCTACTGTATTATTATGTTTATTATTGCTGAGTATTAAAATTCAGATAAACAAACAATTATAATGAAGTAATGATTAATCTTTTAAAATTTAGCTCAACTGTGTGCATGTGTGTGCATGTTCATATTAAATGTTATTAAATGTTATTTCTAACATACCCCATAATAATCACTAGCTGGTCCCTCACTAAATATCATACTGCATGTAAATGAATTTGATGTATAATTTGTTTGAAGAGATACTGCTTTACACTGAACTTTGTTGTTGTCATTTTATAAAAATGCTAGTTTCGGGTGTAATTTTTCAACAAGAAACATATATTGGTTATCACATTTTTAAAACACATAATTTCTGCCTAATGATTTATCTTAGATATAACATTACTATCACGCAAATCACACCCAATAAACAAGACTCAGTTTTAAAGTAATTTTATGAATGTTTTAAGAACAATTTATGAATGAACTGTAATTTTACCAGCCCAAAGCACTGTCTGTTAGTAGTTACCTTATCCCACACTCGTAATTCCTCTGATTTTCACCAGATGGTCGTGGCTTTTCCAGAAAAAATGTTACCCATCAGAGAAGGCAGTTTTTTTGCCCCTCTGCCTATATGAATTTAAAATAATTTTTACCCCACCTCCTTGTATGAATTTACTTTAGGGGTTCACCCTCCTAGGATTTAAAAATAATAATCATCCCCCATTTTTATTATGTAAAAATATTATATTGTAATATACGATTACATCATATCTATCATCAATCCTGAATACATACTGTACATAGATCTAGAAGGGAATGGTAAAGACATTAAACTTCCCAAAAAGTACACATGGAAGATAAAATACCGGTACAACAATTTGTTTGTATGAAATAATATAATAACTAAATGTATATACATAATTATATTTATATTTAGTCTTCTTTATTCACTTGCATATATATCAAAGAAGAAAAACGGGCAATTAAAGTCACCCTACCCTTAACTATGTTAATGACAGTGTTAAACAGCGAAGTAGGTAGCAAAACAGCAAGCTACTTGATTCCTTGATTTTGATTGGGCCTTAAATATCAGGCATAATATGTGGACCATGATAAGGACATTATACCAAATGTAGCCCTTCATATCTTCCCTGAGAATGTCTGGACTTGATAGTTCCTGATAAAAAGAGTACAGGCCACAAAAGAACTATAGTTAAAGCAAAACAAATTGTGAAACATTCTGGTCTGGCCATCATCCACACATAAAGCTAATTTATCCACTCAACAATTCATCATATAACATTTAACATAACATATTGCAATATTATTTCAATCATAGCATCATTAACATGTCTCACAAATCACATCTTAAAGATCAGTTTTAATACCATTCTCATAATATCACTATCTAAATTATTCCTGGGAGATATCTATAATTTTTTAATGTATAAAAAAGAAAAACCACTTTTCGTTTATATACCATGGTGCATGCAGGGTTAAATACTGTATTGATCCCACATATCTCTCACAGCCTTTAAGGCAGATCCAAGTCATGCCTGTCCAAAAATCTGACTTTTCTTGTGCAGCCAAATTTACAAAGGACTTGTAAAAATACATAGAAACAGGACAGTACTAGACACATGATCATGTAAAATCATGAACATGTCTCACATATCACATTAAGATCACTGATATGTGTCAATCCTTAAGGTTTCTATTTTTCCTGAAGATATGAGGGTAATTCTGGAAGTGGAATTCTTTTTTGTTTTCAACAGTGTGCCTGTTCCACTCCAAGAAATCTAGAGGTCAATTTGCAAAAGAAACAACTGCTTTCAGCACACACACACACACACAACGAATTTTTTTTCTCCAACATTCAATCTCTTATTTTATACAATCATACTTTTCCTAGTACATGAAAAAACACCATAAACAAGCATTTGTGCCTTTAACCCTTTGGGGTATGATTTCTAATGATATCTTCCATCAGCGCCAAGGGATGATAATAGGTGTGTTACGGTAAAACCAATATTTACACCCAAGTTAGCTGTGGTAAAATGAAGAAACAGAGGCCTGTTCAATTAAATTTGTCTTGTATTGCCAATTTAACCCTTGCTGACAACATATATATATATATATATATATATATATATATACTGAAGTTGTTATGAATGCAAAATCTCGATCAACGTCCAAATCAACTGCATCCAATAGACAGATCCAGGTGAAATGTGGTCTTGGGTTAGGCACCCACTGTTAATAGAGGATGGCAACGTTTCACTAACGATAAATACTGGAAGTCTTTCAACAATTTATTTAATATTAGACGGAGACTGAGACCAGTATTTCAGCTGAACGACTGTGTCCTTCCAAAGAATTTAACACGATGTTTATCAGGACATAACCCAATGATTGAGCGGACTGATCTTTCCAGAAGAATGACACAGCTAATCATTAGTTATTCATACTGACTTGTAGGAGATTTTTAGCATGGGTTTCAATGGATTAAATAAATGATTTTAACTTTTGAATTAAACTTTTAGCTGAATGTAAATTGATTTTATTGAAGATTTAAAACAAAATAATGTTGATGTAAAGGGCAATTTGCCAGTTTTGGAAATATTATTTTTACTTGTACCTGGGAATCAATCATATATGTATCACCTCTTTATATATTAAATAAAAAAATTTCAATACAAGATATCATGCATAAATACCAATGTTACAGTAACAGGAATCACCCATTGAATTATAATCTATGTGATCATTGATTTTATCCATTCACATCATCATGTCAGATGGTAAAGGTTCTACAAAAAATAAGTTTCAACTAGACAGGCCGGACCATGACAGCCATGCAGATCGTGAATGTTACTTAGTTTAGTAGCATATATCTATTGGATGAAGTCTATACCCTTTTCTATAAATGCAAAATTATGATCTAGCGATCACATATCCTTAATGGACTATAAATAAAATCCAAATATACCTGGTAAATAGCCTATATACAGCTTTTCAGTAAGACATTAATCGGCGACTACACACGTAAAGTGCCATGCAACACAGTGATTCTTAGACTTCTAACCTGAGACGTAGTGGAAATTCAGCCACATGGTAGCATCAGGGGTAATTGAATCGGTCTATTACACGTGAAAAATGTGGTGCTCTGCTGTGGCCTCAGGTGCCCAAGAAAAGTCTTGCACATAGAAGGTGACGTTATGACTGATTTACACATCATTTTATCAACACAGGCATCCGATAATCAAAGCAAAACTATTTAATTAAAATATAACTTCACAGTTTTCCTTTTGCTTGTATACTCCCTTTCCAGATATAAAATTGAAAAATATACCCCAGCGTTCTTTTTATTGGACAGAGGAAATTGTTCTGGTAGGAATTTCTTTTAAACATTTATGGACCCCTGTATGATATATTTTTTTAATTTGCCGTCTGTGGGGTGGAGAAGAAATAGTTTTCTGGAAAAGCCCTCGGTGTCAGTTGGAATAGTTTTACCACCTGTTCTATAAACACATAAAAATCATTTAGATTCAGATTATAAACACCACAAGGCAAATGGCCAAGAATTTATTCACTTGATGTTCATTAACTTTATGAAAACTTAGACATTTATAAGAGCTAAGAGAAGATTATAACTGATTGGTGATTATCAGATGCGGGAAGTAAATGATGTCATCCAGACAAGCTCATTTCGATTCAAAAGTAATGAAGCAGCCAAAACGTCTTATTGTTTTATGTTAAACAGTAGCTTGTTTAAATCTTAAAATGGATATTAATGGGGATAAATGATAATAGGAATTATGTGTGCTCTTCTAAGTGATGTGGTTACTTAATGCAAGTTCTCACGGAGATAGGTTTTGATGGATGTGCAGAATTAGAAAACTGATTTACTGAACATTTAGTATTTTTTGTTAAAAATTAGTTGACTGATAAAACATGGCCACCAGTGACCTAAATATGGTGTACAACTTTCTAAACATGACATTCAATTAGTGAATGTGCTATATGAAAGGATTATACAAATTCATTACTGAATAGTTGCTGAGATCGAGATAAATAGGCCTCCTGGAGAAACACCACAACAATGGCAAGTTCTAATCCACGTCCTCTAAATCAACTGCTTACCTAGCATATGCCAAGAACTGCATATATATCTCATTCGCCTTAAGTTTATCCATGTCTTCTTTGGCAGCCACAAAGTTGAAAACATCACTTGGATCAATGACTTCAGCCGGTTCTCCAACACGATCAAGAACTGGTTGGAATCCAGCAGAATAGAGCTTCGCATAGGCTGCTCTGGATAATCCCTGGCCACTTGAGAAATAAATTAAAAGATGTCATACAAGACAAATTACCAATAGTCTGGAGAACTATATAAAATATTAGATTATCTTGAGGCAAACAAATAGGTAAATGGTTGATTTTTGTTTATTCTCAGCACTGGTCTAAGCACTAATGGAGCATTGCTGTAAGTAAACTATATGAATGGCTTGAAAAAGAGCATAATATAATAATTCAACTAGGGTTAACTCTAGTGATTAAAATGGCTGCTTAATGCCTGTCTTCTTTTAAAACAAACATCTGGTCTCTTAAGTAAGGTGGTCATGTGGTAGGTTTCAGTGTATAGTTAGCTAAGTATCACGTTCATGAACAAAAACATATGATGTTCATTTCACTAACTGGCAGATGCTAGGAGATGAAGACATTGATACACAATCAGCTGCTTTGTCAGTACAGTTACCTACCTGTGCATGCCAGGAATAGCAGCCATGATGGGAGCATATACAGGTGTGAAAGGTAACTCTTGCATGTCTGATGGGATTATTGACTGAAAAACAGAGGTGTAAACTGTTTAGCAAATAGTTTAGTAAATAATAGCCATTATTAATTAACAGTGTTCTGCTCCTGATTACTTCAGATATGTGGGATGCTTAAAAGGGTTTGTCAAGTATGAACTATAATGCTTTAATGGGTAGTCATAAAGAGTCTGAAATTGAATCATAAATTTCCTTTAACAAGTTTGTTTCTATCTATCAGTACACCTGTCTAAATACAAGCTGCACAATTCAAAATGCACCAAATGAAAATACATCCTATAAATTGATGCTGATATCAGTATCTCACATTTCTAACTTACCCCGACAGAATCACGAAGATGTGACACCTCCACTGGCATGTACCCTCTTGGAGTCATGCCATATGGCATGGCCATACCAGGTGGGATGCCACCTGGCATGCCATACATACCACTCATGTAGTTGGTCATTTGTGGCGAGCCACCAAAACCTGGAATTGGTGACACACCCAGATGGTGCATGTCTTGTGCTGTACTAGGTCTAAATGAGCAAGAAATATTACCTGTTAATTTACCAAATCCAGTTTTAAAACATCCTGATAATTTCTAGGATCTAAACGGAGAAAATTACTGAGTCTACAAATGACTGTAATAAAAACAGATGAAAATTCAACATGTAATTCTATGAATATGATAAATATTTGAAACATTTGTGTCTGGCTCGTGTCAGTAAATATAATACAAAGATACACCATCATTGATTAATGATCAGACTGTCTATTTCGTGCATCTTTCCATATGCAATAAAAATAGTTTTACTATTATATCATATTACCATGGATTCAACCAAGTGGTAGAAAATTTCAAAAGTGTTATTAATTAGTCGTTCCACTGACTTCATCTTTGACTGGAAAACATGTGGCACAGAGAAACATACATGATATAGGGTTGGGTTGAGTGGTTTAGTTTCAGCTGCAGACTACACTTTAGATATATGGCCAATGGGCCACCCTGTAGGAAAATAATCTCACAAACACAGATATGAGCTGGAATCAAACATACAACCTGTAGCTTTGCAGTGCACTACTATAACCACTGGCCATTCAGAGTGGCCTATGTAAATAAGATAATTAAAAACATCCACCAGAGTAAAATAAAGGAACCGCAGCAAAGACCAGAAATTCAAATAAAATCCACCACAGAATTGCAGTTAGTGGTACAACAAAACACACCACATATCAGAAAATCTTGAATGTAAGTAATTTCCCATTTAGTCTGTTAGGTTTTAGTTTCAAACTGTAACACACTGGTTAGTGCTTGTTTACAAGATGTCGTACTCTTGGTAAGTGGGCATCCGAGCGGAGGCATTAGCTGCCATTTGCTCAAAAGTTGTAGAAGCCTGGATCATAGACTGAGGACTGCAGAAACAGACAGACAAAAAAGGTATCAGCAGACGTTACACATGGAATACAACCTCAACAAGGAGAAAATATACTGGCATTTACAACTAAAGAAATTAAGGCGTTGTCAGTCATTCAGTTATGTTTTTAATTCTCCAAACCTGGCACTAGAGGGATGCATTGGTGGACGACCAGACACCGAAATTTCCTGAAGGATTCCACTTCCTTCATCGGAGCCTCTGGAAAGACGTCTTGCAGAGAACTGAGGCACCTGGAGCATCTGATTAGAGGCATCCAATGCAGTGATGGCATTTTCTTTTCCCTAAAAAGAGAGCAACATCAGTTATAATTTAGCACACAGAAAACAACAGTTGTCATGAATATTCACAGCCTATTTGTGTTGTCTTATTAAACTCTAAACACGTATAATTTTGCTGTCTCACTTGCTCACCCTTGAATATCCATAAAGGAAAATAAACAAGTAATACATACTGGGAGGTCGCAGTTGAATGAAAACGTCACCGTTCCTCCGGTAAGCTGAGAGAGACTTGCTGTACTGCCAATACTTTCCACTGACTGACTATGGAACAACAACATGTCTTCCGGATTGGGCCCTGGGCCGCCAATCAGGTTCACCGATTGGTCTTTAACTTGCAAGTTAGACACCGGACACCAGGCAGCCCAACGAATGGCAACTGAGAAAGGATTCTTACGAGCACCACTCTGTAAATCAGAAAGGTATAAAGACGATGTGAAACAAAAATGTGATCAATTAGTACCAGTTCATTCTGTGAGTTCATTAACATAAAACAGGATATGTTGACATATACTGTAGCTACCAACCCTTTTATCCTTAGATGTGGGAGCTTCGGCCACATCGTATATCAATGTAAACACAACACAGAATGATGAATCCTCTAACAAACCATCTAACTCAACTCGATGTCGATATACAAGAGCACTGGCTTGTCCACTGAAAACAGGACACAGATTAGTTAAATAAATGGTCATGATCCTGAATAGTACAAGGCATGGTGGACATACAAAAAAATCTAAACAAGAAGCTGTATTTATACAAACGATGACCATAGTGAAACTTACAGCGAAGTTGTTGATGGTGATCTCTTGTGTCCACGTTTGGAGCCGGCCCTCTTCATAGAGGCATTACTGTTGTCTTGTGGTGTCAGAGCAACAGTTTCAGGATCTGATACATAGGACCAACCATTATGGACTCCAACCTGAATAAAACATGTAATATATGTATTTATTTATCAAAGATGGATATAACACTATGCTTGTTTTGATTATATGATCCCAATTCACATCTGAGTGGGGAACTAATCTGGACCACTGTGATTAGCAAATAAGGGTTTAAGGTATTTGAATACCAATTCCATGAAAAACAATATGAATATAACTGTGGAAATATTTTAATATGAATATTTTAAAATATTTCAGGAATACATTTAGGAATACATTTGCATTTGTAATTGCTTTGATGTTAAAATTAATAAACAAACTTGTGAGCAGTGATTTTTATTGTATCACTAATCAATGAAATACAATGCACATATAAGTTGAGTTTTTACGGTAGTGATTTATATTCACACTTTGTATACTGATCCTTTTGATTAAACACAGTTCAATTAGGTTTAGAGTATTATAATTAGCAATGCTAATCCTAACAAGTCATTGGCAAAGTCATGGGTAGAGTTAGAAACTTGTACACTGCAAAAGAAAAGCTATGTATCATTACCTATGCAGAAGCACATGGCAACCTTGCCCCTGGCAAAGTTCTGTCTATTTTTATTTAATTTAAAAAAAAGGACACATTTATTTATGGTGTATACTGCACACCCCTAAAACAAACAAGGAAAAAAGTGTCCAGTATACATGGAAGAATACGGTATTACTTGTATAAAGTGGCCATCAACATGTATGCATTTTGGTATGGTCATGCATAAATCTAAAGGTGGAAGCTGACATTTTGCACTGTTGTATTTGTGTAATGTCACTTATCTCTTTGTGATAACAATGAGGATGTGTCCATATTCAGGTGTATAATTAATCAGCTATATATGACAACTAGCTCAGTGACTCAAGTAAACACCAACTTCTTATTAGACCACCAAAGTATCACTTTAAAATATTTAAAAAAAAATGATTTGTGATGGTCTTATTCATTGAAAATCTGTACAGATTTCATTATTCACCAAAATTCACTTTGTATTTGTCAGAACCCAAAACATTTCGAATGATCACTAATTACCCAGTTTATCAAGTAACTGATGTAAGCTAGAAATGCTTAACAGCATATTGGAACAAACACAGATTAATGTGGGTGGTTTCATTTGTTCATTTAGCAATTGATAACCCAGTCACTGGCAGCCATCACATGCAGATCTGTCCCTAAAATAATTATGATTACTTATATCTCAATTCACAACTATTATTTATGTTTTATTAATTACCTGTAGAGAAAATATTTCCATAAAAACCTATATATTCATCATTATCATATCAAATATCAAATGCCATAATGATTACATAACACAAAGAGAGATCTCAAGCAAGATGCAGAAATGAAAATCTTACTCCATTAGAGAGAAATTGCAGGCTATTACAAGAGTACACCAAGGTGAGTCATAAGACCAGAGTGTCCCATGATAACGTATGTTGAATCATCATCTACAATTTGTGGGTGACTAATTGAAAGCTGAACAAAAGCTGCTTTATTTTGTTTAGACAGATGAATCAAGTGATGGAATGGCGTTTCAAAAACTTGTATAATGCCACCAACCCATTCCACTGCTAATGCATGCAAACTGCTCTCAGCAGTTCACTTATAATGTGGTCCATGACCTACAGATCCCAGTCACTGTGCTATAGTGGAGCCAAGCTGTACTTGAATAAAAGGATACATACGTATGCATTCACAGATTTAAATAACCAAGTCTACAAGACACCAACCATAGACCATTTCTGAAACAAGCGCACAAAAGCTTTAGGCAGGACAATTGGCATATTCAATTAGTATATTGAACAACCTACCAATAGTTTGCGATCTGTTATTTCAATGCTGTAACCATCAGCCTGTTTGTCTTTCTGGACACGATCTTCATTTAAAAGGCGACACACATCTTCCTCCAATTTTTCCAGTGGTATACTAAAGTTGATACTTATTTTATCAATGAACCCTGGCAGTGGCTTCAACAGTTTTGGCTTGCGGAATGAATCCCGCACTGAAAGAAAACCATAGCTATAAGTGTGTGTTTGTGTCCATGTGACATTTACTATCCTAACTTTTAAAATGTTTATTCTACGCCCTTCTGTGGTTTTCAGGTTTAACATTAGATTGTTTTATTCTCTTGAATATTTTAAAATGTCAATAAAAGCAGGGTACTCTAAATGACCAGTCTTATTGCTGCTATGTCAATAAAATTACTCAGATTTACTCTACTCATAAATTTAAACAATTTCCACTTGGCACTGATTTTTGGTTAATATAACATATGACCATTTTAAAAACTAACAGTAATAATAATGGAGGAGCCATTCAAAGCTACTGTACAGTGAAGTTACATAAAAGCATGCAGCATACATTTAGATATTTAAAGAGGTTATAGATCATAATTGCAATTAAGACAACTAAGCAATATTAAATAGTTTAAT
This sequence comes from Paralvinella palmiformis, assembly GCA_025642065.1. NCBI lineage: Eukaryota > Metazoa > Annelida > Polychaeta > Terebellida > Alvinellidae > Paralvinella > Paralvinella palmiformis. The sequence continues at coordinate 116,203 of JAODUP010000477.1, forward strand.
TACTCAAATGGCTGTAAATGCAATGAATACTTAATAATTGTGGTAGCCAAATGATAAAACGTTTTAATTTAAATTTTATCGTGTGTGTAGTTTCTTGTATTTTCAGGTTGGGTCAAACTTCTAAGTAATGCCATTTTGAATTAATGTTAAAAGTTGCCCGTTTCGAATATCGGCACAATATCTAGGGATTGTGCTTGCACATGCATGCACACACACATGCATACACACACAAAATCCATAAGATTAGACAAGAACTTACATCCAGTTTTGGGATCTCTCACACCATCACTGAGTCCAGGTATAACATCATTAGGGCCAACAATACAATTCTCATCGATAAGGTGCATCACTTTAGTCAGAGCTTGATGTGTTCGTATTGTGTACACAGCTGCGCAGCCAGGTATACTGTTCAGATCTGGATTTTCTACAGAGCAAAAAAATATATGATCAACATGGCCATAATTATTTAATTCTAATTCAACATAAGGATCCAAATTATGCTGCTAGTCGCAACCGAACAAATAAAATGTTATACTGTGAGATTTGCTAAACAATAAGTGAGAGTTCTCAAACTACCTTCAATTGGTTCATCTAAATACACCAAAGCAAGAGGAGTGCCATTATACACAGTCAACCTGAGAAACGAAGAAAAAAAATATTAGTCTTTATACATATTAGCCATGTTGAGCAGATATAAATTAACTTTTATCATTGTACAACAGGTTTTAAAATGCAGAATTATCTATAATTCTTACACAAATTTGTCTTTCATGGATATAGTAATTATGAGGGTAAACAGAGACAATACATGACAGAAATGCCACGCATGTTTTCAGTAATGTGTGGCAGAAAACACCTAAACACCCTAATGGTGTAGTGAGCAATTTTGGTCAATTTAATCATCAAAGTATACAAAAGATCTGGATTAAATGGGAAAATTTTGCTTCGTCTCACCCAGCATTACTATGGGCCATCAAGATTATGATGTACTATGTTTTAGAGCAACAGATTCTGCAGAAGACTCAAACATTACTTCTGAATAATCTGCTAACACACAGAAAGATAAGATTGTTTTTGTCTTCAACAAGAGAGAAAAAAATTAACGTTTTTCTACTTCAGAATTATTTAGCTAAATAGTTCAATGAAGTATTATTATTATTTGGACATAAATTTTTGATACAATGAGGCAATTGGCAAGGTGTTTCCACTGAATATGCCATCTACTGGAAATGTGGGGTATTATTATATTACATATTATTTGTACAGTGCCTTTGAATGGCTCCTGTAGTAAGGGCGCTTTATTAAATATACATTATTATTATTATTATTATTCTAAATTTATTTAGAATTATTCCCTGTGGTGAAGCTGTAAATTACAGACCATATCCGTCTCCCTCATTTGAAGTACCTAAGCCACGTAAAATAACTGCCACTTCGGCCATTATTATTATTATTATTATTGTTACATTTTATATTATTATTAATTTGAATGCAACTGCTAGCAGTTGAAAATAAACACAGTTCTCATTATTAGTAAAAATCATATTAAGTTGGTCACGCTAATACATTTACTATCACATTTATATATTTGTCTCCATCATCAGTAGGTAATTAACTTACTTCTGTGGTGGAGCAATAGATGAGCTACTGACATCTAACATTTTGCCATCATACTTAAAAACCTTCATCAAACTCCAGCCACAGCTCCACTGCTCCATTTTGCCCTCATCACTTGTTGTCATAGCAATGATCTCCAAGACAATGGCAATGCTCTCATCGCTAAGTGAAGTGTGGAAGTAAGCATTCTGAAGAAATAAACAACAAAAACAATCATCTGTGTTATATAATATTTGTTCAGGTCATCTGCAATCATAATTTGTAATAATCTTTAATAATTATTATTACAGCCTATATATTCGTTTACAGCTTATGTTTTCTAGACTCCACAAAGAAGTTGCTTTGGTTTAAACAGAATGTACCAGTAATTGTAATTCTGATTATAAATGAATGCGATCAGATTATTTAACTACAAAATATTACTGTATGTTAATTCAGACTACATTCAAATATTGCGATGTTTAATAAATGTTTGTGATCCTGTCTCCTTCAATCAATTTTTGTAATCAATAACTTCAGTTTACTTTAAAAAAGATAAATGGTTCACCTAATAACAGGAAAGTATACTACAGTTAGTGACCTCTATCACTGTACTGGCAGTTTCATTTTATTTTATAAAGTCTGTACAAAACCAACATTTTTGTTTATGTATATTTTACAAATAACAAATGAGAAGATAATATTAAAAGTTTATCGCAAGTTTTTAAATAAAGAGATATTGTTATCAAAGCTGGTGAGGAGGAGAGTAAATGAGGGTTTTGTTTAGCTTTGATGCTGACCCCACCTGAAGCATATGTTTGAGGGGCTACTTGGAAATGAAATGATCACATTCCGCTCGCCGAACTTTGTGTCCTGATCCGACAACTTGATCGGGAAAGCACTGTAGATGTAGATGATTAACTCAACACTGCTATGCTTAATATGTACATTTCAGAAAATGTTATATAATATACATATACACATGTACCAGAATTTGTGAATAATATAGCAGAATACATAAAGCAGTAGTCAACAGCTGGAACCATATCAATATTCTCCCAGCTGCACCAAATGCCAGTGTTTGTGATGATGACCTTGATGATGACATTCCGCTCACTGAACTTTATATCCTGATCAAACGACTTGATCCGGAAAGCGCTGTAACTAGATGATTATTTCAACGTTGCCTATGCTTGATATGTACGTTTTAGAAACTTTTACCGGAATTTGTCAATAACAATGCAGAACACATAAATCATTATTGGCAGTTGATTCAACAACCCACACAATTTGTTATTCTGCATGATTTCAGTGGGAACACAAGTCTACGGATAAACAAGATGTGACTGTATTACATCTGATAGTGATTTTAAATTCAGAAAACATATTTCTCTAACATGTCACTGCTGCTTCTACCATATTCATTCTCTTTCAGTTGCCAAAACGATTGCTACAGCACTCATTACTAGTAGGCTTGATTACTGCAATTCTTAAAACCTTGCCTCTAAGGATATAGCAAAACTTCAGTGTGTTCAGAACTGCTTAAAATTAGGGATGTCCAGCCCAGAGTGCTAAGTTTATCTGGTTTTTCACTTGCTGTTTGTTTTCAGGGTTAAAACTCATGCTGGCACTCTTGCATTTTCAGTTGCTGTCCCCTACTCTTTGGGACTCACTCCCTGAACATGTTAAGTCATCAAGTAGCTTAGTTTCTATCTTTCACCACCCGAAAACTCATCTTTTCTGACTTGCTCATCCCTCCTATGTTTTTACTACACCTGATCATTTTACCAAGATAATATTGTAGATCAACTTAATTTAGGGGCTAGGAACTAACTGCAAAAATGGGAACCAAATGACATTCCATTTATCAAATATTATGTCTTTTAAAACTTCATAGGATAATCTTATCTAAACTAAGATATTAAATGATAAATTCTAAGCAGTTGTGCTTGTATTACCGGTACACAGAAAACAGATAATGGAAGCAGCTCGATCATGACTGTGTTGCATACAATTATAGCAATACACCATCAATTGAATCGATATGATATATATACTCAGAATGGCAGTACATGTTCTTATCAATCAGTATTCTTGTCTGTTTCAGATTTTTTCAATATAAATGAATATCAAAACACCAAATGATGTAGGTGTGTATGTGATTACTTACTAAGAGTAGGCTTAGAAATACCCTTTGTGTGAAGTGTTCAGAATGTTTTTTATTTTATTTCTCAAAATGCATAAATAAGCTGGAAGGAAACATAATGTACATAACACATTTGCGTCAAATTATTCTAATCACCTGGTTAACGTCCAGTTTTATCTTCTGTCCAGATTTCTTTGGTTGCAAGTTAGAACTTGTCCATGCTCTGCCAAAGAACTGTTTATAAGCCAAGTCAAACATGCTGAGTCTAACCTGGTATTGGGCAGACTGGCCATCACCATGCTGTAATATATGGAAACATTATGATTACTGAAGTATGCTTTGACTGTATGGCACAAATACTGAATTGTGATAAACAAATTATCTATTCATAATTAACAACTTTGAATCTGAGTGAAGTTCTGACTTACATGCGTGGAGCAAATAAAATCTGTAATTTGACCAATATTTATCACAAATGGAAAAGATTCCTTATACTGAAATTGCAATCTCTGATATGGCACAGGTAGAACTATGACTGCACACAAGTGGTCAATGATTTTCAATGATTCAGCCTTTGGTTGCTTTAACTTGTGCTGATGAACTTGAACTCCGTCACATTCAAGGTCACTACGTGCCATCGTGTTGCATCGGTTGTAATCATACATCAGTGTGTGAATGAAGTTTATGTCGTTCTTTGAATATTTAGTCTTTAAGATCACACATATCAAATGCCATCAGTCATCTCTGGAGCTGAATCATCCGAAAGTTCAGTATATGCCTAAATAACAGTTGTCAGGTAGTTTCTGAGTATGGTTAATAACCAATCCTCGATACAACAGTAACAATTTACTATTTGAACCTAACATTCCCATGGAGATAAATGATCCGTTGCAAGACTACTTTAAGAATTTTACACTTTCACTACAAGGTTGTTTATGAATCCGTACACTTTTCTGCAATTGACATCAATCTTGTGATCACGTTTCAGGTGCATATATCACAGCAATAGATTCCATTACGTCCAAATTAAGCTGTCACTTATGCAGCCAGTCTACTCTTATCTAATCACTTACTGTTATCACTGTATAATAAATTTTGCTGTATTCTGTAACTACACAATTAATCATTGGCATTCACACAATTATGACATCAAAACACAACAAACAGTCCAATAAATGACAATCGTATGACATATTTTTAAAGGTAATTCCACTATCCAGCTATCATCAGTTAGTAAAATATACTAAATGTTCAATAAGTCAATAGGAGATTCGTTTACAAAATGAAAGTGATTAATCGTTTGTGATATACCTCAATCTTTCTTGATCATTATACTTGGTAAAAATATAAAGCCAATCAAGCTATTAATCACGCATTATAGTTAATGACGTGTTTTATCTATGTTTAGTGAATGACAGCATAAATCTGTGAGAAGATAAATGTGATTTATGCAATAATGTCGTGTTTTATCAAACAAACTCTCATCGGGAGCAATAAATAAACTATTATAGTAAAGGCATATTATACTAATAGTCATAAATCATAAGTAGATAGGTGTGTGTGTGTGTGCGTGTGCGTGTGTGAGATTATCTTTTTATCTATCTGTTTATTTCTGTCTGTCTGTCTATCTGTAAGTCTGTCTCTAATAAGGCATAGCTATCACAGAAAATTATAGTAAGCAATTCATAAGGTAACTCAACGCACTCTGCTGAGTCTTCATGTAATCACTCATTGATAACTTTTTTTTCTACCAGAAAACCTAATCAGATTTCTAACCACACCCAGTCACATTAGATATCGCCAACATGTCCCAGTTCAATTCACACAAACAAAAACACGTCTTAGATGGGTAACTTGCTACACCTTAATACAATGGAGAGACACGCCCAGGTAATGTATTTATAATACAATGTAAAATATGACATATAAATGGGGCCATATATCTTGAGAACCATAACATGAAAATATTATGGCATCTCCTACCAGAAAACACTCATGGGTGCAGCCTCACTGGATCATATCATAACAAATGCTACATTCTGATCACTTGCATTCCTTTAGGATTACAAGATTCGTGACAACTGAGAGTGCAATGGTAGAATGATAAATACAATGATCCAGTCTGTACATGCATACATAGTAGACTGTAGTGGGGACAATTAATATTTTTCTGAATACAACATGACTGATAATCAGTTAAAAATATAATATTAGTATTCCTAAGAGACTGAAAGTCTAAAATGTTGATGTGAAACCTGATCCACCTAATAGTCACCAACAAATACAAAACTTGATGTGCAAAAATATCATCTAAAATTAGGTCATGAATATATATATATTTATAAAACAAATCCGACCAATAAGGCAACAATGGGTGTGCAGATCAACACTAATAGTTATCATGTTGCCAAGGAAATGACACATTATGATTGATGTCATATGTCATGGACCATAAAAGAATACCACAAGCTGATGATTGATCATGTTCATAGGAGAAAAAACCTGCATAGAGTTATCAAATATTGATCCAAACCCGTCAATCATTTGCATAAAGTATTAGGTGAAAACAACAAAACAACAACAACAACAAAAATACTAATATCCCACAGAGGCCACATATATGACCATCCTGAGACATAAGTGTAAATAATACAAGACTGATGGTCTGATTACAACATGTCTGTAACAAGAAGTATTTATTTTGATTCACTGATCTCATAAATGCTATTTCTTTATAAGATACTGGATAGACCATAGCTGCACCATTGTAAAGCACCAAAACAGTGAGATTGCAGTGCAGTTTAACTTGGTCAGCACCAATGGGCTGAGAAATGAATCTCCAAATTAGTCTGAAAAATTCACGAGTCTCAAAAGGAAACAACTCATTATTCTCAACCCAAGAGCCAGCACTTAATTCAGATATGGATCACCTTGCTCCCTACTTTATACAGACCCATACAATCTAGCATCATCATTAACTCTCTGTGATGTACACAGTCTGTTGCTAACAATCATTTACACAAACAATTTATGACATTAATAATATATCATATATCTATCCAATTACAAGTTCCATTGCTGAGTCAAGTAGTCAGCAAATACAAAGTTGTGGCAGCATCAGTATCAGAATCAATCTGTCACAGTGTGACCTAGAAACCTCTGGTATGTGTGTATGTTTTATATATATATATATATATATATATATATATATATATATATATATATATAGAAAGTTTCTTACCTATTTCATGTTTTGATCCATGAAATATGATGGCGGTCACTTGATTACCAGTATTCAGAATTTGTGGGACCTATGTGCTTCAATAACAAACTTTGAGTAGTTGTTTTTTTTTACATTCATGCTACACACCCAAACAATTTTTCTTACAACTACATTTGAACAAATCAATATCTGTGACATAAAAGTAAATAAGAAATTATGAAAGGCATAGCAAGTAATCATAAGATCAACAACAACATTCCATTCTAATCACGTTTAGAATAAAAACCAGCTTTGATTTGGACACATGACGCAGCTATAGACATTATAACTAAAATAAGCTTAATCTATAACATGTCGGACCAATTTATTTATGCTAAATAAAGACATATCCTGCAACCTGACAGTGGCACTAAAATTAAACAACTTATGATCTTCATCATCATTCATGCCAAATATTACTGTATTCATATTTGTGCCCTCCATGATCAGTGTGATGAGTATATTACACTGTAATCATTATTTCAGCAGACAATAATCCAGATATTTTGGATGAAAGCTTCATTCCATGTGACTGTTCAGACAGAAGGATGGACGGGCGGGCTGGCGGGCATTAAAAAACTGATTTAGCTTCAAAAGTATGCATCTTAAATACCACAAGAGAAACTGAATAGTGTTTAGAATGTATATGTTGGCTACAGAAATATTATTAAAATAGTTTCGTCATCTGGCATTTGCGAAAGATTAGATGATAAATAATAAATGATTAAATACACCTAACAGTCATATAATTGTATGTGTAATATAGCTACAGTTATTGGTATGAGAGATTTTTATATTTAATACATGTATGTGAATGAAGACGAATTTTTAATGATGGAAGTTTCACACATGCATTATTTGAACCAAACAAATTTGATAAATATTCAATTCTAAAAGCTAACAATAGTTTGACTTTTTATAATGATAACAGCATACCAATAACACAGTTAAAAACAATCATTGCATTGCCTTACTGCATGTCGATATAAAATCCAGAAATACACAAATACTCCTGATATAAGTATATGTATATGTATATATATATATATATATATATATATATATATATATATATATATATATAAAATCCTTAATGTCACAGAATAATAATTAATAAAATTAATAGCAGCTCGAAGTAGATATCCACTGATTAACAGATTTATTTAATAGATATTTCTGTCATAATCTGACCATCCCTCCACATTATCTTCTAGCACTCATTTGGTCAATCACCATTTATGATCTTAACTTTCAGTACACTAGCAAGTTTTCCAAAGTGTACTTGACAAACTAGATGAATTTATCTCCGGTGATTGGTCTATATAGCATAAAAAGACAATCATATTTCACATAATGCATCCTTTACTGACTCAAGAGTCTCAACCACTACACCAGTTTCACGCGATTACTCGGACTGAGACAACAACCACGAAGCCAGCTTGATATTTACATAAATGTCAATCAACAAGCTTTAGATGTTTTCAGCTTGAATCCTGTCACAGAATAAAAAAAACTCACACACTCGGAGGAAAATCAATAACTTTAGGCATAGTTGATAATGTTAACTTGACTCTGAATTCTGTACAGTGTCCAGATTAATACTTCACTAGTATAATGCTCCTTTGTCAGAAGTGATCACCACATCACACCTCAAGGTAAACCGGTTTATAGATAAATACCCACATGTTTATAAATGAATTAGCATGGTATCACAATGATATGGATCTGAAAGCAGACCAAGAGCTTCAATTGATTCAGAGAGTGATTGATGGCTCTGTTATAAGCCTCAGCAGCAGTCTCGCCAGAAACAAATAATTTACACTCTTTGGGTTATTGCTACTGGATGAAACATCCCAGAAATGTAGGCTTCAGCAGGGTTTGATCTCACGACCTGCAGGTCTGCCATACAATACACAACTAGATTCAACACAGGAACACCCCACCAATTCCAAGTAAGTCATGATAAAACAATAGAAATGAATACCTGGTAAACTAAATCCATGTTTTAAAGAAAACAGGAAGTATTATCTTCTTAAAATGTACTCATTTATGATGTCACATTTCCAGAATTCTGTTTAATATTACTGTCAGTGGTACAATAGCAGCAATGGCTATATTTTTTATTCCTCCAGAAAACATGCAGCAACAGTTTTGGCATTTATTGGAATGAACTTACAAATAATAAAACTATTGGACTAACTCTGTAGCTGAGTTAGGCATTGGTTTTGGTTTGGTTTTGTTGTTCGGGGAGAATCCCCAGGCTGTCGCCTAATCAGCACAGCCTCTATGTTGGAGTGGTTGAGAAACCTCCTCCCCCACCACTCACAGGGGAGCAGTACGGAAAGATGGAGCCGAAATACCCTGAGGGTGGTCACTGCCAGAGTGTTTTACGTCCTCAGGTTTTTTTTAACATCCCCCTTTATTTTAAATAATTCAGTAGAGACGGCAGTGCCATTTAACGTGGTCAGCCACCCACGATGTAGTGAGCCGAGAAATTAATCCCTGGAAAAGTTTCGACCTCTTACAGGGTTCAAACCTGTGACCGTTGGCACCAAGTGCTGGGTGCTTAACTGCTAGGCCACCGGAGCTCACTAGATTTCTCCTAGAGATATTTGACATATTTCAAATTTTACATGAATTTGTCTGCTATGTTAATAATTACCACCCAGGTCATTATTAATTATTATTATTAGTTGTAGAAGCATTATATTATTTTAAATTAAGCACATCTGAGTGAAGAAATACATTACTTCCAATGTAAATTGCTTAATGTACAGGTTATAAGACTAAACTTTTCAATTAAATAATTGTATCATAATAGTGATAATCGTGATAATTTCCTTCCTTAAACTATTTCTCTTGGCATCATCTCAACTGTTTCTTAAAGTTGTATGGTTTCTAAATAAAACTGTTATCATAATAATGATAATGGGAAAAGCTTACTTGAGGGACCACTTTTGGGGGTATCTCTTCACAGATGATAAGTGGCTATGAGGGTGGGTTAACTATTTATAATCACACAAACAATGACTGATGTACACGACCCCTCTAATACTGTTGCTAGTATTCTTTAAAATTTCATGGAGTTTAAAATAAAATACTTTTTATGGAACTGTTGGGGTGTAATATTAATAATAATGAGTGACCATAATTTCTGAATATACTGAATAGGAAAAATAACATAACAGGTGTACACTGAACAGTAGCACAGGTGGGTTGGTATTTTGGTAGTACGCATATGATATACAGAGTATGTATGTATATATATTTAAACTGCCTGGAAGAAGCATCATTTCCAGTACCTTTTAGTACCTGTTAGCAATGACGATAGGAATTTGTCCATACATTCTTATATCTGTGAAATGGATATGCATAAAATCAACTATAAACAGCAAATGTAGTAGTGCTGGCAGCCAATAGAGTTTGTAATAAAAAGAACAAGACTCATAAAATTTAGATGTCAAGAAATCAATGGACTCTGGAAGCTGAGTATTGGAAGACGGCCAAAAACAGATAAAATAATGTTGACAGATCACCCATTTGGTCCACGCATGACAACTCTCCCATTACAGAACATAACAGTATTACAGAACTGCCAGACAAAACAATAGGTGTGTTTATGTTGCCTAGGCAACAGATAAACAAACTAAATGTTTTTTCACCATTATGATGGCTGTGAGGAAAATACAATTAAAGCTTCATAACCAAACTGATCACCTAAGCCACAAGGTGGTGTTTGACAGCAATTTGTAAACATTCCTATGTTGAAAATAATTCTCACTGCAGTGTTAAAATAACATTTCTACATTCCAAAACCTAAATATTTTATTTCATCTTACTGGCATATATGGTTGGTCCTTGTTAAAAAGCTATCATAATGTAATCAAACATCGTGCATGTGAATAGGGTGAGACATCATAACACACTGACCTTCATTATCATAATGTTCGTATGCAATATGGCACTGTAGAAACTTTAAGGTACTGTAATTTAAATTATTCATGCACTTCATAAATGTCATTTTATTGCCAAACTTCCTAGGGCTTCACAATATATTCACCAAAACATGTTAGTGTGCACAAAATATATAATCTATATCTAAATGTAGGCGTACAGGTTATAAATCCCTTTATCACATATGAGAACCAAAAAAGGAACTAATAATAAAGCAGATTGAGTAAAGCGCCATTACTAACATGAGCCATTCAAAAGGTACTGTACATTGATTCCCCAGTAATATGTATGTATTTGAACGATAAACATTCTTTGTCAGTGTAAGTGTCAGAGTGTTATCCAGATTATATCAAAATGTTCTACACTGGCTGTGCAAACTTAAAACATATCACACTTTAGCTTGGTATACGACTTTTTTTCAAGAAAATAGTTTAGATCAATACTTTTCAAGATGAAATAGAACCCCAAGGTATTATAAACTAAAAAAATTCATCAGCTTCAAAAGCACCCTATTTATGGGGGTCATCCATTAATTAATAGCATTTAATGTGATATAACAGTACCGTTTCTCATTTGTCATCTTCAAATGGGTAATGTCAAGGTCTTCTCCTTGCAGGGTGATCAATAACAAACTATTCGATATGTTTTGTGACAGTCTGTTGTAAACATTTGTAGCAATCTCTTTCAGTACAGAGAATATCAACACTAACACACTGCCCATATTCAAATGTAAGGAAAGCAAATAAAATGAATAAATTATACCATTATTTGGATTAATAAACCAGTCTACTGAATAGCACGAAACTGACTGTACGGTCTGTACCTACTGTAAAAACAGTGATACAAAGTGTAAACACAGAGGTGATCATCTTGTGATAGTATGATAACAAGAATTTAAGACCACACACACACACACACCGTATATAGCAGAAAATATCAGTTGTGCTAGCAGGGGATTGTGTGTTTGTTGTAGCGAAGCCAGCTCTGGCTTAATTGGCCTCTTCAAATAGCAATGTAAGGGTTTCGGATTCCATGTGTCTTCTGAGATTGGATATCGTTATGATTTTCCTCATTCACTTTACATAGCCATTGTGACTATGACAAGGAACATCACAGAACCTCAGGTAATATTCATAACATGAATAAATTAAGTACACTCTACATGTTTTGTTGATTCATTCATGTGATATGATCTTCTTAGTAACAAAAAGCACACCACACAGAAATGAAGCATAGTCGTTTTACAGGACCTAATCTGAAGATGTGTTTCAGACAACTTCACTCCTTTAAAAAGGTTTAGGATAATTCTTTACACAAAACATTAACAAAGCTTGGCCTATTGATTGATGCCATGTACCATCTCCCAGGTCTGGATGGCTGTGTTATTATTTCATGAATCTGGGATGATTTGTAAAATTATGCTATCAAATTTTATACAAACAACTTAATTAAGAGGATGTTGTTAGAAACTGGGTTGACAATTTTATATCAGACAAAAAAAAATCCATACCTTAAAATACAAAATGATTACATCTATCAGTATTACCGGTAGTTAATATTTGTTTACTTAGAAGCAACTAGAAAATTTCTTCATTGGTAAAAAGACAACCTAGCTGATTAAACTGCTAATGTCTATTTGGCTTAAATAATTAAATGGAACAAAACATGGAGAATCAAAGGGACACACGCATATTGTAATAAATGGCTTCATCTCTGGTACTAATATGGTATTAATATAGTTTATTTAATGTATTTCAGTCATATGTTTAGACATTGTTATTTATTAGGTTACTAAAATGTTAACTGGATAATTAATCTATTACTACAACTGGAACTGAAACCTGTTTATGACATGACAAGTGTCATAAACCCATGGTAAATATCTTTATGATGTCACATACTGTCATAAACCTCTATTCACTATATTTTGTGACTGTTTTAAAACTTTCCATTTTAATCTATTTTGCTTAGAATTAGTTGTGGATTATCATTATATCAGAATTAGTATATTTATATATACAAGCATGAATATAAAATAGTATTGTATGTTGGTCTCTCTTACAGTATCATTTGTATATGTGGCTTGGTTGTGTAGCTCACCACAAAAGAAATGGTAACTTGTCATTCTCTCTGCGAATCCAGGACAAAATCTCACAGGACAAAATCCCACAGTACAAAATCTACCCAGACAAAATCCCAGCATACAAAATCTAACCGGACATAATCCCACAGTACAAAATACTACAGGACATAATCCCAGAAAGTGAAAAGGGGGACAAAATCCCACACAATAAAATAAAATTACACAGTAATAAGAGAACTATATTTTATCACAATAATTTGTTGCATTAAAGTACAGCCCATTGATACAAATTGCAATCGCAATTTATATTTCAGTGAGCTCCAATTACAACAAAAATTAATGTCATCAATTAACTGACCTTGCTTGAGCAATTATCTGCAATTAAGAGATCAGTTTGGATACAATTATCTGCGTGAAAATTGCTAAGGCAGATTAAGAGATCAGTTTGGATACAATTATCTGCGTGAAAATTGGTAAGGGATCAGATCATCTTGAATAATCTGTATTGAAGCTAATTGTAATATGAGAAGCTACAGCATCAGCATAATCTGCCAAATAAGCAATAACAGGCCTGAAATCATGCAAATATTCAGTTAACTTTAGATGCAACAATGGAGGTCATATCCAGTAACAAGACTGATAAAAAAAATTGCTGGATGGTGGTTATATATTATTGAAATATTTGTTAATTCATGTCATTTCATTAATTTACCCAGTAATACATAAAGAAAGAGTAATTTAATTAATTTTATTATGTATATTAATAAATAAAGACAAAAGTGTTTAAATTTATTGTGTTGGATTTTGTCCCCCTTTTTACTTTCATTAAGTGAAGTCACTGTCACTGCATGCATGGTCAGCCACAGATATACACCAGCACCAACCCAGAGGGCAGTGTATTGCTTGTCATCCAATTAATGAATAGTTCTATTGAATTAGTACCACCCCCTAAGCTCTAGAAACAAATAGCAGACCAGTTTTAACCAGTTGATACCACCCCGGCCAATACCAAAAAAGGTAGTCAATACTGGTGATTACAAATTTTCAAATATTGTATTAACCACTGCTGAGATATTATAGATTCTGAGCAACAAATATAATTAAAAATACATAAAACATACTCTATTTCATGTATTAATTGAAACATTTGTTAATAAAAATACATAAAACACACTCTATTTCACGTATTTAAACATTTGTTGAGTGTGTTTCATGTCTTTCTGATGTTAATTACGCTATAATATTGAAACAAAGACAATTTTGTTAATATTTCTATTCCAGGTTCATACACTTCCACATGTATGGTTTTCTAAGAGTTTCTAGGACATTTATTTATCAAAATATCTATTTTTTCAGGATCCTATCTATATTTTCCAGGAGTATAAGACAATAAGTATATGCAGAGATCCACAAATCTCTAGGATCTCATTTTACATCAGTGATCTAGTATAATGTATGTACACCACAAATCTTCTTACACCAAAACCTACGAATAAAAAACTAATTCATTTTCACTTTGATTAAACATGCTCAATGGAAAGGATATTCCTTTTAATGAATTTATATACATTAATCTTTTAAACTGATTTAACTTTTTCATCAAGTTAAATTTTTAAGTCTGCTAACTCTTGGCTTTTATCTGCGGGAAAGAGGTAGATCTAAACCACTGCATGACTATAACTATTGTAAAAACTGAGCATAGTTTGCGTGTGTGTGGTGCATGTGAATGCGTACATGTGTCATTCATGTGATTAGTTTTCCAAAATCCTCATTCGTGTAGTATCCTGTAAAAATGTTTGTAATTTGATATACTAGATGGCAGCACATCGCATGCTGTAATTGTCTTGATGCGAGCAATTTGATAACTTAGTGACTAACTAGGCCTAGCTTGTTGAGGATTTTGGAAACTGACCACACGAAAAACACGACGTGACCTTACATCACAGGGTGGTCTCGTAAATATTGTCATATTATGCAGATTTGATTGTATGTGCATGATCATAATTATATTGATAGAATAAATATAGGCAGAGCATCACATCAGGAATGTTTATTACATTAAACTGAGCTTGCTGACATTGCACAACATAATAACACATAAAAATAAGTCTGATAATTTACGAGTCTCATGGATGAATGTTTATGTTCAGCAGTCTATCTTTTTTTCCCACAAAGAAATCAGTAGCACATAACCAGTTTAGTAGTTTTCTGAAAAGCCAGCCTATTCTGGAGTTTTGTTTGAATGACTCCAAAGTTTGAGTTTATTTGTTCAATAGCAGCTGAGCTGGCTGGACATGACATGAGATTCTGTGCTATAGTATGGGAACTGGACTATTCGCGCTTGGTTTCATTCGCATTGGAGTTAATTTTGCCCCATTTAATATTCGCCTTTGGAAACCATTACCCTCGATTTTATTTGTCCTCACCCAGATAGCACCATGCCGTTGGACCAGCCACAATTTCGGGACAGAAGCAATAGCGATTTCAGCCGGCTAACCAACGGCTACACAACCTTGAAATAGCCCCTGTACATGGCACCACCTGGTGACTGAGAGTAATCTATCTATCCCCTGTGACCTTCACCTTATTGTCTTTTGAAAGTGTTTTTGTAATTGTCATATTAATTCAATGTTTTCTTCAACATTATCTTGTCAAATGTGAGCATAACAACTGCTG
The DNA here is from genome assembly GCA_025642065.1 of Paralvinella palmiformis. Taxonomy (NCBI): domain Eukaryota; kingdom Metazoa; phylum Annelida; class Polychaeta; order Terebellida; family Alvinellidae; genus Paralvinella; species Paralvinella palmiformis. Next base: position 131,920 of record JAODUP010000477.1, read on the forward strand.
TGATGTATCTAACACTAACAAGTACATAATGCATGAGAATATACTAGATTTTACATCAAAAATAAATGGGAATGGTAAACAAATTTTGCAGTGTTTGAACACATCACATCTGTTTGCACACAGATCAATGGTGCAACGTTGTTCCAAAAGATAATTAATTACAGGCATAACACATGTAGTGACCAGGGTGTAGCAATAACCTGCTGAAAAGTGTGTTTGTGTACAATGTAGGCCTATGAAGGAAAAGATGCAGACTGTAGCATCAAAAAGACACTAACAAAGAGAGTGTTCTACTTATCATGGGCTGTAAAATCTGAAAAATGTCTAAGTCAAAACATGGCCTTTTGTGATCTCTTAGATTTATGTCATAAGACTGAGCAGTTGTGAGGTGGTGGGGAAATACCCATTGAGCAATCTGGGCACTTTTATGGATGATTAATTTTGACATTCATATATATATATATATATATATATATATATATATACATACACACACACACACACTAGTAAATTATACAGTTGTATTGGTCGTGAACATATCACAAGCCAACCATATTATTTATGTATCATAACGTCAACATGCAGATCTGTGTCAGTGTGCCTACAGTCATAATGTATTATCTAATATCTTATCATCACAATTATCATTAATTTACATTTCTCTAACCCAATTATGTTGTTGATTTGTGACCAGTTTATCACAATAATATTCCCGTGGAATACCTGGAAATGTTGTCTTATTTCTAACCTCGTGCATTATGCACATGTCATTTCAATTAATGATCCCTGTGAGTGTGATGTCCCACCTATGAAGAAAGCAAAAACAAAACCCAGAGATCACTTGTTATGGTGCTAGATATGCTCCTGACCAGTGAACTACAAACTTTGATGTTAGTTGCCGATCACAATGACAATGATATCTCACATGACTCTCTCTGGCACTGTATAACCAGTGTCCATTTTCACATATGTCAATCAGATTCAGAGGTCCATGATTTCATATTAGTAAGAGTGTAGTTGTTCAGGGTGTCAAATTGCACCTCTCAAACATTTCTTGGAAAGCCACAGCTAAAGTCTAGCTAGATTTTTATGCGGTAGAACATGACTTAGTGTAGGTTAATGATAGCATTGCAGGAGTCCTCATATATATATATCACTGTGAATGTATCATTGTATCTACCAGTGTACATGTTAAAATATTGCTTCTGTTTGTTTTCTTTAATAACAGTCAAGGTCATGTTGCAGTAACAGTTTGTCATTCATCTAGCATCAGCACACAGACAGAAAGTACACCAGTTTCAAGATACTCAATCATCTTATTATTTGTTATAGATTGTCTTTAATAATTGTACTGTGTTTCAAATAGTGTAATTTTTTATTTTCAAGCATTGTGAATAATTAAAAAATCTACCACAATTTTCATAACATTACTGTTTATTTGTATATAATGTGTCTTATTTCCACACACAGGCCAAAGGTACTTTGTGCATTTTGGTATTTTCCCCTAAAATATATCCATATATCTAAGAATCTCCAAATATATAACTGACAGGATTACAATCAGTTCAAGGGATTGAATATTAGCTATCTGACACATCAAACATATTTGGAGTTCCTTGCCCTTATATGTGTTTCTTTACTTTCATTTAAACCAGTTCTACTGATGTTGGATTGTCAGTAACCCCTGTCAATATGATTGATTGATAGGTATACTGTATAAATGCTATAGCTTGGCGAATTTAATGTAAGACTAACTCATTGCAAATCTCAGTATTGAGTCAAATAAATTTCGACCAATTAAATTTTGGGTAGTTTGCATTCACTAACTAAATACCATTTTATAATTTTGATACAAGTATGATGGGTACTTTGGGGGGAAATTGTGGACTATTCTTTACAACATCACTATGATATATATAATATAAATTATTTTATTGAAGGCACAAAATACTATTTTCCCTATAAATAGTGAGCCTAGATTATATGTTGTGATGTGAGTCATCAAAGGTATTAATTATTTGTATGCATAACAAATACATGTCACCAAATAGAGGGATCCATTTATTCTGTTACATTAAAGTTTAAACATAGATTTTTGTCAATTAATTTCTGCCACAATAATATATTTCATTATATTTTGGAAAATATATGTGTTGAAATATATGCATTTAATATAGTTATATTAAATGAATTTTCCATTTTGCTATAAGCAGCCAAGAGGTTTTCAGTGAAAGAAGGTCACACAGAAGAAGTAATTAAAAAGTGGCTGAATTTTGCAAGAGACCACAAAGGTGGATGCCAAGGATGACTGGCAAAAAAGCAAGGTATATAATATTTTTATTTTAGTCCATGTACCTATATTAAGTCAGTACTAACCTAATATAACTTAATTGAAGAAACAAGTAATACAACTGCCAAAGCTCCTGAAAAGTACCTTACAATACACATTTTAAAAGATAATTTGTCATGAGTATTTACCTGTACAGTATACAATAACTCTATGTAGCAAAAAAAACATACTATTCTACTGGAAATTCATGCATTTTCAGAAAAAGACTGTGTTGCAACAGCAACTCTGAGAGATGAGATACTAGCTTTCGACTTGGATTCTGACATGTGAAATTATATTTTAAATGAAAAATAAACCTCTTAAAAGCGAAAATATTGTTTTTAGGTATTTGTGAGTATGTATACTTTGAGTGCCATTATTGGCCATTCTGCTCATATGTTGCTGTTGGACAGACCGATTGGTTTGTTGCCATTGAGCCAATGTTGGATTTAACAATTAGTTTGTTACTACTGAGCTAACGTTGGACTGACTGATTAGTTTGTCACTGTTGAGCTGACTAATAGGTTTGTCGCCAGTGGACTGAGCAATAGGTTTGTTGCCGGTGGACTGACTGATAGATTTGTCACTGGTGGACCAAAGGACAAAATTATGTAGGACCGATGGCTGATGTCACAGGTGGACCGAAAGAGTGAGAGATGTTGGAACGCCAGCGGTCCGACCACAACATGCTACCTGGGCAGTTAGTTCAAATACAAGTTATTAACAAATAGATCAAATACAATGTATTGCCAAATAGTCAATATATATATATATATGTATATATATATTGGTCATTTGATGGGGTGGAGCTGGTTTTATGTGTGTGTGTGCAGTGGTGGGATGGTGTGTGCATATGCACCCTGTTGTGGTATTATGTTGGGTGTGGTGCAGGATTTCATGGTTCCCACAGCAAAGGAAATATTATTTTTTCAAAGGCAGTATTTTTTCCAGGAGATTGTGTAAAATTCCAGGACATTTCAAGGACCTGGAAAATGAATTTGTTATTTTCCAGGTTTTCTACAACACGTGGGAACCCCAATTATTTGTAAAGCTGCACAGCTGTTCTATCTTATATTTCTTTGATTTTCATTTATACCCCTTCAAAACTATCAAAAGCATCTACTTTCAACCCAAATGTAACTACGTGTTCGGCCGCCATATTTGAGCGGAAGTAATAGCCAACGAGGTATAATTGGTGCGTGCACATTGAGTGCTCAGACCTATAACACAGAGGAACAGGGTTCTGATGTTTGGACGCATAACCACTTCATAGAATAATAGATATATGAACAAATAAATTCTGAAAACAATAAATTATTTGAAGTTGTTGAACAGTCAATTTCCCGTTTTGAAATGGGACGAGCTGTTTCGAAATGGGAAGCTGAGTGAGTAAACAACTTAAAAAATATACGGTTTCCAGAAATTATTTTAAAGACATTATATTATAGCAATAAAGACGTCTACATATAATATATGATATAATATATAAATCAAATGGATACAAACACATATGACATAAATTTATATTTTACAAAATGTCAAATGATGCTGTGGTGAATCAAGGGGTTGCGAAACGGGCGTCCCATTTTACTACCACAAGGCTTGTCGTGCGGTTGCCAAACGGGAAGGTCCCGTTTTAAAACGGGCAGTGCTGTGGAACGGGTCGGTACGCATGTAATGTTTTAGCGGGGAATGGAATGTGTTATCATTTGATATTCGTACCTTAGTTGTTATTCCATCAATGGTCTTTATCGTTAAATTAAATGACAAGCTTTTGGATGGTTCCCTTTGTTGTCTATCAAATGCCACTGGTAAAGATATATGTTTCTGTAAAAGCTCCTTCCAAGCTTTCACCCGTCCACTCGCCGCCATATTGTAAACAGCGTCCTTCGACACGGAATTCGAGTGATTCTAAAAACCACACGAAACGTCAGAATTCTAAATTTTCTGACGTCCCACTTTTCTTGGCAAATAATGAACTTTAAATTATAAGAATCCTTTCTATATTTAAACTCTCTATCAGCCTGTGGCATAATTATTTAATATTTATTATTATGGATGTTTTACTTCTAACCAACATATCACTCGTAGAGTTTATGCTTATTTGTTTTTTTTAATGCTTCAAACTATTTACCATGCCATTCAATGATTCATTGTGAGGGATAACACTGAAAATGTAATTAACATTTATTTCTAGCATAGTCTCCGTATAAATAAATAGTCTATGTGTATAATATTGGAAAGCGACTAAAGGTCTCGCGTAAATCTAGAAGGACAGTATTTAGTCAGATATAATTATACAAGAAGTACTTCCGCTTTGCTTAAACGACATGCATTAGGTCTAAAGTGCTACATTTGTGTGGAAAATGTCTAAAAACACACCTTCACCAACACCGGAAAGGGCCATTTATGGTTTTGTATTGTATCTAGGAGCTTGGGTTTGTTTAGGTAATTTTAATTCTTTTACGATGTGTGTATGTTCGTCCCCTAATCGTTTCGTACTGCCCTGGTATTAATGAAATAATTCATAGTTGTTGGACAAGTTACCGTAGAAACAGACAAAACGGACTTATTCAAATGATTTTAAAACGACATGAAACCGCCTGTAGATTATTAATAAAATCCAGTAACACTCTTACAGTAGATCTATCTCTAAAACAATTCGTCTGTGTTTGATTTGTTTGATAATCAAAAATCCAACTAGAGTTACTAAATTAACATCAACAATTTTAGATCTCGTATTAGTATCAGACCCAAACAAAACTAGTAAGTGTTGTAATTTATTACAATGTAAGTGGTCATCAAATGATATATGTAGAGTAGACATTGGTATTTTCAAACCCTGCCAAAATTTGGACACTTCATTACAAATTCATCTTAGGCAAACACAAATTAATCACATATTCACATAAAGTAACAACGTTCAACACACGACTCTCCTCTTGCCGCAAAAAGTGTTTAGTGCAACTCTCACTTAAGGTATAAAACAATTTCAATTACTCCCCAATTGTTCAGTATGAGACGTGTTTCTTGCTCTTACGCAGTAGTAGTAAGAAGCAATGCTTCATTTGAACCATTTCACAGTGTGTTATTATTCCAATTTTGTGTGTTTGGGGCCAAAACATCTAGACTAAGATCAGATCTATTCAGAAGCTACCATTTTGAATATAATCTGAAACATAATCTGATTTAAATATCAGCTTCCCAATATAGTTAAATCGAGTTTAATGACATAAAATTAATTAAAGAAATAATGAATAACACAATAAATTGCATGCATAGACACAATATATTATTTGGTAATTAACTATTGAGAAGTGTCATTCAAGTTATGAGGACTTTTATTTAATGAAGTGGTTGCATAGCCGAGCATCAGAAACCTGTTCACTGTTACTAAAGGTCCGAGCACTCAATAAGCATGCGCTGGCTCCCGATAGCGCTGAGGGAATCAGTACCCCAGACCATCACTGTAGGGCGCAGCCTCTTATAGGGGGTTTGTTAATTTCATGCATGATTTACTGTAGGACATATGGTTGCCGCCAAAACAAGCCAAAATAGTTCTCAGCTTACACGGTTCCGATCAGTGACCTGAAAGAAAACGTTTCAAGTCAGTGATTTCGATGCTCGGCTTCCTGCTCCACGTCCTTTAGCAGCAGTGAACATGTTTCCGATGCTCGGCTATGCAACAACGTCCTTTATTTAAATAGTATATGACATTCATGAATAGTTCCTCTGGTTGTTTTCTCGAATTTACAATTTATTTTAAAACATACCATTGGATAAATGTTTTGAAATGGATTCTACTTTTCTAATACGAAAACATTAAATTATCTGTTAACTGTCCAAAAACTGCCATGGATACTCTACTCAGAAAATTAGAAAAACACCCAGTAAATTATGCCAAGGAAGCATTTAACGTTCAGTTGCAGGAGGTGGACTGGAGAGAGGTGCTGGAATGCAATACAGTGGAAGAGGAATTGAGTAATTTTAAATGTAAAATTTTGGCTACAATTGACCAAATTTTACCCCTCGGGCAGATTTGCCTTAAACAAAAGACTGCCCCCTGGATGACTGGAGAAAGGTTACAACTCATTCATGACAGGGATCTCGTTTATTGAAAATCAGATTATTTCTCTGATAAACTTCAGGTGTACAAAAAAACAGCAAAAAATCTCTGGCAAACTAAAAAGGTCTCAGCATGTCATCACAAAGTAGCACTAAGATATTATTAAAAATGAATTATGTTTTTAAAAATCTAAAGTGACAGAGCAGTTTGATCAATATTTCACAACCATTTCCTCAACAGTAGTTGACCATTTGCCACCAGGTAAAGGGAAATATCGGTGCAGTCATATATATAAATTTTATCAGTGTATGCATAATATGTCAAGTTCTAAGATAACAGAGTTGTCTGAGAGTGTTGTACTGAAGATCTTGCAAAATCTAAATTCAAGTAAGGCAACCAGTTTAGACCAATCATCCCCAAGATTCATTAAAGATGGTGCCAATATCATTATGTCACCCCTAACACACATTCTAAATTTATCTGTGGTAACTGATGTAATTCTTGATGATTTAAAATCTGCGAGGGTGACTCCTATTTATACAAAATAGTAAAACTGAAGCCAGTCTCAATTCTTGGCACCATTTCTAAATTATTTGAGAGGGTGATCATAATCTACAATCAGCTATATAAATACCTCCAGGATCATAAACTCCTATATGAGTATCATTCCGGATTTGATCAGCCTTTTCAATTGACACCTGATTGGTACATATTACTGATTATACAAAGCAGGAAAAAGACAAAGGTAACTGTATAGGTATGATTCTTGTCGACCTACAAAAGGCCTTTGACGCTGTTGATCACAGCATTCTAATCCAGAAACTAAAACCTCCAAGACTTGATGACTCAGCTCTAAACTGGTTTATATCCTAGTTACATAAGTGATAACAATCAGTAGAAATTGGTAGCATTACTTCTACCACTGCCACAATTAGATGCGGCATTCCCCAAGGATCCATATTGTTGAGCCTGTGATAGCACAGTTAGTTAGAGTGTAGGACTCGTAGCTGAAGGGTCATGGGTTCCAATCTCCGGGAGCTGCAATGTTGTCATGTGGCGACTGGTTCACTCATCCATAAAAATGAGTACCTGACAGGACGCAATGGCTATGTGTTTGAGTAACGCTTTGCGCCTATAATGGCAGCATGCGTTGTATGCTCCCTTGGGAGTTGAGATGTGTGCTGGGTGGTAACAGGTCTGAGTCAGGGATAATAATACTGTACAGCGCCTCAGAACAGGGTTACCTGGTTCTGGTGCTATATAAACATGCATTATTATGTATAGATATTATTATTTATTATATTGGGTCCTGTGTTGTTTCTCATCTATGTGAATGACATCCCATCAGCGGTCAAGTGTAAATTATTACTCTATGTCAATGATTCTGCACTTATAGTGCCAGGTAATAACCTAATGGAAATTCAACAAGAACTTTCCAGTGAATTAGAATCAATCAGGGAATGGCTGATTGATAATAAATTGATATGTCAATTCTTTTTGCATCAAAGAGGAATCTTCATATAAACAACTCCTGAAGTCCAATGTGCAGGCAATGTGTTGGGTAAAAGATTTAGGTATTGAACTTGATCATTCTCTTGCTGGAGACTATATTGCAGATAAAATCATCAGCAAATCAAGTTCAAAATTATGTTCTATATAGGCAGACCACGAATGTCGATCTAGAAACAAAAATGGTTGCTAAATGCAGCACTAATCCAATGCCATATAGACTATGCCAGCTCATCGTGGTATTTTGGACTGACAAAAAATGCTAAGCTACAATTTACCCAAACTAAATTATTTGATATCTTTAGAAAGCACCCCCTCGGACACAAGGGCAAATAAAATCAGATTGGTAAATATGTTGATGGAAGGAACTCTGCCAAACAACTCAAATGTTTTTAATTATACAGGAATATTGGCTTTGAACGAATTACCAACTGAAATTAAGTGTTTAACGAGTTTCTTTTCAAAAAAAGGCATAAACAATTTTTATTTGACTATCTTAATGGCCAGGAAGCAAGTTCTTACATAATTTTTTAACCTGGTCTTATATTATTACAGGTTTATATATATATATATATATATATATATATACACACACACACACAAACAAACACATGGTTTTTGTTTGTAATGTCCATTTATCTAGTCCTTTCACAAATTATTAGTCATTTGAATTTTATCTAGTCTGCCATATATATCCATAATCTATCTCCTCAGGACCACAATGGAAATAAGTGCTATCCTGGTATTTTAATGTTATTATATGTAGTATTTGTTTTTATGTCCATATGGGCCATCTGTTCTAGGGTGTCCTCAACTGAAGACAAAGACATAAAATTTCCAAACTATAGGATTGTAACAAATATTACTAGAAAACATTACATATCTTCTTTGTCTGCTTAAAATGCATGAATATTGAACATTTATATGTGTTGATAAATAGAGTTGGGTTCTGGCTTATTCTCTTCAGTAACTGAGGAGGGCCCAGTCTAGACCCATGCCTGCTAACCATAAATGTAAAGTTAGCATGATTATAACTGTATGACACAGTCTGGCTACCTCATATCATATGTCAAAGCATGTACACACCAAACATCAATGCTAATATGTGTGGTTGTAGATGGCTAACTGACCTTTCCATAATTGGCATAAAATGTATGCAAAAACATGTTGAGCTATGTCATATAACTAGTGTACTGTGATATGTTACAGCAAACAAATGTTCTTTATCGCCATTAAAGGATGACACATAATTGAAATGCTTATAATCTTAATCTAACTATAAGGTCTAGCAGTCATAAATGACTAACTATACTTAATTCATGATTACCTTGTTTATTTTGTATATAAGAAAAACATTTCAGGTGTATTACTGGTTAAAGAATGTTTCTGTAGGTTCTTTTATTTAACATCTCTTATCTAAAGCAGAATGCAATTTTGTGAAAGTTTGCCTTTTTGAAAAGAAATATCCAGTACTTTTAATGGTTTGAAAATAGATTTCAGTCTTGAAAAGGTTCCTAGTATTCTGTATCAACCCTATTCTTACCAAACCATTTCCTTAAAACATAAACTTGAGTCAGTTTGATTACAATATAAGTGGCAAGTGTGTCATTTTATGCTGAAAATGAATACCAGTAAACACTTTGAAAAGTGAACAGTTATGGCTAGATTGATGTATTGTTATTATCAATACATTTAGGTCATATCACTCCGCACTGAAAATCGCATCAGTTTGTACCATTTTGTGGCCATACCATCTTGTACTTACTCAAAGGTATTTATATTTCAGAATAATTAGCCAACATTACATTTAAAGATAGATATATGAAAGCATTCGATTAAAGTTGTTTTACTTCACACGTGATCCAGTCAGCCAGACACAAGCATACAGTAAGCTAAATAGTAATTTGTTGCTGTTAGTAAATGATGGCCAGTGTTAACAGATCATCTGTTATACTATAGATGACTAGCTGTTTGAATTTTATACCTCGATAGCATTTGATTTTGTAGTTGGACACCAACCTCATTTGCGCCCAACACTAACGTGCATACACATCATGCCTCATTGTGCAGTAGTAGATCGAGAGAGTAAAATGAAATGTTATTATGTGCTGATAGGCTTTTGATACAGAAATGCCAACTTTCTTTGTCGTTATTGCTTCTCAGTTATTGGATTTAGATGGACTATAATTGAAGGGGGCTAATGATGTTAATAATCCACGATGCACTTAATTATATAAATTATTTACTGGGCTGTAGCTTGTTCCTCTACTGTTCTTGAATGGGAGAAAGGAATGAACCATCATTTTGTAAGTATATTTTAGGATAATATACTAGCTGTTGTACCTAGGGGAAAGATCTAGTGTCTAAACATGATTAGAGACTGTCTGGATGAAGTGGAACGTAAACAACTTCAGATAATCCAGAAGGGCAATAATATTCTGTATATTGTAGGCAATATAGGTGAAAATGGTATGATCTTTAGTATATTTGTAGATTTAACATAATATATTGATATCTTGTTTTTTAATGTATGCTACCTAAATATAGCTATCTAGGTTTAAAATCTTTCACATTTCAGTGCATTCATGACATTGTTGTGTTAAAGCTTTCCATTTCTAAAATATAATACTGTAAATATAAATTTTCTTGAAATATAACATTATAATACAAAGTATTTCATATATATATATATATATATATATATATATGTCATGTATATATTTACTTGGCATTTGATATTAAAAGTACAAAGTAGTATCACATCTGGTATGAATGGTACAGTGTTTTGATTTTTGTACTACCAGTAGTTTAAATACCCATACCCAATAGTCTATGTAACTGATTGCTGAGTATCATCACATAGGAGGTAGGTTAGTGGTGGCTAACTGAATTTTTGTTGATATTACTCTATCAGTAACAATTTTGTGCTTTTTGCAAATCAAGATTTTCCACACACACACAGTCCCCCCCCCAAAAAAAAACCCCATGACAGGACATCAGGATACAAAAACACTTACAGGTAATTGAGAGTATCAGAGTAAGTGAATGTCTTAATTATTTGATATCTGCACTGATCACACGTTGGACACGAGGGGCTACTTTCATAAGAAATATTTCATGGGCATATGCAATAACCGCATTCAAATAATTCAATTCCATAATTTGAAGGATGTATAGTATGATGCTATTTATTTAGCTTTTCAGTATCAGGGCTTAGATTATAGTTCACTCAAATGATTAAACCAATAAAATATTTGAGAATTATGGTAAGAGCAGTCTGGGTTTAAGCCTAAGTATATACTGTTCTGCATATTTTAATGAAGGATGTTCTAACTAAGCTATAGAACTGTTTGCTTTGGAGGATGTGATATGTCTATATAGAGTTAGATAAATGTCATTTAATGTCAACATATTTTCTGGAAAAACAACTAGGTGTATACATTGCATTCTGCAGTTTGGTTTAAAAATCAATGTAAAACTATTTGAAACTATTATCTTTTTAATTAATTAATCACTCTTTCACGATATAGTTACAGAATTTACTATTAAACTAATTGTGACTATAATTGACAATTGAAATACTAAAATACTTATAATTGAATTGAAATGAGATGTATGGTGTTCTAAACTAGATGTTACATTAATAACACCGGTTAACTTTATTTCCAACTATAAAAAGAACTACGGTAATCTGAGAATAAAATGACTCGCTTGCATTGAATAATAATTTGTTTTTAACTTTCTTTCAGCGATATATCTTGTGTGGGCTTATATTCCTGATGACTGGTTACATGCTGTAGGATTGACTTATTGGCCACAGAAATACTGGGCCATAGCAGTACCATGTTACCTGTTGGTCACTTTGATCAGCATAGTTACACTGTATGTTGCTGGTAACTTTATCCTAACTGTACCACTGGATTCAATAAATACAATTGAAGGTATGGTGATATTTTCAAATACCACTTTTAGTGTCGTTGTGTCCCTCCTTGTCCAATTTCTCCACCGTTTCTGCCTATTTTGTTTGTGTGTGTGTGTGTGTGTGTGTATATATATATATATATATATATATATATAATAGTAATATTTTATATAGCACCTTATTCAACTTGAATTTCTCTAAGGAACTTTAAATTTAAAACATGTAGCACAAACACATTTTATACATAAATAAACTGGTTTATCTATAAATAAATTCATTTAAATAAGTGGCTTTTAAGAACCTTACAAAATATTTCTTTACTTACTGCAAGTTTAATATGGTCTGGCAACTTATTCCACAGTCTGGGAAAGCTCGGAAAGATTTCTCTCTATACACTGGTGTGTGGCTTTTTGGTACCATTCAAACTGAACAGGGTTATAACAATATCACTTGCCTTGGATCAGATCATTTAGATACAGTGGTGCTGTTCCACTCATTTACTTTGAATATATGAAACAGTATTTTGTACAGTGATCTGAAACATACAGGAAGCCAGTGCAGCTGTAACACAACTGGCTTTATATGGTTTCTTGTGAGTGCATGTCACTAGCTGTGCAGTGTAGTTCTACACTGGCTTTAGGCAATTTGTCAGGGAGAGGAGTTTATCATATAAGCAATTTTGAGCATGTGATACAATACTATGGAAAGAGTGTATAATAATAATAATTATATAAGTATAACACTGCATTGCTATAGTCCAGTCAAGACATTATAAGGGCTTGGACTAAAGGCTTGCATGTCTCATCATTTATATACTTATGAATAAGTCCTATATTCCTTATTTTATAATAACAAGACTTACATTTTGAATTCACCCTCTTCATTCCTAGTCTAATGTCTAATGTAAGCCCTAGATTTCTCACAGATATGGAAGAATTTATATAACCTGATCCTACCTTAATGTGAAGATTTTCAGTTTTCTTCACATGTTGCTTGGATGAGAAAACAATCAATTTGGTCTTATCCTTATGCAATTTCAGCATATTGCTGTTCATCAAATAATTATATCTTCAATATAACCTTCAATTGAAGATGATATATATATATATATATATATATATATATATAAATGTATATATATATGGGATGCCTTCATGGTCTAATTGGTAGCATGGTTGGCCACAGATCTCCATCACTTGAGTTCAAATCTCAGCAGGAGCATGTCTGAATGGTATCTCATATTTGACTTGGCCTACTTTATGCATAAAAGTGCCTGTAAAACGTCAAACATATAGTTTGTGTGTGTGTGTGTGTGAAACAATTAATATCGTAATACCAGAGGGAAGATGATGGGCACTCTGGTAATGCAGAGGTTAGTGCACTTTTCTGCAAATCTCCAGGTTGTGAGTTCAAACCAGGCTCAGTAACAACAACAACAACCAGAGGGAAGATATTTAAGTGTTAGTTTTGCCAATTACACTGCTAATTATGTTAAAAATTATTTGATTCCTTTTTGGCAGTTAGTTTTGTAGTATCAACAATGTGGTTATCTTGCTTAAAGATAGTTATTATGCTTGAGCTGAAAATATCTAAGATACCTAAAGGGGTATATATAAAATCTTGTGACTTTCTCTCATCTAATCTTTATGCTTAGATGCAATATTGATATGCATATTCATGAGACTTCATGAACACAGATCTCTAGCCTTTATGAAACATGTGCAAAAGTAACATCACAGTGTCTTTTGAATTATGCCATCACTGGATTTTTTTATACTGAATTACCGGTATATTTGAGCCACATTTGAAACTGTGCAATAAATCATTTTTGCTTACTGGTATTTATATATCGGAAATGATTACTCTCAAGACCATATCTACTGTTCCTTAGAGGTTGTCTTTTTAAATGGGATTTGGGGTCTACAATTTGGTTGTATCTGATTTTTGGTTTGCTGGTACACAAAAGTTTCAATGCTTCCTTTATTATTTACAGATACATACAGTTGTCAAGTTGTTGATGTGAATAATTTACCTGATGATGCAGTGCCTCCAATAGGTGACATACCAATAGCAGATGTGAATAAAATACTCTACTCTTGATGAGAACATGTATAAAAGATGTTATAAATGAGTAGAGGTTGGTATATTATTCTAAAATATGTTTAGTACATTGTTTGTAGTTTTTTGTGTCTGTAGGCTAGCACTTTGGAATTTATTTTATTTGGTTTTATTTTAGTTTATATGTTGATATTCTATTACCTGATTAACATTCCCATAGCATGAAATAATTCTCAGTCTGGTATACCTAATATCATTTAGCACGTGTTATGTGTACAAATGGGAAGCTAATATTGGTTAAATATTCATAGTCCATTTGCAAAGAAGTGCACTCTCGTGACCCTCTTAGTATCATACGGCACTGCAGACTTTCAGCTCATGAGATTGAACCTCCGCTGCTACCTCTGTCTATTTAATTTCTCTAGAGTCATCAGTACAAAGGCTAAAATAAAGCACTCTTAGCATCAAGAAAGTTCAGTTCACTTAACTACATGTAGTAGGAAAAGATATTATACTGAAACCACTAGGTATTTGAGATCTGAACAAGTCTAGGAGTGTGAATAGCAATATTATAGAAATGAATTTGGTATTTGATAAGAGTAGTTGTCATTTATTGAAGAATACATCTGAAATAATAAGATGGCACATTTAGTATTTTTAAAAGCAAGTCATTAGCAACATATCTAGTATTTTCTAAACTATGAAAGATAGCCGTTCTTGTTATGGAATGATTTACATCTGCACAGCTTCTTATTTTCTTCACTTCTTTCAAACTCTATCAAATAAAGTCCTACTATTTGCCATATTACTTATGCTTGAATTTCCCTAATTATGTAATTATCTAAACATAATCTTTTCTGTCTTTTCCAGGTGAAGTATTTGGAACTAGGAGGAACCCACTAGCCTTTTTGTATCAACTATGGCATGCCAGTGTGTAATTTACAGGTTTTCCAAGTCTTTGATGCCTGTTCCGAGATGTACTGCACTAATATTGGCACTAAAGTATATCGATGGGTCCAGATCCACACATGTGTGACTGATGCTAAACTTTTAAATAGAATATCACGAAACAACACATTGGCAGCATACTTGTGATTTTGTGAATTATGTATTTCTGTTAACATTTGAAGTAACCTTTCTGGAGTTTGTCAAAACCTCTCCTTTGGTGTAGTGTGTAATATCACAATATTTTTCATGTTATCCCCATGGGAAGCTGGTTCTGGTGGGACATCGTGCGATTGTCTCTCCTGACCAGAACTGAGTCATGACTTTGGTCAAAACACGTCAAGGCATTCTCATCGAAGCTGTAGCACATATCCTTTGTATTTAATCTGCTGTGCTGTAAGTTATTTGTTATGTTTATCACTGGTCATGAAAACTTACATATCCCTATTCAATTTTATCAGGAAATATAACAGTATGGAAGAAAATGGATACAGATTCAAAAATATTAATTGAAGTGGTGTCTAGCTAATGATGCCCCATGTATTTAGTATATGAAAATATTACATATAAATATAGCAAGATAATTAACTTATGTTTTATCAGTAGCTTAGTCATCATCAACGGCAATTAGAAGAATTTCCAGATTAGAAAAGATCCAATTACAGTTTAACAAGATGGTGTACCTCCATTTTCACTGTGAAATGTATCCACACTCTGCACTACAAGGGCATGCCCCCCCCCACAGACTAAGCTTGATGGGTACCCATATAATGCTGCACATGTATTCACCGAATTATTACAGAAGTACAGAAGTCAACACCAGGTGGCTGAGCCCAATAGGCGACAGCCAGGGGTTTCTACCCCAAACTTCAACAAGACAAGATCACCGAATTATGTGTTCTTGCATTTGAAAGAGCTATCATTTATCAATGAATTAGTATTATACAGGATTATATAGTACCAAATAGATTGGATATGGATGTTGAGCAGTCCAACAATATTGATGGTTTGTACAAACCGAAAGTAGTCCTTATTTATCTAACACAACCAACCAATCACCTGTTCCCAATGTTTATTACTACATCATGAACTCCAGTAGCTTACTTTAGCAACTAAAGTTTTCAAATCCTGGACGTGAGAGTTAAATCCAGACTGAATGGTTGTATTAATTACTAAACTTATTCCTAAACTCAGAGGTAAAAACACGCATTGAAATAAAAAGTCTGGCATCCAATCCGTATGGGTACAGTAATGTGGTTATGTTGAGATACAGACGCACATAATCCAGCTGTTAAGACAAGTACCACTGAAATATACTGTATTCCTGTGGGTTCAGGGTTTAAGACTGTCTCACTATAAACCACATCAATATCCCAAGAGCTACTTAAATAGCCCTTTTTAATGATGGGTTCTTAAACCATACTCAACCACAAACATAGTACTGCGATGAAATTATTAGAGTATCTTGTGTATTAATTCTGATGATTATGATAATATGTTTCGTAATTATTTGAAGAGGTTACAGTGAACATAATTTCTACAACAATTTACAGTACTTGTCTTGAAGGACCATTAAGAAAGGGTTTAGTTCTACATTATTTACAGGCAATCAATATGTGGTTCAGAACCTACCATAAAGGATTGATTGTGTTTAAACATTTTTTTAATAATTAGAATTTCTACATATTTTGTGAGATAACTTTGTGCAAGTACCTGATGTCAGTCTTACATTGTCAGGTAACCATGTTTTGATTGCCTTTGTGTATGTATAAATCAGGTAATAAACTGATTTAAGTCAGTTTATTTTGTTATTAATATTACACTTACGTCAAAAATAAATTCGTCTTGAAAGAGTTTATATGCCTAATAGTTTGTTTACACATACGTCTGTAAATGCTCAATAAACCAGCATTTAATATAAAACCACCAATAATCATTCTGATACGAGAAAATATTGTATTGAAATTTAATCTCTCCCAATGATACCTAAAATTATATTCATTACAGATAACCATTAAATGATTACCAACGTTATGATCTAGGCCTATATGTCTCGTAACTGACTGTAAACCGTTGTAGTGAAACATCGTGTTATCGCCAGAATTTTGTCTAATAAAATAAGTAGAGGCCACCAAAGATAAAAACGTATGAAACTGGTACAACTAGGGATTAATGAAGAACCTACGACGTTATGATCTATCCGCTCATTGGAACAAAAGTTGTCATTCACTAGATGGCAGCACCATATGAAACTTCATTTTCACCAGATGGAAAAACTGGTTCGGTAGTCAGCAACAATGTTAGACAGATTTAAGGGGTGTCACCTCCAAATCCAGTTGGAGCATGTTTCACGAACAGATGTATAGCTTAGAAGTAGGCGTCACATTATTTTTGCAATTGACATTCAGCTAGGAATACTTTGCAGAACAAGAGCCAGAATGTGAATCACATAAACACAAGTTGATAAAATATGAAATGACACTAACCTTTTTATTTATTTTTATAATACCAGACTTATAAACTAATGAAGCGTTTTCATATACTGGGTGCATCAAGTCCTCTCCACAAGCACTGTACATAATCGCTAGAAGTGTATAATTTAAGACCAATTATAAAATCTTTAATAAATGATGGGCAGTGAAAACGGGAGTGTTAAAAGGATTACGTGACAAAATTTATTTAAAAAAACGTGTATACATGAAATAAGATTTTTTAACATGGTGTACAATAATATAATCGTACAAAATATATGATTTTAAGGAAATCAGGTTCACATATAAAAGGATCCCTCTAAAATGACTAAATAGATTGTAATCATTGTATCGTTAATGTAATATTAATATAATGTTCATAGTTGTTTTTCCCAATGTATCTGTTTGTCTTCCTAGTAACTGTTAAATTAAGAGTCATAAGCCTGATTGACTGAAATTTTTGACTTGGGATAATGTTTTGAGTACCGGTACGAAACAAAGACTGGCTAGAGAAACTCGGTTAGAGCAGATAACTTGTATATAGTGAAACGACAGTGTACAGCGCCATCTGCCGAATAGCGGTGGCTTTACCACGTTGGCGAACCCTGATTCGTTGACGCTGCCGTGAAGATGGAAACTTGGAAAATGAAGTCGGTTTATTGTATGTTTGTATTCTTGCAAATTGTTGCTGTAACATTTGCAGGAAAGAAGACACTAGTGTTGGTTGACAACTGGTCGATCAGGGAAACACACTCTGTGTTCTTTAAATCACTTCGAGGTGAGTTACTTGATGGGACAGTAAATTTTAGTCATAAATCTGAAACCATGAATGATGAAAAGGCATGATCTAACTTATTTAGTGACTAGAATTGTTCATAGCTGATAGTGTACCATCAGCTCAATACAAAAATGAAGGGGTAAAAGAGGAATGGGACCCACATTTAGCCAAGTACATTCAATTATGAATTAGTCAAAGCAGTCCAACGGAAGGCAGCCAGATTTGTCTCCAACAACTATAAACGTACTGCTACAATAACAATGCTAGAGTAACTGCAGTAAATGTGACTGATATGATCAATGAACTAGGCTTGGAATCCAGAAGGGAGAAAGCTTGACTCGTCTAATGAACAAGATTATCTTGAAGATAGTTGGCTGCAGGGTGGCAGTACCATTAGAGAAGTACAACTACAAGACGTTGCATAATGACGAGCTCAGTTAATACTAATAGTCACAAGCTGTACGCTGCACCAGAGTTTGTGAAAAACTCTTTGTTTTCAAAAATGTTTTGGAAGTGGATCTAATTAAGGTTTCACTTGCTGGATTACATACTTGCTTCCAAGTTCATGGATATTTCCACAGGGTGTATATGGAATTAATTGGAATTAATTTTTTTCTGGATCAGTAACTGAAACATAGATAATACACGAGTGTGAACACTTAGTTATTTGGAATCTTACAATTATTATATGAAGTGGCTATATGTCCGGACCTGTAAGCATAATTTTATAGCTATTTGTCCTGCACAGGGGAGCAGTACAGAAAGGTAGAGCCAAAATACCCCGAGGGTGGTCACTGACAGAATGTATTACGTCCTCAGCCCTGGATCTTTAACATCTCCCTTTTAAAAATTAATTTATATTGGCCTCACTCACATCACTGATGTTTTGTCAACCTTATAAAATACAACATTAATTAAACAGAGGATTAATGTGGTTAAAAACAGGCACTTTGTTGAACAAGAAGGTAAAGAAATCTTGAGGTGAGTGTTTTAGGGGTAATCAAATATTCTTATGTGGAGAAGGATGACTCAACTATACTACCGGGTGAGCTGGACTGTATTGGCAGCAGGAAAACTGAACAGAAGCTCATACATAGCACATATATATATATATATATACTACTAAGAATTAAAATCTCCATGTGGAATTATAAAATTAGAACCACATGATCTGTTATGATAATTAATGTTATCATGGCTCTTGGAGTTAGAATTTATTTTGTGTGTGATTCAGTTTACTGAGTGGCTCATTCTGTTTCCATCAGCACTCAAAGGTGGGTAGCACTGAAACATTGATCTAAATCTCATTATGGGGTGTTGTTAACAGAAATTTCCATTTCGTTATGTAGTACACAGTGCTATACCATTAGCAAATATAACTTGAGTATAGTACTGTATATCTAGCCACAGCCATTAATTTATATTTTGCCAGGAAAGGCATTCTTAAGCTTTATTAAGATAAATTATGGAATTTATTAAATTTTAACCACATCCATCTTTATTTGTTGTTAAAATATTTGTTTCATCCACCATGTTAGATTGATTGTTGAAATTAGATTTGGGAACAGTGCTGATTAATTCCTATAGTGTGTTCATTTTTTCAACTGAAATATTAATATTTACTCATTTCTGTTGGCATATTCTAAGTACATCTACAAAATTTTCAAATGTATTAACATTTATGGCTTAATGTGAATAACACTTTCCAATTTGAATGATCAAGTTATCTGTATTTTCCTCAGATGCTATTTTTTTTAATTAGTAAATGATTCTGTCTTAGAAATAAGGCATGTTAACTGAAAATTATTTTCTTAATGATCAGCAGTGGATAGTATATTACTAGAACTAATGCTCCCATCTGTTCTGAAAATAAAATGAGGATGAAGTATGGTCAAGATGGCGTTTTTACTAAGATATTGCAAGACTTTTACACATATTATAAATAGATCATTTGATCCAGGTTTTGTGCCCCATGAAATGAAAACTGCCAAAGTTGTCCTAATCCATAAATCAGCTGATTGAAGCCAATTGAAAAATTATAGACCTGCAAGTATACTTCAAGATCTTTCAGAAATACTTGAATGATTAATTCCTTTTTTAAAATAGTAATGATATTTTCTTCACACAATAACATGGCTTTCGATCCAAGAATTCCACTGTTCACTTAATCATGCATCTTAATAATTGTGTTGAATTTTCCTATAAGCCAAATCCAGAATATGCATTGTCCTTTCTGTGTGCGCTTTTAAAAGCCATTGGTGTAATAAAACTTGGTTTGTTGAACTTCACCACTATAACTAAAATAATTCAATATCAAAGCCCATTCCATGTGGCATACCACAGGGATCCATTCTTGGACCATTATTGTACCATATTTATCTTAATGACATAGACAGCTCCTATGACTTAGACAGCATCATTAGCTGATGATACCAACGCTATAAATTAACAACTAATTTGATTGGTTTTGTGCAGATGAATATTTAACATGGCTCATTTAGTCTACCAAGTGCACAAAAGTGGCTGTAAAACATCAATCGTCACCATCTCTTATGGATTACTTGCATGGGGAAATGACAGCAAATCGTTTATGCACTGCTCCATCATAGTACAGATAATAACAAAGTAAAATTCAGCAGTTGTACCAACCCATTATTTAAATATGGTATATTCAAACTACTTGAATTGTATGAACAGGCTATTTTATCTGTTTTTGAAGATTCGTCAAACAATTTGCCAAATACATTCAACCATGACATGCCCTTCTTGATATTGACAAGACAGTCTGAATTATAGAACTTTCCAATGGCATGGAATAGGGCAGACTTCTTATGTCTAAATTCCAATTCATAATTCAGATTATACTTTTCTTTATTATTAAATATTCAAGACATGTAATGTACAACTACAATAAATGTTTCAACTGGTTTTTGTTTAAAATGTTAATCATGATTAATATTTATAATTAATAATGTTGTATGACAGTCATATCTTTTGATGGAAATTTGGTATCCTATCTTATATGTTTGTCCAGTAATTAAATGGTATCCACTTTTTTTAATTGAATTTGCCTTATATTATTGCTTGGTCCTTAATGCTTAAAGTGATTTGTCTCAGCTGACGCCTGCCTTCACACATTCGAAGCTAATTCAGTTGTTATTTACCACATTATTAATTGATCAAAGTTTAAGTTAAATTTCCTTACCTAATATTGCTCATATATTTAAGTATGAGGCCATTGGGAATAAATTCATTATCAAAGTAAAATATTACAATTTTAGAAAAATTTGTTCACTGTTAAACAATCATGTACATTTTATTACGTGTTATTTTCAAGACTTTTGGATAAAATAAACAAATAATAACAGTTATGACTAAACATTTTATCCAAAGAGTTCCTACAGAAATAAATTTTATAAATATTTTTTAAACCTTGATGGCATTATTTCCCATTATTTATGCAACTTCATTATGATCAGAAATAGATATATAACTATAAGATACATATATCATTTTTATCTAAATATGATTACATGAATAAAAAGCAGTTTCAGTAAGCTGACTAATACTATTAATCTGAATAATACTGTCTTGATATAGTTTCTTTATTCTAGTTCACTTCTTTATTTAACCACTAATTAAACATGGAATGGTTAAAATTAATTTAAAAAATTGAACTAATCATAACATAAACAAGCCTAATTTATAAATCAGACCTTATTTCTTGTCTATAGCTCCATAAAACCCGCATAAAATGGTACAGATGTTGTATTTTAGTGATTGATGGGCCTACATATTATATAGAATTATAGAAAAAGTTTTTGAAATTCTTGGTGCAACTTTCCAACCCAAAAAGCTCCAGACAAATGAAATCAAAATTACGTATTTTACCTCAAGAAAGCACTTGCCAGTTTTGGCTAATGTTTTGAACCAATTACTAATCCGAAGGCAAAATGTTTTAGTCTTTAGGGTGTTTAGTTACTGATTATTATAAAAATGAGTTAAAAACCTTAAAATATTATTTACTATCAAATATGCATGTCAAATGTTAAGATGTCAGTAGATTTGAATGTACCATTTCTCTGAATGATTTTAATTGCAGTTTTATTTTAACTCTATTACAGAACGTGGCTTTGATCTGACATTTAAGGTGGCTGATGATGCTAACTTGGCTCTCGTTAAGTATGGAGAGTTCCTGTATGACAACTTGATTCTTTTTTCACCGTCGGTTAAAGGTAATTAGTTCGTTATGTATTATCAGGTATATGCTATGATAATTATATCATTAACACAGAAAAAGATTATCTAGTGTCCACATTTGAGAAAAGTTCAGAAAATGGGCAACTAATCATTCACATCTTTCACTCCACTCAGATTAACATTGCATACCATTGTGGAAACTGAGATGATAGAGAAATGTCGATGTCAGAAACAATTGTAGGCTGGCCGGGCTAACTTAGATTGGTTTATACATCATATGTTGGTTTATGTTACAACCTTAGTGTCCTTGTAGTTTACTTAACTGTGCCATCGCAAATGAGACTGTGCTAAAGTGTTCAAATAGAACAGTTTAGGGAGACCAATAAGATCAGTGTTCATTCACTGGCTTATAGCACACCGGCAACTCTGATGTTATTAACATGTTTTTTCTTTCTTTCTGTGAACTGGTTTTCAAGAATAATCTATAGAGGTCGGGGTCAGATCATTCTATGTGATTGTCACAATCACTGATAAAGTGATATGAATTATTTAAAATGTTACCACAATTTCTGCTGTTATTGTAGCTGGAAGTTAAATGTTCCCTGTAACTAATCATTCACCTCTTCTGCTTTGCATTCACCTCTGTGCATGGTTTATGTTGGCTTGGACAGTAGCATCACCATATAAAAAAATAGCTTTTATTTACTAAGTAATATTCATAATGTAATATTTTATATTTAAAAATTTTCAGAGTTTGGAGGTGGCATCACAATTGGTGATATCACTAGTTTTATTGATGGTGGTGGCAACCTTCTCGTGGCAGCAGACTCCTACATTGGTGAGAAAATCCGTGACTTAGCTGTTGAGTGTGGTATAGAATTTGACGAAGAAGGAACATCAGTCATTGATCATCACAACTATGATGTGAATGATGATGGCAAGGTGTGTTTGTTGTTGTTGGGATCACTTTATCCTCTGATACAAGACACCACAGGATTTCCATTTGCTTTTGTCTTGTAGTCTCAGCCCTAACTTTTCTTGAAAATGCAGTGGTAACATTAAATAAGTATGTTAACTGTTTATATTCCTCAGCATACACTGATTGTAGCAGATCCTGATAACTTGGTCAATGCCCCATTGTTGACTGGCTCAGAAACACACAATCCACTCCTCTTCAAGGGTGTTGGGTAAGTGGATGTATTTATTATTATTAAGCATGGTTATGTTGATGGGAAAGTGGATTTTGTTTTTGTCTAGAAATTGATGTCTGGATGTTTTTAGGTGTGCAGTCAGTGTTCTGCAATTGTAATTTAATATTTCTTTGTTATTAAACATGGTGATAGTACATTGCAGTTTCATCCAGAACCAAAAGATAAGTATAATTAAGTTTGTAAAAAATTATGATTTCCTTTGCTTTTCTTCAGAATGACAGCTGATCCTGATAATCCTTTGGTAATCAGCATCCTTCATGCTTCATCATCAGCCTATTCTTTTGATCCAAACAGTCCTATTACTGATGTGAGTGACAATTAATAATCTGTTTTAATATTGTAGTAACCATTAGATGGTGTGTATTTTTTATTACTACAGCCTAGCAGAAGGTCAAGTTATAAAATACTTCACAGAATTAAAACAATAATTATAATTTATTTATCATGGTACACTAGAGTTTATACATTAATTGTTGAAGAAATGTTGTGGTGTCAAATATCAAGCCAGTAGTATTTTTTGTTCAGTATGTTTGTGCGAGTCCTGCAGTATATGGTTTGTGGGCTGATGATTGTATTTGATCTGTTACAGTATCCTCATGCTGTAGGCAAGAACACATTACTGATCTCAGGACTCCAAGCAAGGAACAATGCTCGGGTGTTATTTTTTGGTTCTTTGGACTTCTTCAGTGATGAAACATTTAATGCTCCTGTACAGAAGGCTAGTGGAGGTAAAAAGTAAGTATTTGGGGAGGTGATTGGGAAAACAAATTGTGTATTTTGGTTGGCTAAGATAAGGAATTTGTGGAAATTCTTAGGGACTTCTCATCCTATAGTCTACTTGGCTGTAATGTAGAAATGGGAACTTAGCAGAGGTAAAAAGATGGTTCCGTTTTGAAAAGGTTGCATTTCTTACCTTTTCTGTATTAATAGAGTTTTCTGGAAAAACTATGTTAGGTTGTTTTGGGTCTGTAATAAAAATCTACATTTAAAAATAAGAGAAATAAATTAATTGTAAATCCAGTGTCCTAACCAAACTGTCTTGGTGTTAGAATATGGCTTGCTTACAATCCAGCTCTTTCATCACATGGTTAATTCTCTTGCTTATAATCCAATGATCATGATTTTTATTTGTAAGGTATGCAAAGTCTGGCAACCAGCAGCTAGCTCTGAGATTGTCACAATGGGTGTTTAAAGAAAAAGGTGTTCTTCGTGTTGGTAAAGTAACACACCACAAGAAGGGTGACAAGGAACCACCAGTGGCTTACACAATTATGGATACTGTTGTGAGTGAACACAAGGAGTCTTTTTTTTTGTTATTTAGCTCTGTTCATATTTAATTGTGAACATAGTTTTCATATTTCTGTAAATTATGTTCTGTCATTCTCAAGGAATACACCATTGAGATTGAGCAGTTTGAAGATGATAAATGGATGCCACTCAATGCTGATGATGTGCAGTTGGAATTTGTACGCATTGATCCATTTGTCAGAATGGGATTACGCAAAAAAGGTACCACTTATTATTCTGGGCTGTTGTCTAAATGATGTTAATTTTTTGGAAATTGAAGATGAAAGGAATTTGTTTCATTTGAACTTCAGGTGGCAAGTTCTATGCGAAGTTCAAGATCCCGGATGTTTATGGAGTATATCAGTTCAGAGTGGACTACAATCGAATTGGCTATACTCATCTCTTTGTTACCACACAGGTGAGTTATTGTTATCAACAACTTGTTACATGTCAAGACTACTTGCGTTTGTAGAAGTATCAAATAGATCATTGAATCAATTCAATCAGTTAGACAATGCCATATCATGATAATGTTCTCCTGTATTGTCATCTGCTTTCAGGTGTCGGTGCGGCCGTTAGAACATACACAATATGAGAGATTCATTCCATCAGCCTACCCTTACTATGCCAGCTCATTCTCAATGATGGTGGGCATGTTCTTGTTCTCATTCCTCTTCTTGTACTACAAAGAGGACTCTAAACAGAAGAAGGAATAGCAAGTTCTTGTTTCTAGGGATTTCAAGATAAAAATATTTCATCATCCTTGCCTCATCAGATTAAATGCCTTGGTAGAACATGTTTTATGATGTACACGTTTTGTGAAGAAATTAAAGGATTATGTTTTTATTTAATTTGGCACACAAGAAATATTTGTTAATAAACATTTCAAACGTAGATGGTGCCAAGTATTTTCAATTTGTATGCCATTTCTACTTGGTGGTGATCGACAAATTATAACTCCTAATATAAAAAATTAAATTGTTTGATTTTCATGTTCTTTGTTTTGAATATTTTGTGTGTAGTGGCTTAAAATGTACAAATTATAACTCTTAATATAAAAAATAAAATTGTTTGATTTTCATGTTTGTTTTGAATATTTTGTGTGTACTGGCTTAAAATGTTTATGAAATTTTAACAAAATTTATTACTTTTAACTGACAAGATCATCTCTAACTGTAAAATTATCTGGCATGGTGAATGAAAGTTATTCTGTTTGCCATACAAAAACTTGTTTAAATAAACTCATCACATAAAAGTCCAAATTAAGCTGCTGGCTAGATGATGCCACATACAGAACAGTTAGAAGTGTACTCGTCTTTAATCAAAATAATGAAACATGGTTGTAATGTGCTGCTAGCCATTTACCTATCTCGTATAAAAGGTACTTGCTGTGAAAGTGACACAAGTGAAGAATGCACTGATCCCATAGTTAGACAGAAATGAACAGCATCTTGGTGGCCGTTAAAAATACAACAAATGAATTTTGTCTGTTAAACAATTACAAACTCACAACATACAAGACACTTGCATTTATGAAGACCATTCTGAAAACAAAAACCTGCAAGGATACACCTCATCCCAGAGAAAACGTGCCACAGTGCAACAAACATTTACCAAACCAATAAATATATCACGCACAAACAAAACTACAGTGAGACAGAATACTGTTTCTACAGCAAGAAAAGCTACGTGATGCACAGCAAATAAGCTTACCTATAATAAATACTCTAAGATGACAAGTGCTGCATGTGCTTAATTCAAAATTCAAGCCGGTCACGTCCATGACTACTGATTAATACATAAACATACAACTTGAAAATGTCTTAGCAAAATTCACCATGACTGATATTGAGGTAACAGAAATATAATCTCACCCTCAAATTTTCACACCTGATGTGAACAACATACACCAAAACAAACATCTCTGCACATGAAACAAACGTTAACCAACAAACATTAATGATGATACCCTCAAGCCACTCGATCCGATAGCACAAAAAATGTCAAGGCGTTCTCATCAGCAATGGTCCATACAATAGATCAGCTATATAATTCTTGTTATCATACATAACCCAAAACTTCATGACAAATTACAAGTGAAGGCAGAATCAATATACCGTGTGCTACCACTAACATATTCCAATGAGAAATAGGAAAGAATAGCAATTATCCCCACTAAATCATGATAATAACACATTACTGATATTCATATGCTTTTGCTACTAAACCATTTGTCCAACAAAATGTCACTGTTTAAACCTAGAGTGATATGACTTGTGACTAAGCTAGCACAGGTTATTCCATTACATATCCGCACAGTTGGTGACCTCTGGCTGTGTGACCACTTAAGCCCTCAGCTTCTTTGGCATAGTCTTCACATCAACCAGCTTAACAGCCTCTTTGCTGGCTTCTATCTTGTTTTTTTTTACACCAGAAGTACCGACCGACTCCAAACTTCTTGGCCTTTTCTTGCTACACTCCTTCAGCTTTCCACCAAATTCATTAAGACCTAGAGTTGGTTCAGAGTCTGACCGAATGCGAGACGAAGTTGATGCTTCGATCACCTTATTACCACCATCAACACTGTCCATGGTCTTTATAGTACCTGTATCCTGCGAAGGTTTTTTTGTGAGTTGCCTAATATTTCCTAAACATGGTCTCTTCCTATAAATGCATTTTGGTGATTTGTACTTGGAAAATGAGCGACCAACACCATTATCACTTAACCCTTTGACGCCCTTCAAAGCAGAAATCTTGATCTTTGTCTTGTCATTGTTAACAAGACTCGTGTTCTTTGACCTGACCCCAGTTTTCTTTGATGACTGTGCCAAAGTGCTGCCATTCTGACTAAGTGAGCCAGTTCTGATGTTACGGTTGAACTTTGCCAGGTCACTTAGTTTCATGTTGTCCTCGTCCTCATCCGAAGAGTCTATCAGCTCAATAGGAGTAGTTGAACTAGCCCCTGATGAAGCCTGACCCATAGCCACAGAATTTATCACCTCATCAACTGTGGCATGATCTTCGTAATCTTCATTCTCCACCTTGAGCTGTCTCTTTGCCGGACGACCCAAAAACATCTTTGGACTGCCACTACTCTTCATGTACCTGCTCACAATCTCACCAAGTGACATAAACTCCTCAGTCACTATAGCAGAACCAGTGCTTGTCTCACCTAGTTGTCCAATTCTTGGTTTCAGTTTTTTTACTTTATGGATGCCACTGATACCTTCAGTCTTACATTCTGTTTCACAATCACTAGCACCAACTTTACTGGCATTCGTTAGTTTCTGCCCACTGACTGAAAGTTTAAGAGTCGACTTCATCTTGGCCTTCTGATTTGAAGACTTTGACTCAGCTCCATCTTTCTTGGGAGATTTCTTCTGTAACTTCACTGATGATTTATCCAGCTTCAGAGACTTGTAAGAGGTCTTAGCATCATGCATATTGGTGCTGTTACAGTGCATCTTCTTGTTCTCACGAATCTTCTTGGCCAATTTTTGCTTCACGTTTGCCAGACTGTCTGCAGATGAGAGTTTCGCTTTTGCTTTCTGAGCCGAATCCTTTTTTGTGGGTGATGTTTTCTCCCACTTCTCCTCCACCGTTGTATGTTTATCACATCTTTCCTTCGGCTTTTTAGCATTCTTTTCCAGCTGAGGTACCCGACGCTGCTTTAACCCAAGTAAGGTAGGTGGTTCATTCTCACCAGTACCATTGCCATCAATGGGTTTAGTCAGTTCTGCGAATAATGCCTGCTTCTTCTGCTGCATCTGCTCAAGATAATCTTTGGCTCCATTATACTCCATGGAATTCTGCTGCTCCTGATCCTTTCCTTTAGCTAGACTGAGACTTGTTGTACTGTCCATACTGCCATCTCCATTATAACCAACAGTATCTGTCAATGAAGATTTATCACCATCCCTGTCATCATCAAGATCATCTTCTTCATCATCATCATCATCCTCATCAGTTCTGGCCACAGTGTTGTAGATACCCATGAACGTTTCATCAAGGACAAAGTATTTCTCCCAGCCTCCTCTGTTGCTGTTATCTTTTTTCTTGTCTTTGCCCCTGTACCAGCCATTACCACGTCGTCGACGCCGACCCCGTGTCGTGCTACGTGGCAGTTTAGCACTAGATGAGTTATCACCATTCTCCATGGATTCACCACCATTCAGTGATGACATGCTGGACTGTCGACTGAGTGTACGCGATTGTATACCTGCCGGCTGGGTCGCTCTGGTACTGATTTCCTTTTCCCATTCCTCATCAATGTACTCTCCCCTCTCTACCAGATCTCCACGGACAGGGCACACATCAAAAACATGCTTCCTAAACATGCCAAAATAGGTGAACTGCTTCTGACAGTAGATACACATGTGCTTATTCGGATCATATGCATTCTCGTCATCCACTTCCTCCTCTACCTCAGGAGCAGGCTCCGCTTCCTTGGAAGATGCCTGGTCCTGGATTTTATCCTTATGTCTACACATAGGTATGTGTCTTTCCAGCAATGAGATAGTGCTAAATAATCCATTACAACCAAAACACTTTGGCGTATCAATGATTTCGGCCATTTCCCGGCGACGTATGTGTCGGTGTGGGTTGTACAACAGCTCATAGTTCCGACGCCGTTTTTTCTTGCCATTCAACATCTGATCCACAAACAACTCATCTAAGCCAGTGACGTTTTGTTTTGAGAAATTGTTCTGTGAATCTTCCGAGCCAACACCCTCCAGCATGGTATCCTGAGAGAGACTGTTTGTATTGTTGTTGGCCTTTTTGGTCGAACTGCCATTCCTTTTAAATTTTTGTCCCTTCTTCACTTTCAGCATTTCACCTTTAGCTCCAGGAAGGAAGAAATGCCTATTCTTTGCTCCAGGATAATAGTACACGAACATCATCTTTGGTACATATGGCTCGGCACAATCTGCTATATGGTTGTGTAGATCTGCCATGCATTGGAACGTCTTTGAACACTTGGTGCAAGATAGTTTGTTGGTACGTTTTGGACTTGCTGCAAGAGAACACATTATCATTAGTATTATTATTATTTCACACACACAAACACAGAATTAAATAGGCATGAATACAAATAAATGAACACCATATTTTAAAACTACGATTTCTATTACAATTACAACAGACAGTCTAGTAGCTACAATATTTATAAAATCTTACTTGTAACAGGAGGTAGTTGTGTGGAGCAGACATTCAGTATACCAATAGGATTTGGTGTTGTCAGCAGGGATTTGGCAACCTCTTCATCTAACTGAGTATAAGTACATGTCACATTGGGATGTTGGTCTTCCTGGTGACTCACCAACTCCGCATGTGTATCATATCTACCATAGCATGCTCCGCAGATAAACTTAGCTCCAGTCTTACAAGGTTTCACATCAGATTTGGCATCTGTTTTATCCTGTGACTGTGTTGGTGGATCATGTTCATCAGTGGTGCTTCCATCACCTGGATCTGTTCCATCTCTGTTTGTCAGCTTATAACCAGCTAGATGTGATTTTTTACTAAGGTCAAGGGGCTGAAGGTCATCAATGAGGTCAAGGTTATCTGGAGGGCCCATGACTGAGCCTGCTGCCTGTGTAACATCACTAACATCGTTACTTATTTCAGTTAAAACTGGAGGCTCATCCCACGGCAGTTCAGTTTTAATTTTAATGGCTTGGCAGGGCGACAGTGAACTGTGCCCATTCAAAGTTATTTTGTCACTGACAGGAGTGGAGTTAAGATGGGCAGGTTTAGGCAAGAAATTATCTCTAGAAACTGACGAAACACAACTAGGTCCAGCTTCGGCCTGCTCATTCTGAATGAGTATGCCGTGCTTATTAAGCATATGCTGCTGAAACAAGGAATGGTTATGAAACAAGCACCTACAGATCCTACAGGATTTAACCTGTGGTACTCTGATCGGCATCAACTTTGGACGTTTATCCCCCACAGTCTGCAGATCAGTCAACTCAAGTTTTGGCTTCTTCTGTAGTGGAGGTAGTGGTGGCAGTGAGCTGGGACTGTATTTTGGTGAACTCAGTTCAGCACTGGCTAGTATGCTGGTAGATGTCATTGTCTGTGGCATGCTTGTGATGTCATTCTGAAGGAACTGCAGTAGGGCACTACTCGTAGCCTGTGAGCCCTGAGAACTGACAGAACCATCCTTTTTTACAACACTGGTGACCTTAGCTTGACCCTGGTCACTTATACTCTCTGTTCTCCTCCTCTCTGACATAGCCTTCTTATTCTTCCATGATATTCTACCATCACTGCTGTAAGGAACTGCTCGGTAACAGTTACTGGAGCTCTTCAGCTTGAAATCCTTGGGGAAGTTGAACTCCTGAAGGTTATAGACAATGCTCTCAGCAATCACCTTTGCCGACTTAGCATCACTTTCACTTTTGCTGTTCATGGCATTAATGCCATTCTTATTCTTCCACTTAACTAAAGGAGTCACCTCTTTCAGATGTTCCTCCCGTCCCTCTATACAATTCTGCAGGTTATCTGCAATCGCATTGGCTATGCTGGCATAGAACACAGCCTGCTCCTCGTCTTCAGGATCATAGAAGCCATGTTTGCACGGATTAATATAATGCTGTACAGCATCATCAATAACATCCCCATTCTCATCAGTTATTGGGGCAACGAATATTGGACGCTGATGGGATAGGCGTCGGTGACGACACATACTCATATAGTCGTGGAATTTTCTGCGGCACACCGTGCACGCAAATCTTGGTCCTGGTTTGAATTTGCCATGAGTTATGGCTAGCCTCATGGATTCGGCCCTATCCAGGTGTAAGCCATACTGGAAGGCTTCCTGTTTGGCCTCAATCTCAATCGAGTTGTCATCCATCGTCTTGCCATCGTGGGTCTCCTTCAGATGATCCAAAAGCAACCGTTTCTTTACAAAGTACCTCGTACAGAAGCCACACTCGTGGAACAATTCCGGATGGACATTATGTATGTGTTTCTTTAGATCACCAGTTTGAGTAAAATCACTATGACAGTGATGACAGGAGAACTTCCGAGCTTGGTGAACCTTCTCATGGCGTCTCAGATTGGTTGATGTTGGGAATTTTTTATCACAATAGCTGCAGATATAGGGCCGTGCACCTGAAAGAAGATTTCCATCAATCATCAACTAGGCTAACATTAATAAAACAATTACTTAAAGAATCTCATATATTAAATACTACATCATTTAACAGTAGCCATATTTGGCAATAAGTTCTTTGGTTTTATGATAATGATCAGGTGCATAATTTTCTATTTATAATAAGCTGTAATACGATATAAAATGTGGTAACAGAAGGTTAGGGTGTAGAACTCTTAAATTATGAACATGTTACTGTAGCCAAAAACAAATGATGGAAAAATGCAGGAGATACAGAAACGGGTGGAGCACATTATAATGAAGAGATTTAAGCTCAATATATAAGCTTTAATAATACTTGTATATATTATATAATTGTTAAACCATGAAAATCCAAAAAGCAGTCACTGAAGGGCAAAAGAATGTATTCTTAGATGAAAGTTATATAAATACAATGTACTCACATGATATACACACACAAACACACACATGTAAAAACAGGTATACCACAGATGTCTATAGTCAGTGGAATTTCACATCACTGATCTTACCTGTATGTACAGCTTGATGTCTCATCAAATTCTGTTTATGTGCAAACTTCATTTCACATTTCTCACACGCAAAGGTCTGTCGTCCATCTGTTGTCTCAGGATGATTGGCAAGATGTTGCTTGAGGTCAGCAATGGTGTCAAAAACCTTCTCACAGACATTACACCTGTACAGTCCATACATGGGCTCACCCTTTCCATTGAGAGCTATGTCTTGATGTGCTGCCTTACTTTCACTGGTATCACAAATGATACCAGTCTGTTTACTATGACCAGATTCCATGTTATCACCATCTTGTGTTGTTTTCACAGATTCGCTGCATGATGTAGATTCTGCATCTCCATCACCACTCTCATCACCACAATGACTAGTTTCTTTATCCAAAACAGCAAAGCAAGGCTTCTTGTCAGAATGATCATCTACATCATGATCATGACTATCAACTTCATTCTTTGTAGCCATGACAACAGAAGTTCCATCCTGTTCCAAATCCCTCTCTGCAGATTTATCTTGAGAAGCACAAGCATTCTTATTAACCTTTTCTTGATCCTCCTTCAAATCGTCACTGTCCATAACAACATCATCTGCAGAACAAACACACAGTGGAGTATCCTTTCCATTAATACACTGATCAGTATCCATCTTGACCTGCAATCTAGAACTAATTGATCCTTCTGATGATTTCTTATTCACATCCATGTGCTCAGAAGGTTGTTCTGACTTCATCTGGTCATTAACATGACTATTGGTCATCTCTTTATCTGTAATTTCATTCAAGGTGCCACCATCCTTATGATCATCATCCTCATCATCACTAGAATTTTGTTCTATTTCAGTGTCACCATCATAGCAGTCCACTTTATCTGCATCTCTTATTTCCTGCTGAATATCTTTCATGTCTTCATCTCCCAAATTGTTGCCAGAATGCAGTGACGTCTCTTCAGAGTGACAATTGGCTTGTTCTTCTGTTAAATCGTCTTTATTCACAGATACCAGAGAACCAATTGATGGGCTGCTCGTCAACACGGACTGTTTATCATGAGCACCCCCTTCAACATCATTCTCTTCAGAAGCGAAGTCATCAAATGCTACATCCCTAGGCGTACCTATACTCAGCGAGTCACTGCCAGGCTCCTGTTTTACAGATCTTCTCAGTTCATCTTGAATAGCAGGAGGTATGCTCTTCAGTGGAACACAGCAGTTGACAAGGTCTGTCGGTGACACAAACTTGTAATTAAGATGATTGCGTACATAGTGACGCTTAAGGCTGAATGAATGCCTGTACACACTCGAGCAGATGTCACACTGGAAGAGTTTCCGTCCAACATGGTTTCTCACAACATGGCAGGGCTTCATCTCAAACTGAAAATACTCCCTCGGATCCTTTGCCAATTCACCCAAGATCTCTATAGACAAGTGTGGTAGTGGCTTGTGGTGGCTTTCCGGATCGGCCCCTGTCACACTCCATTCCTCATCACCAACAGATGCTGCTTTATGAACAGTATTAGAACTTTCAGTCTTCACAATGTCCTGTGATGCAACTATCATTTCCATATCGCTATCTTCGTCACTGAAATCTGCTTCCATCTCCCAATATTTAGTAACTTTACAGCGACGGCCTCGCTGAGAAACATGCATCTCACTGGAATCACCTTCCACATTTTTCTGAAGATCTGCATCCATGCTGGGACTAGTCTGCTGGCTGCTTTTGCTAGAGTATGATGATATCAAAATGGACACAGCCTGACAGTTCAACTTAGAATCATCTTTTGAAGCTGACAATGAGGATGAAGGTGATGACAATGGTGGAGACAGTTCTGTGACTTCGGCTGCAACAGAACATTTATATTAATTATGCTAAATACATCACATGAAAACAATGTGCAGTACAATAACAATCGTTACATAGTGAATATAAAACAAATCAACATCTGTCACCAGAAGACAACAATTAACAGCCTGACAATGATACGTGACTGTTGATATAGAAAAGCAACATTATCAAAGCCACACAGTATCCAAATATATTCGCGTACAGGATATGATTAATTTGAACAGAATCTGAATCGTAACTGATTTAGTAAAAGTTCACTGGTTCACTTGGTCAGTGATCTGTGAGTTTGCCAGCAAATAATAAGATAAAAAAAACGAGCAGCCGATTAAGAAGAGACTTTAATAAGAATGATGTTTAATTAACAGAAGCTGCCACGATAGAGAATATACTATGTCAGGATGATGATGATGATGATGGTAACAAACTAATTCAGTAAAGATAGAATTGCTGACATTCATGTGGAAACAACTGACTCCCTGACCAAGATAACATCCAGGACAGAATAATCTACATAAGATATTGCACTCTATATACTGTTTTAAAACTATCCTTTTGATCTGCTCTTTTTGGTCAATCTTTATCAATGCATAATTTCTCCAATTTCATGCTAAACAACAAGCTAAACTAAACATCAGTTACCACCAATCACCAACACAAAAATGTCTCTGCTGATCACCGCTCTTAATAACAGTTACAATTTGTATTATAATGTTTCTATTAAAGCATCAACTTTTAAAACTGTTTAATAAGTTCCAGAAAAACGTCTCTTTAAGCAAAATACCCAGTTACATGAGAAGGTTAATAGATGATAGAGATGAAATGGTACAATAATACTTTACCTTTTGGAGCCCTCTTGATTCTTCTACCTTTTCTTTTCCTAAGTGGTGCTTTTTCATACCAAGTAAGTAACTCTTGTTCTGGATATATGTCCTACAGAAAAAATGTTCAGTTATGCATAAAGCAGGAAACATATTTCTGAACATAAACACACAAACATACATGCATACTTATGCTTACACACACACACACAAGTGTAAACAAAAACATTTTAAATCCTCACATTCTCTAACTCATTGAGCAGCATAACATTTTCCTGGAAATAATTTTAATTTAAAAGTTTAACTAATTTAGTCCAGAACCAGCTAAGCAAGCATAATAAAGCTAAATCAGTTGAGGATACAATGAGGTAGTTAAAATATATGTATCTTTAAAAAGATGCTGGGTCTTACAAAAAGCTATATTGTAAACTTCCTTCACACCATTACAACACCCTCCCCTCCCCCTTGTAGTGCAGTCAGTAGTACACTGCAACACAGATCAAACATCATGTGATTGATTCCCAGTGTTGCTTGATGTGTCTATTGGATGTGTAATCTCTCATTAAATCACCCCAGTTTAATTGCAGAGATTTCTCAGTGACGTCATCCCTCAGGCTAAATAACAATATTACTCAATCAAACCTACACCATGCTGACGTCTGTAATGAGTTATCTCCAGAATGATACAATCAGTGAAAAATTTAATAAACTGATAATAATTCATTATTAATGAGTTAACTAACTGATCACTACTGAATAGAAGTTAACCACACAAAGTAAGTGATATAATACTACATGTATATCAAACCAGTCAGCATCATCAGCAGATGATACATCAGTTTTATGAGTAACAGGTGCATCACACCTACTAACATTCATTAACAGCTATTTGGAGGCCTATACATACAAAGCTGTTGTCTGAAATCAGTGACCTACAACAAGTTGTATGATTCCAAACCTGACATAATCATACTACTAAAAGAAGCACGTTTCTAGACCCATTTTTATCATAAATAAACTGTAGTAGTTTCCATAAAAATGGTGGTATGTTAGTGTATGTATTCAGCTTATGCTTTGAAGTAGTTATTTATGATGTCACACCTCATTATAGCAACTGTTGAACAAAGTGATAACAGCTATGATATATACTTATAACTTCAGTTGAGGTACTGTAAACTGTATGACTCGAGAATCTGGGATGAGTTTTAGTGGATAAAGCTGATACAAATAATTAGGTACACTGCCATTTAGAGAATATTAGTTAGTAAAATATGACTTCTCATCAGTATCCAACGATATATACATCTGTGTGTATGATATTTAATTATTTAATGCCATATTACTATGCCACAGTTCCAAGCATGTAGGTGTATATACTGAAAACCAAATGATCAAGAACTATACATAACCATACACTACATAACGAATATAGGACATGAGACAAAATGCTATTCTAAACAGTATAACTACATACATGTAAATTATGTCATTTCTCCTATAATCTTTTGCCCCTAAACTCAACCAATAAATGCACAGCATGCATCTCCATTTAGATTTAAATTTATTAATGTTCTTCATATAACTTTTTCTTCCTGAAAATAATTACTCAATTGAAAAGCCAAACTGAGGGCGAGAGGGAGATGGACATTTGTGACTGATAATGTCTTTGAGATATTTTAATGACTCCACATCAGTATATCTTAAACTATTTCATTAGCAGATAATAAATAAAAATAAAAGTAATGGGTAACAAAACAAAAACCTTAAAACAAATCAATTATAGAAAAATCAATTAAAATAATCGAACTGCTAATTCATAAATTTATTAATAAACTATAAAATAGAAATAACTACAGCTTAAAGTTTATCCAATATATTTTGATCAAATTTAGATAGAAAGGTGATTAGCAGCAGCAGATATAAGGCCTGTTTATTGAATGTTCCCAGCCTCTGGATTTGATCAAGAATATTAAAAATCTGTCTAAACCCAGTGCAAAGAGGGGGGTCATTATTCTTAAATCACAGATCTTTTACTGGGTTAGGTTAGTATATCAGTTAGTTTTGCCTTGGCACTGGCCAATCAGCGACTCACAAGAGAAACATCCCACAAATATAGGTGTTACCTAGACTTGAACCCACAATCTGAAGGTTTGGGGTAGAATGTTCTAACCACTGTACTATCAGAACACCCATTAAGTAAGTATATAGAGTGTCATATGGAAGTGTCTGTTATCTTGTCATAGTAATCTGTTTGTGTCAATTTACTGAGTCTGTCAGTGGCAGAGGCCTTGCTATCCAGTTACAGAGTAGGACGCTGCTCTGCCCCTCTTACTGCCCGCCATGCCCCTTCTACAGCCCGCCATGCCCACATAATCCTCGCCCTGCCCTACAAATCCCCCACTGAATTACTGGCCCCCTCATAAAACCAGTGCTAATTATAGGAATGTTAGGAAGTGGGCCCTGGGTGTCATGTCTGTTGATGAAGTCGGCCACGAAGTAGCCCGGGCTAGTGCCAAAAGCGCTAAGATATTTGTTTTGCCATGATTGTTGGTGGTTGTCATGACGATACTTGTAAAAACTTAGAAGACACAGCCTCATTGGCCGGTATTCATGCATTTCCAATATCTCAGCCAATCAAACAGGACGCAACAATGCATGATAAAAAATAAGTATTTTCAGTAAGTCATTCATTATTCAGAATATTTAGTGGGTATAAATCGTTCCACAAACACAAAGCGAGAGACAGAAAGAAAGAGGGGCTCTATTATATGACTGCATTAAGAGGCCACACCGACCTTAATGGCTCTGTAGATAATATCAACACCTTCTTGTTCAGACACAATATTCTGTTCCTCAAAGAATCGAGCACAGTTGATGTACCTCATCCAGTTGCCTTCCTTTTCATCAGTCGCATCAATGTAAAACAAAAACTCCTTCGTACTTAAGTCTACAATCTGCAATTACAAGAGAGAAAATATCACACTTATTAGTAAGTAGTCCCAAACAAGTGAATACGAGTTTATCTCTTGTATGTTTGTCAAGTATAGTACTATATTAGATACAGCTCTGCCATAAAATACAATAGATTGTGAGTATAACAATGTAACCAATACATCTTAATAAACACAACATTGAATGAGTGCAGTGTTTTCACTTGTTCGCTATGTTTTAGTTCTTTTTACTAGTGAATAACATCTACATTTGACACTTAAATAATCTTTGCTGATTGTGAGATGTGCAATGCAGAGAGGTAAGCTTGGTCACTTGATATAAACAGAAACTACTGATGAATCAAAACAACACACAGCTGAGTGGTCACTTAGCAAACAGTACAAGATGCACATTTCCAATCGGACACCCTTTTTAACAGTCTTTTATTGTATAACACTTCAGCATTAGTCCATCCAAACACCTTATCAGGCTTATATTGTACTATTTGAAGTATATGCATTTGAATTATTTGAAATTCATGCTACAAATCAATAGTTCATGTAGTCTACAGCTAATCCAGAAGACTTGCTAAAACATGTCTATGTGTCCACCCTATACATTTTCCAAACCGATGATTAATCCAGTATTTTAGTGTTACAATTCTGGGATATTATTTATTTCTGTGTAAACATCTCTATATGAGATACGCAACAATACTGTCTATCTCTGAGCTAAGATAAGCTCATCTTATAACTATGACAATCAGCTGCAGTTTGAACCGTACATTAGACTAGTACTTAATACATTATCTTGACTTCTGACCCATGATAAACATAATAACTACAAACTAAATGATTCTTATAATATTTGTGATAAAAGAAACTTATTGGATACTTAAATCCTCTATTTACAGACCCTAACACCTCTCTCACTATCTCTCTCTTTCTGTGTGTGTGTGTGTGTGTGTGTGTGTGCAAACATTACTCACATCACCTAATAAAGCCAATATTTCAATTAGTTTCTATATTTAGTGATATACTGTTATATCATCAAACTCTATAACATTTAAAAACAAATGATGTCACTATGTCTTAGTCATGACTAGTTCTTACCTCCCACACGTAAGTGGGATCCATGTCATCTGTGGCTTCCTGTACTTTATTGCCCATAAACGGCCCAAACTTCTTCCCACAGGGAATATGAGACCTGCACCAAATACCTGAAGATAAACACTTTGTTAATAAACTCTAGTGAAGGAGTCCAATATCAAGCTTAAAAAACACAAACAGTTCACCAATCAGCTGTATAATGGCTCTCTGTTTGTGTTTCTGTGTGTATGCACGGATTTGTATGGGTGTGTGCATGCACGCACATAAATGTTTACATGTATGTTTATAACCAATATATGTCACAGTATACCACCAAAATAAATTAGTAAAAAATATTCAGCATTAGTACATTATTTGATGACACCAGGAACAATTACATCTTTAGGACCATCTATCTTATCTTTGTACCATTCTAAACAATTAACCATTAACAGAAATAGCATTCAAATCTTTAACAGTTTCTAAATAAAACACATTAAACGTTACAATTTAATATTTAGTGAGATTAAACACTGACTAATCTTTTGATTTTCATATCGACTGTGACCTAACATATATCTTACACTTATTGACCCATAATCCAACTAGTGAACTGATCAGTGTCTCACAACATGACAACTGTTAAACTAATCAATGACACATAAAACCTAATGACAGGTATGTGTCTCACAAACCAGCTGTGAGACTAGTCAGCCTATCATAAAACACTAGCTGTCAGACAACAACAACAAAAAACAACCAACAAACAGCTATCAGTTGTATCACGGATCAAAAACTAGCAAAAAGCTACTGAAGAAATCTCATGGAAGCCTGAAGCATTTTGGGGCCATTTCAAACCCATCAGAAAATCACCAATAACCTATTTCATATATCTTCTCGTATGATCAAGTAACATTCTGAGTCACTTTATATAATCATCAGTCGTTTCACTTCACAAGAAGCATCTAGTAGTAGTACTCCTCGTGATATCACAAAAGGTGTTACCATCATCAGTACCATCACCTATATTTTGCTATTCTTTCACCAACAGACACGGTAAAGTTTAACAAAACAGCTCTCATCTGGACACAATGCTAACGTAAACATACACCGGATAAGAATATGATGCTCACAAATGTTAAAGATGAGTTACTTTCTGTTCTTGTGTCCGCTGAAGATTAAGTCATTAATTCTACATGACCTTCGGATAAAACAGATAAAAATGACAAAAAACAACAACAACAGCAACACCAAAGCAGTAAGCTGACTCACACCAAAGAAATTCTAACACCAGGATGTGTACTTTTTATCTTCTAAACATTCATCGATCAATGTTTTTTCTTTACATTTATAACCTCTGCAACCTTAAATCACCAGCCATAATTTATCCCCAAATCATTCACGATATCTGTCAACAGTTTCAGAAGTTGCTTCAGTATGTACTGTACTTTAACCTGTGGCCTTAAAATGAAAGCTAGATTTGGCTTTAACAATTCTCATCGTCTACTAGACAATGATCTTACCAGTACAACAAAAGCAGCTAAAATATTATCTCAGTGACAGTCACATTGTACAAGTTGAGTTCTTTACATTCGGCATTAGTCACACATGGGACATATGCCTAAGACTTTGCAAGAGGCAACTATCCTAGGAAACATCCCATAAACACAGGTATGAGTCAGATTTGAACCCACAACCTGGAGATTTACAGCACAATGCTCTAACCTCTGCCCCATTGGACTGCCTGCCACATTGTATAAATCAGCTGCCTCCTATATTGTGATGTGCCCAGACTAATACAAACAGCTGCCATTTGGAACACTACAACAATCAACACAATATGTTATATTACGGTTTAAGTTTTGAAACAAACCACACATTTCCGATACTACCTAATCTGTCTAGGAGTATGATCAGATTACTGTAGAAACTTCAAACAGAAATGATCCTATTCCTTATTATATTTGATCAGTGATGATATGTCCCAGACTATAGATGTAATATAATACTAGAAGATGAGCTGACCAGAATAACAGCAATAATTACCTAGGTATTTACTAGTTAGGTACAAGTAACTATTTCATCCCGACACCGGTCACATTTCAGATATCTAGCCATTCTAGTTCAATTAAATACCAAACTTTTGTACTAATGATGCTAAGTATTACTCAAATGAAACTTCAGTAGCCAGAAGACAGATTCAAACCTGGAACCTCTCAATTTCCAGTCCACCACTCTCACTACGGTATCACTATTTTCTATAACATAACACTAATTTGGTTAATTCTACAAATATCACCTCTGAATGACACCAACATCATTCCACACTTCCAATTTTTAAAACCTTTCTCAGCAAACATTAAGTCACCCCACCATGGATATGTGACCTGCTTTGGTAATTTCTTTTCACAAATTTCTAATTTAGATGGCTACAATTAAATTTTATCTAAAAGCTTCAAGGGGACCCTTATTTTCTGGGCTTCTCCAGACATATAATTTAAATGCACCATATATATATATATATATATATATATATATATATATATATATATAAAACAACAAACAAAATACTCATCTATAGCTAGTTAGTTTATCTGTGATAAATGAGGTCCTCCTCATACTGGCTCATCATTCTAACATTGAGCCAACATACTCTAAATTGTGTCAGTATACATATTATAGCAAGAAGCCAAACTGAAACAACAGATATCTACCATCTCACTGGCTCTTCTGCTCATCTTCTTTTCATCAAAATATCTTATTTATCTAAGCTGGCAACACTTACCTATTCGTTCAGGATCCACTCCAGATCTCTTAAGTACTATATCATCGGGTACCTCCATGTCGGGAGGCGGTCCTTTCAACTTCGGTTTTGTAGTTACCATAGTAACTATTGATGAGGAATCAGTTTGAAGCCATGGTGAATATTCTGAAAAATCAAAAGCCATTATTGTAACAATGACCCTAAATATATTCATCCAGATTTTTGAAACAGTACCAAGTTGTATCATGGATAACAATGTCTTTAATAATTATTTTTGTGGCAGTAAGTTTCTTTATCAGTGATTGATACATCATGTACGTCAGGGATGATTATACTGTGACATTTAAGCTTCTTCTGGAACCTTTAAACCTAATGGTATCGCTTGCACTTTCTACTTTCCACAGAAAAAATCATTAGCATTAATGTGTTGTTTATGGGCAAGTAAACAGTATCTTACTCTCTAAGCAAGCTAATATCTTCTATTTTATTATGATAAACAATCTAACTTGCCTGACATAGGACTTGTGTACTAATTATAAGATAGTCTGATGAAATAAAAGCTAATATGACAACATTAACAATGTATGTGATGAGGTTACTGTTAGTTAAACCATTAAAACGGGGTTTATTTATAAACAAGAAGCTGACACTAGTAAACGGTAAAATGGAAGTAAAGTGGAAGCGTCAAATTTAATCTCTAACACAGAGTTCCTTAAAATTAGAGAGATAATATCTATTATCAGCAGTAATATAAAACATTTCTTGTTTTTCATATTCAGAACACATTATTCTTGAGTTCTGAACAACAATAATGAACTGATAGAAGTGTGTGTGTATATATATGTATATATATATATATATATATATATATATATATATATATATATATACACACACACACACACACACACACTGAAAGATCTAGTTAAGATCTACTATACAGCCAAATAACCAAGCATTAATTATAATATATCAGAGATACAAAATCTGAGATAATGAAAATAATGATACACCAGTTAATCTACTCCTATCATTAATCTGATATATTATACCCTATATTTATCTGTTGTTGGTGACAGATCAGAACAACACCCAAAGTAATTGTAAAGTAGTTTGTTATTATCACATCTACACATTAACTATCATCTAACTAAATCATATACAATTAGATGATGATGATGATTGGCGTTTTACAGCCACTTTTGCATATACATTTAGAGAAAAGGCTTTTACTAAATCTTTATCAAGAAGATGAACTAAAGCTAAATAATAGTTAAGAATCATCATCTTTATGTAATATATATTTACATGTTACTTATGATATACAGGCATAATGTGTACAGGCCGCTTATGCACAGGTAATACACTAACAGTTACTGGTAATGTACAGGTAATCAGTGGTGTACAGGTAATACACTGACCAGTTACTGGTAACGTACAGGTAATCAGTGGTGTACAGGTAATATACTGACCAGTTACTGGTAATGTACAGGTAATTATACTGACAGGTAATCAGTTGCATACAGGTAATGTAGAAGTAAGATAGTAACTTTTAAGTTATTGGTGATGACAAATTAATGTTGAATTACTTATATAATTTACCAGAGAGCCAACCATTGCTTTTCCCAAACAAGAAATCTTGCCAATAATGTCAATTGTGAAAGATAATACTAATCCAGTAAGCAAAATATTATGTTCATTTCATCTTGTTATCATTATATACCAAGCAGTCCCTTTATTGGTACACGCACGAGTGCATGTTCTTTTTCGGGTATGAATAAATCATATTATTTAAGAATGCACAGAACTGAACACAGAAACATGGACGTCATTGTAACACACCCCACAGTGAAGAGCTATACAGAACACTGGGTTATTTATTAAGCTGATAAGCATCTTAGTACTGTGGCAGAGATGTTTACATACTGCCTGATGTGTGTGTGTGTGTGTGTGTGTGTGTTTGTGTGTGTGTGTGTGATGGGCAAAACTGTGGGACATGCATTGACAGCATGGAAATGGTGTATGCAGACACACTGTGTGGGACCACATTAACATGGAGGCACCTTCCCTAGTGACATACGAGAATATAATATTCTAGAAACAGAGGTTTACTATGTACCTCACTCTCTATATATAATATCCTTTGTGGTAATAGTCAAAGACAATGTCCTTAACAGTTCACAACAAAATGTCATCACTGGATCTGATCGTGATAAGAGAAAAT
Source organism: Paralvinella palmiformis (assembly GCA_025642065.1). Taxonomy (NCBI): domain Eukaryota; kingdom Metazoa; phylum Annelida; class Polychaeta; order Terebellida; family Alvinellidae; genus Paralvinella; species Paralvinella palmiformis. Next base: position 176,003 of record JAODUP010000477.1, read on the forward strand.
AATGATAAAGATTACAACCATCATCAACACACACACACACACAGATATATTTATCAAGGAACCAATACAGTAGAAGTTGCCTAATACCAAGATCGACTAATGACCATATACACTATGACTTTGTCTTCTTGTTCACAATCTCATCATAGATAATAGAGATAGATTAATAGTGTCTAAGTACACAGATACGGTGTATCAAAATATCCCTGTCTCTAACCCAGTTCCAAAATAATCTAAATTACAAAGACTTCATCCAACATATGCTATACAGTTTACAACAAAATCTTCATTTTAAATTGATAGACTGATCAAAATGATGACCAAGAATATAAATAACCTGTCACCAAAATGTGAAGGCAAATTATTAGCAAAATTACATTTATATAAACAATAATTAACTTTAATTTTAAACATGCATGATTTTAGCTTTTCCTTGTCCATTTTTATTCAGAAGCGCTCACCCTCCCCCCTCCCCCCCCCACACACAATTAACTTGAAACTCTCTTGCACTCTTTTCCACGAGCCTACCTAAATTTCCCCCCTCCCTCCTCTCTATCATTTAAATATTCTAATCTAGAAAAAACCCTGTCACCAGCAAAGTCTCCGGTTCTATCATCAACCAATCATTATGTACTGCCAAAATTTCATAATATATATGAACACAATGGCTTTCTCCACTTTAAAACTTTGGAAAGCTAGCTGATTTCTTAAGGTTCTATGGGTGTTGTTAAACGTGTGTGGTAATTTGATGCCGTTTTGCTCTCTATGGCTCACTGACTGACTACCTATTGTACGATTTCTCCCATGTTACCACACATTAGAAGCAAGTGGCCTGTATTAATTGATCACATGCTGACTGGTCATAGAAAACTTTAAACAGTTTCACTGACAACAATACAGACATTATCTATATAATCTATATATAAAACATACTGAACACACACACACACACAGACACATGTTTATCATCTATCATCAGTCACCTGACTGAACTGATTATTGTTAAAAGTCCTGATACAGCCATCGCTCTATTAATCACCAGCTTCAATCACCATACATTTATTTCATAACTTTCTATAATGGTTAGTAATGTATGTAATCTAAGCTATTTGATGCAAGATAAATTACAGGGCACTCTGATGATACTGCAGTGGTAAATAACACTGCACTGCCAACCTGCGGTTCTGGGTTCAAATCATACCCATACTTGTATTTGTAGGATATGCTTTACCAGGATGTTTCCCCTCGGCGATATGGCTAAACAAATGCAGCAACTCAACAATAAACTGCACATTATGTTAGTGCAAGCTTCAATATTTCACACACACCATCTCAGCTCCCATTAAGAGTATACGGAGTACAGCCATTTTGAGAATGAAATCTCTTTCTGACCTTACTTCTGATAGATACTCATTCACATCCGAGTAGCATCAGATACGGATGGGCAAGCAGGAAAATATTAACTAAACCACTAACATTAACAATGGAATATGAACCTGGATAACCCAGATACTTGTCTACCAACCCAAACATCTTAGCCACAAAAACCTCTATTTTTACACCAAAATCTCAAAATGTCAATTATTTTTTCAATATTTAAAATGTATTACAATAAAGCTGGATCTGATACAATCTTCTTAGGATGGTTGGGTTTCTTCTGGGATAGTGGGAAAACTGACAACTGTCAAATTTTGTTATTAGATGATGTGAAGATGTACTGAATTCAATAACATTCAACCTTCATAAACTGTGTTTATTCACTACCAACAACTATTCAGAGATGATGTTGTTTAAAAAAATTCACAGAAGATAATTTAAGTTCCAACACAACAACAACTGAAATGAGAAACTTCTAATAACTATATTAGGAGAGTTTGCCTATTGCTAATTACAACTGATGCAATCATTTATATTTGTCAGTTTGCTTTCAATATTCCTTAAAATATACATAGTAAAATATAAAACAATACTATTACAAACACGATACTGATGACAGGAACATTTATATATAATTCAACAGCCAGAAGTTAATTAGTCATCTGATGGATGCAAAAATAGTCCCATATTCTAAATTCTAGGGAACAAATCTTAATAACTACATCCCCTGCAATTATTGATAAAATTATTCCTAAAAAGACATGCTGTTTCTCATATTTTTCTTCCACTTAGTAGAAGAAACTTGTTTTATCATTTTTTTAAATAAAAATGGAAAAAAACCCTGGAACCCTCCTCTTAACAGTATAAATGTCGTTACATTATTCTATACCGATTGTACTGCAAATGTTAAAAAAACATCCAAATTCCATGTTACTTTTATAAAAAATAAACTGCCTGGTATTATTATTATGATCATCATTATTATCTGTCATCGCCATAATCAACAATACTGTTTGTTATCGTCACTATAACCGTTGTGTTTTTATTCCTACAAGAAATTTATTTCCATAGATCAGAAATCTCATCTAGCATTTCTGGTTTTAAAAATCTCTGCAACCTTTGGTTTGATTAGTGTTTATAGCAAACAATTCTGAAAAGAAAATAGTTTTGTCCAAATAAAGACTATTTCTTGGTTATCATTCCAGGAATCAAATAAAAGAGTTGTTTTCAAATGTGCCGATTAGGTGTCCACATCCCGCACCCACATCCCCACTACTAGCACTACTCCATCTGGCGCATAATTAATATTTTGTTACCAACATTATAGAGAAACTAAACCCGATCATTCAAGCCAAGTTACTATTCTATAGCACAACAACAACAACAACTAAACAGACCTGACATTGATGACTAAGTACACTGTGAGGTCAAACACCTGGTGTAGTAAGGTATACTAAGGACCAGCCCTAAACAAAGACAAATATCTATCAGAGACAGTCAGAAGGTAATAAGAAGGTTAGTCACAGTCTGACATTATTGTTGTTATCACATGGCACAATGGTATATACTACCAAATGTGTATAGAAGAGCTCAATACATCAGGGCTAAAGACAGACTTGTATAAACAGATATATATAGACTAATGTGTGTGTGTGTGTGTTATTCTTAGTTCATTATTCACACACACACACAAATACTGTATGTCTAAAGACATATACGATCTCCATGAACACTGTAAATCGGTCTATCCAATGGCAGTGACAAGTCCACTGATAATAACACATTCTTTCAAACACAAACCATTGCTTACACTGTATTCAAACAGAAATATCAACTGAACATCGTCCAGACAACACATTACACTGTCACTCCACACTGTCAATACTTCACCATCACCCTGATGAACACACAAATACAAGCCTATAGATAGCAAATATCAGCCAACACGTGACTATTAACACACACACCGAGGACAGGCTACCCATAACACACACACGTGTGTGTGTGTGTGTGTGTGTGTGCGTGAACTGTGGAAGAAAGAGATAGATAAAGCCCCACAAGTACACCACAGACATCCAAGAATGAGTTTCCTCTTTCATGTCTATCCCGCATTCACCTTCATAGAACTAAAATCTGGTATGTGTAATACCCAATACGAACCGAAGCCTATAACCGATCAATAATAAGCCATAGTGAGTGTGTGTTGCGTTGAATGCTGTTTAATCAGCAACATACCCTCAGATATGATCTAACTATGATATCTAGACACCATCCGACCTGGACAGAGTTCTGCCTCTAAATCTAATAATTACCGATTTCTTTCAAACTACTCTGACAGCATCAGTCATTGCACATCATCATTCATAAAGCGTCCAGAATAGGCCACGGCTAAGTCAGCTCTCTCCTAGTCACCTTCAAACGTCCTCTGCCAGTAGCAGACGCCGCCGCCACCACGACCACCACAGTTGGCCAAGCTAAAGCGGTAGTATACTGGCCAACAACTAACTGTGTGGTAACATCAGCCAGTAGGTAGCTTCACCACCAACAACACCACCACCACCACCAGCACAACAACAGCCAGCCATATCTCTTTCTCTCTCTCTCTCTCTCTCTCTGTGTGGCACACGCAGAGACTGAGAACAAACAATGAGAGGACAGCCTGCTGCAATAACGTACATACGTGGATAGAAGCTGTGGTGAGACTGGAAAGAGAGACGATGTTTGTCGGCGTTGAGCTACATAGATATAGTAGCATGACATCTGTCACATCACCGGATATATAACTATACATAACACCAGAGGATAATCACCACAGCCGCCTAACAGCACCAAACAAATTAAAGTTACACCAACTATCAGTCGGTAGTCTAGATTTATCAACTGAGATCAGACTGAGTCGAGGAAAACGTGGAATACTCTGAACAGCGTTCTCTGTCAAGTAACAAAAATTGTCATTAGACAATTCTCAGGCTCGTGACCGGTCACAAGAAGACAACTGAACAGTAAATGATATAAACTACAAACGACATCTTTTATTGTGTAAAATTGTGTCACCTTAAATAAAGATCAATGCCCTTCTTAATATGTCACACAGGTTTATAACATACACTGTGTGCGTGCGTGCGTGGGCTCACGCGCGCGCCTATTTAAGCAGCATGTAATAAGGCTGTTGCGGAGAAGCACAAATTGTGAATACAAACACTGGATGATTCATCAGGGGCTGCTTGAGTTATGACTTTTCATGCAGCGACATGTGTAATGTCTCACTAGAACTATTTAGTGTGTGTGTGTGTATATATTACAGTAGCGAATGGCATATAAATAGGCTATAGAGAAAAACAAGTCAATCAATACAGTTATATGAACCAAATAAGCCAATGTTCCATGACAAATGTTTGGTAACTGTCAAAATTAGTTTTTCTTTATCATTCTAAAACCATGTTCTCTGTAATGTAATATACTCCAATAGAATATTATTTGTTGTGAAGAAGCACCTGAACACATTTCTGAGGATATTTTTCTGTTCTGTGCTCCATGCTGCTTACGTACTCTTTATAATAGCTAAGTTAGTGTAATTAGCAGACAGTGGCTAAACAAATGCAGGTATTGTCAAAGTGTTTATAAATGGCTGCTTAAAATTAGCTATCTACTGAAGGTTATCTTATGAAAATAACTGAACACTATACATGTAAAAATCTGCATAATAATAGTCATAATAATATAGGGTAGCTGTGATTAGTTCTGATAATTTAACACATTTAATAAGGGTTAACACTTAAACAATTATCAAATAGCTACTCCATTACACAAATAAGTGTCAACAGATGAAGACATCCCATTTACACAAGCATCACTTCAATCTTTATCATCCTCATTACTATTATGTATACAAAACTATTATTATTATTAAATGATCATAATTAAAATAGCACCACATTCATGATTAAAGCCTGTTTGAAGAACAATTGTTCATTAATCATATCACTATTGGAGTATAATTATTTTACTACTTCATCCTGACCCAACTGTATTATTTAGCTAACACAGGACAGGGTCTGTGGTTTTTGAGAAGACAGTAGCCAGTTGTATGAAGGTCTTCTCTCTCTCTCTCTCTACACCTGACATCTCACTATTGTATTAGCCACAGTCACTGGGCTAACAATCAATAACATTGAAGCTCTCTCTTTCTCTCTCTCTCTCTCTCTCTCTCTCTCTGGGGTGGTTTACCTATCCTTAAGACAGAGGCACCAAGCTAAGCATACATGTAAAGGTGACAGCGCAACTAAGTCCCAGATAACACACACACGCACACACACACACACAATAGTTGTATAGAAAAAGCACAGGCTGATCATAATCTACCCAATCCCAGACACTTAACAATCCCATTAGAATTGTTGTCACTGGATCAAGGAAAAAAACACACCAGAGAAAACAATAATGATCACCAAAAACTAGAGGAAGGAAGGACTAAACAATATCTGATTGTTTACTGTTCCTGACTAGATATAAACAGTGCTCACTTCAATTACCCTGTACACTATTTATCAGAAAGCTCATTACCTAGACATATCTCATAAACTGAGATAAAGCCTCTTAATACAAGAGACTTGATAGGAATGGAGACTGAAGGTGTGCAGGAACACATCCAGGGTCTGCAAATGATCCACTTCTGACTCGTCCGGGAAGATGCAAATGGCAAAAAGACAAACAGGGCAGGTGACAGATTCAGCTTTCGAAATCTCCCTGTATGATAAACACGACCAAGTATCCCGGACTACTATCAATTACAGGTAACTATATTCGGTGAGCTCCCCACATCTCAAACACATATCAACCTTCATTGCTATTCACAGACTTTTCTGCAAAACAAACACTATCAGAAGGTGGGCTAATCTCAATTATCCTTGTGTAAGAAATAAGACCACCAAAGATGACCTAGTTTTGTCAGCAACTGCAGAACACTTATCATTTATTGATAAGTCTTATCTCATACCACACAGCCGACTGATAAACCCCCACCTTTAGTAAGAGTATCACAACATGATGTGATAATCTAAGATCATTTACCAAAACTGTGGACTCAACTTTTCAACAATAACTAATTAATACAATTGGTTTATAAACAGTAAATACCTGGACAAATAAATTAATATATATAATATGACTAAAACAACAATAAAAATCATCTATATCTGGTTAGGTTACATGCTAATCAATTTCATATCTAATAAGTTCTTAGAGGCGTTTTGTTCAAAATTGGTAGATTATGCCGATGCAGATAAGGTAATTTTTTGTTCTTACAATTGCCAACCACAGGTAAAATATACCTTGTTTTATTGTCTTCTTGGAGTGAGTCAGTGAGTGATTGACTCATTGGGCAGTTTCTGTTTAGCCTTACACACATCACTCCTGGCATCACTCTACTTGGCCAGTGGAAGAAGGCCACTCACTAAGGGAATGAAACAATTATGGTGAAGCTGTTAAGTGACCAGTTACTACGAGAACCAAACCCATGACCTGGAGGGTATGCAGTACTAGACCATGATAACATTCCGATGTTCTCCTGAATCCAGCTGCCTTAAATGATGACTATAACATATTATATTAATATATATTTATATTATCAACTGGTTTGTACTGAAGAAGCCGAGTACCAAATATTTCTGTGCGGAGCTGAACGATTGCAGAGAACCAAGTTTAGATTGTTTATAAACAGCCTTAAAAACACAAAAACAAGCATGCTATTAAACCAAACACTATAGTGTACATTTATGCTATATATAGGTTGGTATTTTACACAACCTTAAAAGCCGAGTTCCACACGAACTTTAAAGTTTGCTCCTGCGGAAGGCTACTTAAGGCTTTTAATCCATATAACTGAGGGTTTAGAAAAATTTAAAAAACGAATTTTAATGAGTAAACATCACAGTCCCAACCAATGTTATATTGGAAAACACAAACATACACACACATTTCTTTTTATTTATATAGCTTATAAATTTGCATATAATGCCGCATTATTATATATTGCTTAATTGTAGAAAATGCAGTATTCTGTAATTGCCATTATGCTGGTGTGTTGGGAGGGGGGGGTCATAGAAAAAATACTAACATCCTGTCCGTTTCTGAATTACAAACACCTAAGGTCTAGCCTACAAGTTCCAGATAATCTGGCTCCAGGTACGAATGGATGCATACTATATGGAACTGTATACGGCAAATAAATAAAGATTTATGGCACACAGACAACATATATCATTTTACAAGCTTCTCACTTCACTTGACCAATTAACCATGGTACAATGGGTTGAGTGGTATTACAATACATGGTGGATAACAATGGCTATCCACACATATACCCACCCACCCACACAAGCAACCCCCCCCCCACACACATACTGAGTTATAGATGACTACCTGATGGAAATTAGACAATAATAGGGGAGAAAGTTACTTTATAGTTACATAAACCATATGCTCCCATGGCAGCAGAGTTAGAAATAATTTCAACACTCTATACTTAACCATATACATAATATTATTATAAAATATAAGTTCACATAAAGGAGCACAACATTTTAGATGTTTGTAAACAAGTCCTTCGATGATATATATATATATATATATATATATATTATCAATATGTAGCTCAGCATACTCTGATCATTTAAATAAACAAGCATTACTACACCATCTTTATTGGTTAAATCTTCATCTACAGGTCTCCTCTCATCACTTCCGGCAGAAATCACACCATCTGTCTGTGTGTGTGTATGTGTTATAGACAGAAACGTCACGCAGTAACGCAGTGTGCTTTGGTAAATGGCATTCTATTTAACATCAACACTGGCCAGATGTGTGGCCAAGAAGGGAAACCAAGGAAATTCAAATGAAATATCCCCCACTTACAAGCAATACATATACATTATTTTTATTAAAATATGAAGTAATGTGAGACACAACTTGTCATTACAGCTGAATGTGGCTACACGCATCTACTACTAATACACAAGTCAATGGTTACTTATTTCATAATACAATCAGCTATAAATGTTGGCTATTGACACAACCAAACATAGTCTGCAAATGACCCCGACATGTATAAATATTATCAGTATATTATCCATGAGCCACTAGTAATACTGCTACAACCCGGAGATTTGCAATCTAGTATACTTGGCCAACTGCACTATTGAAGAATCCTGAAACTGGGTGCACATTATCAGATTATTTTACTGAAGAAACATTATTAACCACTAATCAGTTCACTGGGTCAGGTTAATTGTCAGAAGGCATTTAATCAAAGTACACTATTAATATTAATTATATTTCACCATCTGTACCATCTTTGCCAGTTTGATCTGTAAACGAGTAAATTGTATTTAAGCATCTATCTGTAAGCACTTTACCACTAATTTCCTAGCAAACACTCCCTGATGCTTCTTGTGGGAGAATCCTGTTCACAATCTTTGAGAATGTGAACTTTGCGTCATAATATACTCCGTGTCAGATTATGATTCAAACCTTAATTATCAATTGGGAATCAGTCATCCAAGTTATATTAGACTTCAAAATAATCTACTTTATAACGTGCTATAGAAATCTAATACATTATGATTAATTATTTTATATATAGCCCCCATCTATATTTGTTTCGCATTTGTTCAATTTGAAATGGCAATTAGCTAGTTGTTAGTGTCTATAATACCTAATCTACGCTTTATCGTATTAGCTGCTAATAATAACAGACACAGCTGGTTACCAGCTGCTAACAAGGTGGAATATGGTATGTGCCATTCAGTGCTGTGTAAAAGTGATCCCACACGACATGTATTCCTGACTGAAATGTATTGTGACTACAACCATGTCACAAACATCTACCCTCACACCAATACTTAATTCCCATATATAATATATATATATATATTGATGAACTGTCATCTACATTTTTACATGAATATCAATTAATCTGAACAGGTTAGATCCTATTGTTAGTATACATGAATCTATGATTTAATCTGATAAATACAGTAAATGTTTGACTAAAACTTGTCCGATGACAAACAAACAAACAAACAAATGAGGGAAGCTGATCAGACAATACAGTTCTTCTTGTGGTCTGTAATTAGGCACCTGGTGAACGTCATTCTTCTTTATTTAGCTTCAGATTGTACACTGTCCGTTTAAAAACTTTACATGTTGGTCGACTTGGCACTACCTCACTTTAGTTTATGATCCCGTACAATTCCATGTCACCATCAACTGCCCACATAGCAGACATTTATCCCTTGCTGCTAGTACACTAGTAAATACGTGGAAAAAATTGCTGTGAGTAGTCTCATTTTGTGGCATGACTTCACAGTAGAGTAGCATTATATGGAAGGTCATAAGTAACCTATCAGTGAGGACTACACCAATTCAAATATTATTCTATTTTCACTGATCAACAATAGTACATAATGTATGTGCTCAATACTTGTTAGAATTAGAAATTTAGTGATTACTGAGTGATACACTTTTAAACAGCTTCAACATTATTATCAATGCTAATTCACATATGCTTAATGATAAAAATTACAATACATAGTGAGGAATCTTGTCTACAATAATTCACCAGATGACACAACTTATGCAACTAGGTACAAATAGTTTGTGGGATTCGCTGAGTGCTAAAAGCTGATATCAAAGATGGGCTTAGTGCTCAATCAGGTTATATATATTTTCTGTAATTTTCAGTTATTAAATATCTAGATTTATTTGTTTATTAATATGTATACACTTATTATTATCAATCAGGAATATTTAACAGTAAGATAATGACATTTTGCAGTGGGGTGTTCATGAGACTTGTGAAGTTTGTGCTGCCATAACATTAAACCATTCATAAATGTTCATGAATAAACCCCCTTTCTTGTTCAATTACTATTACTTCAATGTTTTCAACTAGATAATTCTTCCTTATGTCTTGACATTTCTGTTGTTGTTGTTTTTTTTGAGAAATTGCAAAATAGTTAATATTAACAAGTGTTAAACTTTATACAAACAACCAAGTTGTCTAGCAGCGCCACTCTGTCCATTAGTCACAAGGTGCCCATATAATGTAACATTACCAAAAAGGTGTGGAAGTATCCTAAGACAATCATGCGCTCCTATTTAGTACTGTGGGGGGGGGGTTAAAAACGTCAATAAAATGTCTACTAGTACAAGAGTAGTAAACCAACCTTGAAACGATGACCCCTGGCTAAGTATCTATCAACTCTACCAACTGTGCTTCTATGCCTCAAGCCTTGAGCCCGAGACTGCTTACATTTGTTAAAAGCCAAGGTAATGACTGACATGATGTACAAATATTGTAAAAAAGAACAGTTTATACCTAATCCTTGGACGCATTTAACAAGAACAGAGCAAGGTATCTTACTGGTTCACTTAAAACTGACTGTGACGTAGTGATATTACCAAATGTCACATTAACATAATGACGTCAGCTATTAGTGACCGAGGTATAACGGTATCAAGACATGACAACACAAGTGTAACATCAACTCTTATCACTGTTAACATGACGTCATATAAAACATCACATCCTTAGCAACCAGGTGTAAATACTGTTATCATTTTATATGGATCATATTTTATCCAGTTTATATTTACACCCCTTAACCTTTACCACCATTAACGTCAGTCGAAATAGATGAGATCCGGATAAACATTAAACATATCATAACAAGCAATATCTAATATCTGCTTAAAAGAAATACATTTATGTTTCGTATACATAATTATGGCTGTCTTTAATGTAGATTCAATGAGAACGTCCAAACTTATCTCCCTCAATATTCATAGAGAGGACTCAACAGTTGGAAACATTTATATACCAATACATCCCAAAATAAGCTACTCCATGAAACCTCAACCCCCCCCCTCCATATACTGGTTGTTTAGGTCTTGTTTTTCTCTCTCAAGTAGTTACTGACCTCTGTTTCACATTATCAAAGACATTAACAGTACTTATAGTGAAGAAGACACCTGGTGTTTAGTGATTATCACCACCACACAGTCACTTCGGGACGCCATTCAAATGAGCGGACAATGTGACATTATGGAATAATTAGGCAATAGTTAGTCATAGCTGACTGTCCATTAGCCACCAAAAAACTCCACCCAGAGACATCTATCAGAACAGGGTTTAGCCAGCCAAGTTTTGGTTTAGACTTTAGAGGCTCAGTTGGAAAAAACCACCACAGGCATGATGAGTTCCGTCATATACTGTATAGTAGTACTAATAGTAAGCGTTTTGTACTAAACTAAAAAAATATTTTTGCTTTATTTCCACTCTGATATTTTTGTGTGCACTTCCTAAACTTTAATTTCATGCAATTTTAGATCCTCTCAAAAGGAACTTGCACCCATAGCAAACTGTGATTGATGGAACACTGGATAATTCTAAAAACAACATAATCATTCCTTCAAAAACCACATCCCAAACAATGAGATCAGTAATTATTAAATGTGTACAAATAAAAAGAGAGCTGAAGATTTAAACACAAATGTCAACATCTGTTCTGAAGAGTACAGAAAAAAGTCTTCAGAGCTATCCCATGTGCTTGAAAATGTTGACTTGAAATTCAGTATTTTTCCATGTTTCATGTCACTTCCCCATCACAATATATTTTATATAAATTTGGGAAAGTATATGGGGGAGGGGGGATGTGTGGGTTCAATCTAACATCTGACCTAATGAAATCAGTTGTAAACAGCAGGTTGTATAATCTTTACCAGACACTCTTACCGACCTGAACAATGAAGCACCTAGTTCTCTCAGATCATTTTATATTTATGCCAGAAGCTGATGTGGTTCTAACAAATCTGACATAACCTCACTCCAAGTGCAACACTTCTCCAATTACATATGCTTGTCGTGTACAGCTGGTTTAGTTATTTGATACTATAGCCTGTTAATTAAATACTATAACAATTTTGTTGGCACAATAACGTTTAAGTCAGTTGTCTGTGAGCTATAAACTGCTTTCTAACAGCCAGGAGAATATTAGCCGCAGTATACCACACTTTATTAATGACATTACCTACTGTTTAGTGATACAGAGAATATCCGACCAATCACATCTCGGCAATTGTTAATTGAACCATTAGAAGCCTGGTATTAACATCACATTTCGCACAGTGGTGATGTATTGATTAGTTGGCTGTCAGTGAGCCAAATATTACACAGGATGGCCATGAAGGACTTTGATGGGTAAGAAACAACACATAAATAGATATTTTGGCCATCTTCATCTTACATCAACTGACAACTGCCACATTAACATCGGCTTTCTGCAAATATAAACTGCTTTTCCTATGTGATGTATACTAGGATTGCCATAACACAATGCACTCTAGCACCATAAATATTATCTGCTACAGTGACCATAATAGCATTCATAACTTGCCATTAAACGCAAAAACTACAGACAAGATATACCCAAATAATATCCAAGTCATACAGCTGTATTCCAGTCAGATGTCTAGCCCTAAAAGACATCAGTAGAAGAATTGTTTTACCATGACCGTCTATTATATGAGGAACAGTATATACCTTAAAGAAATTTAGAAAATATTATCTCCAATTTACCCTCTTTTGCAGCAAGACAAGAACAGGTTTGCATTAAAAGATCCCACATACCTAAGATTTATACTGTGTCAACCGGGAAGTGACCATTTTGGTTTTTAGTCACAGAACACTAAGTGACCCCAGGAAACTCCGAGCTGCCTACCAATCCTATATATTGTAATGCAAAATTATAATTTTTCTTTAACAAATCTGTCAAATGACATCTCTCTACAGACATGATTATGGATCTATACAAATAACTGAATTGTAGAGATATAAGACAAGGTGTCGGAGAAAAGGCATCAATTTGAGAAGAAACGGTTAAAGAGTAACCGGAGAGTTGCAAAGCCATCACAAGATGTGAGACAGTTCATGACAGGCCATGAAAAGAGACACCTAGGATGAGTTGGTAGATGCTGAAGGCAATGAATAGAAAGCATCTTCTAACATCAGAGATGATAAATAGCTGCCTTTCTAAATGATGACAGTTCCGGAGTGTACTGATTTCTCTCTTGTTTTACATTTAACACAGAAACCAGTCACTACTAATTACTGACTTAAAGTCGTCATTGACTTGGATACAACTGGCTGTCGGATGATTAAATGTTAGATTAACATTTAGTAAATGCTAACTCGCTCGACTCAAATGTGGTGAACCGGCAGTGGATCCAACGTTTTTCAACAGCCACACCACGACTCACTTTCCTTTAAAGTAACAATCTCCTGTCTCCTTTATATCTAATAATACACATGAATCAAGAACTTAATCTTAAACAAGAAGAGAAGCCAAGAGAAATCCTATAAACATTCAGGAGAAGGAACCAATCCACACCACCCACCAACACTTCTCCTTCTAGGCTGTTCAGGATCACTCCCTTACCATCTTCCACTGTTCCAGGTAAAGATAATAGTTTATATTGAGAGAGTAATTGATTACAGTTACAACTATTTGCTATCTCTAGACTACAATTTCAGTTACAATTACAGCTATCCCATGGCTGTTTCATATTTACAGTGATAGTATTACACTGCTCTTCCAAGGACTTTCACCCTATAGACCTGTATAAACTCACAGCAATTAACACCCCAAGGAGCACATTATTCCAATCTGCTATTTTGTTTTCAGACACACAAGTCACCATAGTCTAATTGTAATGTAGCCATATAATGCTATTTGTGTCAGTTGACTGGAAGATATGAAATATTTCCACAATTTATATAATTTGACCCCAGAACCTCTGGTTTTTAATCTATCTATCTACCTGAAGAGCTACCGAACGAGGACAAATTTTGGAAATCTTTGACGTTTTATCGGTGCACACCTCCAAAAATGATAGGTTGAACTGAAAGATGAAACACCCTTCAGACACAACCACACAGTGATCCGAACTCAGGTGCCAGAGATTCGTGGCCAACCATGGTACCAGTTATTGGACCCCCAAACCAGGCCAACTACAATATGCTTTATACAAAAAATTCAATAACACATTTATTCATATTCAGCTTAGCATTTTGTGGGTATTATTCTAACTAGCTGTGTTGCTACAATCTGTAAATAAGGGCAGTGAGATAATCTTATTGTGTTGGCGGAATGTATTTTTGTATGTCTTCTACATTTCCTGACCATTCGCAAACAAAACCTGTCATTGTTACTGAAACGTTAGCAAGGTCGTCCATTTTTTAGTGAGTCATGTTAAAAAAAGAGATGATCTTCTGACTGTCTCTCTTATAAACAAAGACCACTATATACTACCTAGAAATGCTCAAAATAAATACAATTCATAAGCCCAAATACAAAAAATTTACCAAAGCACGAAAAATAACAAGGAAACAAACGCTACTCCCCCATAAATTTACCAAATTTTATTATATCGTGGCAATTTTCTTTCACGGATGAAGAACATCCCACACACAAAGCTCAAGGAAATACATCAGGATCTATGACCTGTGTTCAGAGAATAAGGAATGTCTTCAGATACAGACAAGAAATGATATATAAACTGTTTATATCTTGATATTACACTACAGATGTAGTAACAAAATAAAATATGGAAAGAGAAAGACACTTAAACGATTGTGAGGAAACGTACATGGTGCATTCAGTTCTGACACACACACACCCACCCACACATCCACACACCTAGACCATTGTGTGTATATAAAGACAGTCAGTTTAGAAATATACCATACAGTTTAAAAATTACACGATTTCTGTTACATAATTCAGTGCTGCTGCTGCTGCTACTTCTATCACATATGAGACAGGATCATGAAATCAACAAGAATTAATATCCCAATAAGTATCATATAACGACAACTGGAGTCAAGAGATCAATACTCCTTGTTAGCTCCGTGCTTCAGCCATTCCAGCATCAACCCTGATCCAGCAGGCAGGGAACCTGAGTGCCGCCATGCACCAAGGTCATAACCAAGGTCAGACTCTTCAGGGCACAAGGTCAGATAATTCATGGTTAGCCACCAAACAGCAGGATACATTCCAGACAGCGAAATCGGAAAGACCAGGAACAAACACCTGATCAATTAATGAACAGGACTGACCTCATTATGGAAATACAGATTATCGCCACGGATGACTCACTCTTTCAGTTTAATTAAAAACTAGAGACCATATATTTACCAAATCCACCTTAATCTGACCCATAAATCAATCCCAATTTAATGTTAGAGTGATCCATAATGGGGAACACCTACAGCCAGATGTTGAACAGCCTCAACTACACCTAGACCAGACAAATTATCAGCAACTATTTTACTGGCCACAGATTATCACCTGTCCTGGTTACTGGGATACATGCGCATCAAGCCAAAGATGAAGGTGCCCTAGTTTAATACCACAAACAATAGACTGCCATGTCCCTCAAAAATACTAAAACTGACCAGCTTTATGCCTCACTGTTGTCTCCATCTTTAGAGAGGGTACATTACAGCAAGAAGCCAATGTTAGAGTATCTATCGGTTACTAGCTGGTCACTTCAGATGTAACTGTGACTCTCAACACAGATCAGTGGCTGACTATCTATAAGACCACTCACTATTTGTTATCTAACTGTCCTCGTTGTGGTATTTCTGGATAAGGATGGCTACCATTTTTACAGTGATGGGAGACTTGAATAAGCTACAGCTACAAAATAACGGATATACAAAGGACAGAGCATAAAGACTGAAGAAGGATTGACCCCCACTCACACAGAGAGACGAATATATTGATGTCTTGACACTGCCAGTTATCAGTACAAGCAAGAGATCAGATGCAAAGTACTTCAGTAATACAGTTAAGTACTGGTACTTTAAATTTTGCTATGATTACCAATCCAAGTACTCATCTGAAAAGATACTCAACTCAAGGTCAAAGATTCACAGGAATATTCAATCAGTAAATGTGTACAGGAATTTACATGTTTATCAGCTATAGGTGGTCATTATGAACGGACACAGCGCGAGTACAAACTGAAGTGATGAAATAAAACTCCCAACCTACACAGCTTCTTTGTCTGACCCAAGGTCAAGGTTACCCGTATCGCGGGGGGGGGTTCAGCTAATGATGTGTATCAGCGCTATCTAAGAAAACAGATAATGTCAGAGACAGACAAACATAGGTATGGAGGGAGATCCAACAGAAGTGAAGCCAATCATACTGTTAATATAATAACCTCTTTAACCTGAGTTAATCGTCTAATGGAACACCGGATCAGCGGCAGTGCCTAAAATGGATACGTTATGACGGATACATTATGAGCCGATTAAACTGTGTGACGAGTCAACACTAGGAACCGTTCTTTAAGCAGATCTGCGTAATATTCCTCATTTTAATACTCGGCAATATATTTCCAGGTAGACGTTATACTTGTCTCAAAACAAATTTGTTACTTTGATGGAAAACATGACAGACGATAGCTGTAACTTGAAACATACCAAGATCAGTCGAATCTGTTAAACAGCTGATCTTGAAGTCCCATCTTCAACCTTCTAATCAATCATTATTTGCCACAAAATAATTCAGAAAACCAAACATCACACTTCACCACAGAGTTGACAAATGTTACTCAATAACTGAGTCAATTACTTCACTCAGTAAATGTTCAGCAAAGGGTTAGGCACGAAAAGGAGCACAAATGCAAATACATTATCTCAAAAGCCAGTTACAACAGCCATCAAAAAAAGAGTTAAAAGAAAGATATCCCCCCGCCCCTCCCACCGATATATTAATGAACTGTAAATAAAACTTGCCATTGATGGCATATTTATCAGCACCGAACAGTTCTATTTCAGCAAAATATTAATTCACGCCCATATCTCCGTATATGTTGATAGTGCCACGGAACACAGAGAAGCCATATTGGCTCTAATGTCATGACAGAAGACTGACTAGGACACAAACAGCCAACACATCACATGTCTACTGTTTACCAAAAACATTAGCCATTACTTTCCATTGCCGTGTCGATCAGACGCTCACCACGGAGTATCCGATACTAACACAGTCATCACGCTGTTTGTTTTGTGCCATAAACATGTGTACTAAAGACACGAAGAGGACACAAATCACATGACACATACACACACACCATCTGAAGCCATTCTTCCTGATCAATGGGTCACCATGACATAGCCATATTTGTAGTAAAAACATCAGCACAGCAAGTGTGGTTGCTGATAGGAACAACGTCGCTGCTAACGGAATCGGGTTTTCACAACTGTGATCAATAACTGATACCATGAACCAATAGACACAAGTAATCCGAATCAAACCAACAGCATACTGGGATGAGGGCTAAGTACACTTCTTTTCAGCAGATGGTGATGCATCCCCATAGTCACCGCATTCCATAACACTAACAGTGGCTGGCCGTAAGATTGGATCAAATCCAACACGTCATAGTAATGTTGGGGCTACTGGTTAATCATCCGATCATAAACGTGATTTCAGTCCTAGTTCGTGACCTCTATTATTTGCAAAAATCCATTTACAAGTCTGTCATGTCCCTACTGAGACAGCTGTGACTACTTACATCACTTTTACATGACATCAATTTGACAATCAAGAGTTCTGCCATCCAAGAGATACGGAGAGATAAAATAACCGTAAGATGACACCTGTAGTACTTGCTAATGACGACATGTTAATCAGCGAGGTAAATTTCTACTAGGGTATACTTAAAGGACACAAATTACTGTCGGAGACTCTAAAGTAACGTCTTCGAATTATCTAGGAATGCAAAAGACCACATGAAGATCAGAAAGAATAAACCAATGTGACATGAACTACTTTGATATGGCGTGTGTCTGGATTACACCAGCCAAAAGCCAGAAGACAAAGGCAGATTTCTATTCACCACGGTGCACAAAATATGATTCCACGTTTATGATAGACGGAGTGCTGAGCAAATCTGTTTGATGCTGTCGATGACAACGCAAATCTGTAAGTGGCATTACAGCAGATGTCGTCAGGCAGAAGATGACCCAAGCCAGTGAAATATTACTGGTCACAGAAAGAATATGGCCGGTCTCTTCAAATTAACAGCATCAAGGTGGCAAGACACCATTTTCTCAACAATGCTTTAAACAGTATAGCAAACACCATCAACATAGGATAACGGGATAAAGACTTATTTGGAGTGAGATAAAGACCACTTCTTTTCTTAAACAATAATCTGCCGATGGCTTAACATCTACGAGTATTAAAGTGATGACAACATAACATCAACAACTCTCATAAAGGTCTAGACGAGATGATCACTAAATTACACGCGGGGGGTGGGAAAGATCACCTCCATGAGCTAACTGGAAGTGCAATTGACCATATATGTATAGCACCTGCCTTCAAAGCCCAGTGAAGCGATGTCAAAACAAACGTGTTTCATCTTTCATGACCTTTAGAGGTCGTCTGGTGTTTTTACTAATTCGTTCTTGCTGTAATGTTAAATCTTGTCAAAACTAAACCTCCTACGATTATCAACCAATTCAGTTCCAAAGGTTGTACTGGTTGCTACAGCTGTTGTTCTTCATCTTAACCAACAAAGACATTCAACAAGTTGTAATATCATCACCGGTCCAACACAAATGTTCTTGTTTTGGTTGCTGTCATTTCACCTGCTGAGAAATCCAAAATATCCTTCATCCATCCATTCATCTGAATTTATTAACCACCACGCCATAGCATAGCATAGCATGCTGAACAAAGCAAGTCGGAGACATTACCCAATTAACTTGGATTACTTTACACAATCAGACTGAACACTACTGCTAAACAGAGCATACCCGAACAAAAACAAGTCTGAACCTATTTCATGTTGCTGGCAGAAAGAAAGAATATGTTTATTCGTATTGCTTCACAATGTTAATTACAAATTATTATAATATGTCGCAGAAAAGAATCTTTCAGTTAATTAGATATTTATGGAAATATTAAATGACAAATTCAATTATCACGTTACAGTTAGCTGAGTGAGTAAGTATTCTGTTTAGCTCGAGTCCTAGTCAAACATGGGACAGATGTCAGGAGTAATCACACATTAGCACAATTAATGGGGATTTGGAAAATCACTGTTAGTTGACGTTTGAATTAAAACACTGGAAGGATTACTTTTTAAAGGCAGATAAAATATTTGAGAATCAGCCAACAAGCCAAATAAAACATTTCTGGCACCATGAAGGAAGTCAAAGAGATAAATTTCAATAATCATGTTGTTACCATCAGAAGTTCTGGCAACTTCTTTCAATCCTCACATTCATCAATCTACTTAACTCTAAAAGAGTACCTGTGATAGATGTAAACAGCAATGTCTGAGGAACTGGTTTTGTTCTGAAAGGTCTCAATATAAGTTATAACATTCTCATAAGGGAGCAGTAGGCAAACATTATTAGTGACAAGACTTCTCCACCCATCACTTACTACTTAGATATATATTCGTGCCTGTGTGCACTGCCAAAAATTGTCATACCATAACAATATTACAATCTGTTGGAAATCTCAACTTCAACCGTTGAGTTATTTATTCTCAATGCATGTCACACCTGAGACATATGGCCATGGGATGACAACCTATGAAAATATCCTACAAATGCAGGTATTAACCAGATTCAAGCCTAGTCCATTTATAGTCCAGTACATAAATCCAACAACAGACAACTGACTAACCAAGATTTAATTTGCAAATGAGTATTACTTGTCTGTCTAATTCTCTCACACACACACACACACACACACACACACACACACACATATATATATATATAATATACAAGCTTCTTGGAGCCATCAAGTGTCAGATATCATATGTTGTTTTAGAATATGAATTAGTAAAAACATGAAAACTAACCACAAGACAAAACAAAAACATCCAGTTTTGAAAATCCTTCATTATCACACATATGAGTTTATTATCGTTGTGATGATGGTTGATTTACACTCATCATTTGACAACTGAGTTCTGAAAAACAAGAACACCAAAATTTAAATGGTTGCACAAACTTAAAAATGGCAACCTAATTACAACAATTAGTTGAAAACCCTCCCTCTCTCTATCTCTAATACCACATCAATATTAGTCCACAAAAAAATAAATCACAAAATTGAGGCTAATAACCGAAATAAATCCCATGTTAATCCAATTATGTTTAGAACATAGTCATTACAATTTTGGAAAGATCTCTACATATAAATGTAGACTAAATAACTTCAATCTGTCAATTGAATTAACAATGATCCAGTGAGAGAAAAATTCCTAACATTACAATTCAGACACACCCCTCTCAGCTGTACACACATATATATATATATATATATATATACACACTCATACCCTACCCTACACCATTAATCGGTTCCAAAAGCAGTGATGTAACCAATTTTCATTTAATGTAATAAATGCCTTTCAATATAAAGATTTTATTATATATAAATTTTACTATTATTTGATTTATTTCCCATCCTTATATTATGATGTACTGACGTTCGCTGAGAACCGAAATTGACTCTAGAAAAGTGATGTAAACCCAAAATGAGGTAAACCACGGTATTACTGTACACACACAAATGTATATATATAAGATATTTTCTGAACGATAGCTCTCCACATTATTTTGTACAGCAGCTTGTTGTGATGATACTCATCATTGATTGATGACGATATCTGATTCCTATTTATATATTACACATAGTTTCATTTCGTAGCTTGCTGCCAATTTAGTTGTTTTGAATCAGGTTATTGATATCCAGATTAGTTGAGCATTGTGTACGCTAAGGACCAGGAATATAATTTGTACATATCAATTGATCAAAGATCATAAATCTCATTATCTGGAGATAACTGTATAACTTGTAATAATTCTTGTAAATTTATTAACCTCAGTCATTAATTATATTTCAATATGAAAATTATATGGTATGCCAAAATAATGTGTGCTCGTGGTTCATTCCACCCATTATGAAACATGCACATTTCATTCATGGCAACAAATAATTTTCTAAATTATCTACCTATCTTAACTATTTTTGGTCTATCAATATCTTGAATGACATTTATACATTGATTATGAAACAAAAGAAAAAATAAACTTGTAATCCAAATATATTCATGATGAAAATTTAATAAATTCTTAGAATCACGGTAATGGATCAATAAATAATAAATGCCAACCTGTGACATGTAAACAAAATGCAGCTAAATGTTTACAAATTTTAACTTAATCAGAGAAATAATAAAAACCAAGTTTCTTATAATATTTTCACAAATTATTGTCAAAAAGAATTAAGGTTTCTTTATGTACATTTGACCATAAAATGCTTCAATACAATGGAACATAAACACTAACAGGAGCATGTAATTTTGTGACAGTCCGTTTTGTGAATGTTGTAACCCTCTCAGGCATAAGCTAGGTATACAATATTTTCACCTACAGATTCCTCATTTAAACACCTTTCCACTGATCATCAATGTCTATGGCCCGTCACATTAATATATTTGTGACATAGTTACTTACCTATCATCTTAAAAACTGTAACAAATCCTGCCAAACAGTTGCTGGTGTCTTCAAACACAAAAAATACTCTACATGCTTAACACCTCTCTCAACACACCACCAAGATCACAACAAACAGACAATACTGAGTGTCAAATTATATATTGTATCTGCTGATGAAAATCCACTGTAGATGGTTGTATAATAAATACACTGGTCTGCTGCCTCATAAAATAACAATTCTGTTCCTTAAAAAGCAGCCTAATTACTCACACACTATTACTATTTCAATATTACACAAGGTATTCCTAATACCAGATGCTGTACACTGAGACAGCCATCCATGTGGCCACATCACAATACATCTGATTACATAGCAGTATGTTTTATAATACAATACTTGTAAACACATTACGATTCCCCTTCTTTAGGAGTTGCCCAATTCATCCCACTGTACCTCATCACATCATGAAGTAACTAGGATAATACATCAGAGTATCCTGATGATGTGGATCATATGGTCAGAGTAAGTACACCCAGTTATCAGGTAGTATATATTGTCTCATATTAATGTAGTATACCATCCAAACATGGATGTCTTAAATCTGTTCCTTTTCTATTGTTGGTTTAGTACATAACACAAATTTATCCTGTATAGTCTATTGCCCATGCGTGTGTGGTTTTATACATAACACACATATATATATATATATATATATGTGTGGTTTTATATATATAGATATTATACTCAAATGTTTTTATCTTACATAGTAGCTAACATACACAAATCATTCTTTTTTCACACCATAACGCACCTCCTAATGCAGTAGAACCCCTGTTTCCCCAAAGGTATCACCCTTTCTCCCCACACAGAATCACACTAATGTGATACACATGGGTCTCCTTATATAGTTTCACAGAACAACAAACAGTATATATTAATTACTCTTTCATCTTTAAGTCTACAACTGCTCCAAGAATAAAAGGGGGTCTTCTAGTTCAAACTGGATAGATCACTTTCAATATATTACACTCGTATAATCATTCCTTTATTGTGCTACCTGGGCAATCAAAAAGGAAGAATCTATCTGAATTAAATATATATCAGATCAGACATGTGGTCAATTCAATTCTGGAATTGATCGGAAATTACTAAATTGAATATTTAAAAGAAGGAATCGGAACTGAAGTTTGGTACAAAAAATTTAATCCACAAATAATTTTTTTTAATTCTGACATGTCTCTTCCATGACAATCCTACTTGGAATATAAATTACTCGGAGTAGATATTCCAAGTAGGTACCTACTCATGGTTAAAAGTGGTAGGTAAAAATGGAATTGATACATTTGATGTGGAATTGACCAAATGTCTGTATGAGATGTATGGTACTAACACAAACAGTGGTAACCAGAACAAATTATGTTATTTTATACCAAATTTGTGCTGGTGTGTTAATAAATGAGAAGATAGTAGAGAATTTGTTAAATTTTTAATATTTATAGCTAGTAATAGGATGCCATGTGGTGGCAACCAAGCAAATTACATGTGCCCACCGCCTGTTCATCGTACCATAACCTTCTCAAGGCAGTCTGTTCAGCAATGTGAGAACAATAGAAACAAACTCATCAAGAAAACTTTACTAATTTTACAATATACAAATGTGTATTTTGGATGATCACCACTAAAAGCAGAACCAGATAGTGTATGAAGCTAATTTACATAAATAACTGAGTTCATTTTTAAATATTATATTGGTATAGTGCCATTTCAATGACATGTTATATGTGTGAAAACATGAAATCCGAGCGACTGGCAGAATATAACCCCCCGTCACTGAACCACAATGATCAAACAAGGATATCATCTGGAATAAACAATGTAAAGCAACACGTTGTAACAGAACCAAAGAAGAATAGAAATACATTAAATACTTCAACCAAAAATAATCAAGCCTTAACTATGGGTGACAATAACAAACAGTGAACGTCACAGCCATTATAGAATTGATTTAATTCTTTATATTCATTCTTATGTTTCATATAGATCTGTTTTTTTTAAATCTTACCCATTCTATTAGTCATGGCGGGATTATGTAACATCCAGTGTTTGTATAATTACCCATTCTATTAGTCATGGCGGGATTATGTAACATCCAGTGTTTGTATAATAACATTTTTTCCACAAAACACAAGTATGGTATGAAGTTCTCCTAAAGATCCTATATTGTGAGCTTAAGTTTAGCATATGCAAGCAGAAATGCAATCTTTCAAAATAGTCAACACAGTGATGACTTCTCAGTTATCAGCCATGTGGTATTTACCATACATGACAACCGTCATGAAGCGGATTTGCAACACAATACATCTGTCACACTGATGATTCTTTTATTTATGGTGTGCACCATCTTTACACCGAACTACAACCTGACGTTGTGTACCAAACAGATAAAACTTGAACCAATTTTTTTTTATTTAAAAGCATAAAAATACTCCCAAGCTATAACAGCTATGTGCTGTAATTAAAGTCTTAACACATTCAATCATTAAAACATCCATGAAAACACACAAATAAATATATATATACCCCATCTTACTTCAAGGTTTCTGCTTTTAGTGTGCATAAAAATCATAAATTCGTCATGAATTAATAATTTTGTGTATCCACCTTTGTGAATTTCATTCATGCACAAGTCACTGTCAAATCCCGTTCACGGGTGTTTGTTTATCTGCGTACGTGCAACAGTAAGTTGCTAGCCGGTAGGGTTTCTGAAAACTTGAACTAGACAAACGGCAAATATAATTATCAGTAATCGCGGTCGCTGTCAGCTGTACTTGAGTAACAAGCCAGCTGTATGATACAGTGTATGCAGCAGCGCGTACATAACGCGTCATTGGACTAGGATATGTCTTTGTGGTGAGCGGTGGTACACCTATACAACAAGCAGTTATATAAACACGACCACTTAGTCATCGCAGCAAAGCGAACACATGCCGAAGAACATGTAAGGCCAAAATATCAACAACATACGTAATTGTGGCCACAATGGTCGCGTTTTCCTTCCGACTGGCCAACCCGGCACTGCCAAAACTAAATACAAGAACCATCGTTCATCGAAGGCTTTCCTGGTTACTCTTCTCGCGACGAAAAGCGGCCTTTCGCCGCCTTCCGACTAGTTTTCCGAGACCATCGACTGCACGTCCTCAGGTTGACTAGGCAAGGTTGAATGTGGCACAAACACCGAACGCCGAACCAGACGGCCATCGCCGAAATACGCCGCTTAACAAACGCATTAAATAGGAAGAAATTCAGAATCCAGCCGACAGATTCGCACACCACTCGAAAGGCCAACTTTTCGTCTATCGGTTGGTGCCATTTCTTATTGCGTTCTTTTGATATTCAAAGAGCCCTATCACTTAAAACACCTGCCCTATTGTTTATCGGAGCGCCCGTATTTTCGCTACCGATCTATTTTTAGCACGTGCAGAGAGACAGAGAGGTTTAACTCCAGCCTCATATAATTCGATAATATACGGCGCTTTGTCGCCTTCTGGTTAACGATCACTGAATGGCAGGCGAGCGGAGGCCCTGTTCCGTCGATCTAGTTAATTTCAATTAGAAAATGAATGGCTATCCATTGAAAATACTTACAAGAATTCTGCTAGACTCCTTAACGCCTCGCCGTAGTTGGCTCGCTCAAAGCTTGCCTCGACCCAAAGGCTTCAATACACATCACCAATCTGGTAACATAGACTCGTCCGAGCTGAGGGGTGTCGCGGATATGGAGATCGTAAACCTTTGTCCCCGTCCGGCGTTTACTCGACGAAACAACGGAATTCGGCACACTTCTTTGGTGTTACATAATTAGGTGTATAGATATATGGATTTGGGTCGTATCCCTGGGTATATAATAGGCGCCAGATTTGTTAAGTAGTTGCCAGCGCAACCCTGAACGTGTCCGCTGATCAGAAATTAACCGCGCCCGGATATTGTTGCTCCCGGTTTGTGGCAAATGTCGTTTGGCCAAACCAATTTTATTTCTGTTAACTTTTCCAGAAATCCTATAACCGATTCACGAATTTCAGTCGCTCGCGTATAGTTGCTTGATAGCGGAAAATATTCTTTTAGGCGCATCCATACGACATTACTGGCCAATAGAGGACCACCATTACATTGTGTTTGTTTATGAGGCTGACTTATCTTTAGCTTACGGAGGTGAGAACGTGGGTCGTTATGGTCGGTTACGATTATGTTACGATTGATTCTAGAAATCCGGAATAATTGTTTTTAGTTTAATCTGAAATAGGGCGATCATAAACTGGGTACATAATGTTCTAGTGCCCATAGCATGTGTGTGTGTACGTGTGTGTGGTGAAATGGTGTTAAGTTGAATTCCTGGCGACCTTTGTACGGGATGCGTTAGAGATATGCTAGTGATTATCTGCGGCACCAAACTAGAAGCTATATTTTGGATGCAAGTAATTAAATGCTAAACTAGGATGACATGCTCTGAACGTGTTACCTGCTCTGACCATAAGGCGATGATGATAAGGTCAAGGTCACTTGCACATCGCTTGGAATATATCCAAGCTGTACTGAATAGATCGTCGTCTTCAGCCGCCTGCGCGTGCTTGCCGACGCACACACGCGCATGCGTATGTAGTCAGTCACGCCCATACACAAACATACTCACGTTTTCAGCTGCATCCGTGCATGTAACACTACGGTGGGTGGTCGAAAACAAAGGACAATGGAGTGATGATGACTGCATGTTATTGAACACATTCACTCACCCGTGTACGCGGGTTTGTGTGTGCGTTTGTCCGCGCGCTTTTGTTTGTAACTAGCCGAGACATTAACTAACCAATCTGTATTCCAAGAGATAATTCGGTTAAAAAGCGGCCTTTTGCGGATGTACTGATGTAATATTAATGCCGCGACATCTTGAAAAGGGCTCGTACGCTAGTGAAGAGAATCACGTCTTATACAGATCACATATTCCTACTTAGGTTTGTAAAGCAGACGACACTGTCGTAAGTGATATCTCTGCACTCGATCGACTAAGTTAGTGAACGATGGAACAGGTATAGGTGTTTTGTTTAGCTTCTACGCTGATCATGAACTGGCATGACAGGGAAATCAGAAGATCGAGTGAAACATCCCACAGGCGCTGGTAACACAGGAAATGGAACCCCATAGCCCACTGAGCTACTAAACGCCCACCTCGAAAGCGTACATTCACGTGTATTATTATATGATGCATAATCACTCACCCAAATCAACACAGGGGGTGACTAGAATGCGAAAGAACCTAGCTCGATTCGAGCCCCTAAAATGTATGAGTCGGCTGCTAGCTGGTGATAGGGTTGTACATATTATTACAGATAACGCGCATGGAAACTACCTAGAATGGCCATGTCAGATCACTCTTACCTAATGGATTTTATAAACCATTATCTTTGTTTATATCCTGAAACCTCTTTATGGTGAAATGCTCATATTTGTATTTATGTATGTATGAGTACTTGGTATTAATAAAGTTCCACCATTGATTGCAATCCTTTTAAACACCAAGGTTCATCTGTTAGCATGAAATATGTTGTTCAGATCGGCCTAACGCCATATTTGTTGTGTGTTTGTTCGTATCACCGATTCACAAAGAGAACATTTAAAAAAAAATGAAAAGACCTTCCGAATACCTATCATACACATACAGATAAGTGACGTTATTGTAAGTCTATCAGTTATCCGATCTTTTTAAGTAATCTTTTATCGGTGAATACTGAATGTTTTGGTAGCTTTTGCTTGCATTATTTGGCTATATACGTTTATTCAATGTTAAACTAAATTATATAACCCATTGGTGAATATCTGCTGACGAGGCTGAGTTTTGAGGTCGGGGGTGTAGATCACGATGAGATGGAGACAGTGACGTGCAGACGTTTGATGAAGCCCGGGGCTAGCTTCGACTCCTTGACTGTATGCCATCAAAACTCGAGTATAGAGCCTAGTACTGAGAAATGTGAGAAAGGAAGACATCTTAAATAAAATATAAACTATCACTCTTTGATTGGATGGCACCTTGAACTGGATGTCCGCAGTCGTCGCCCCCCCCCACTGCTCCCCTCTCTGGACGCCATTGGATGGGGATACTCTCTCCCTCTCACCCACTATTCAGTGATGAAACATGAGTAACCTACCATTATACTTAATTTTTCAACAAGCCGACCATAGAGAAAAACCTACGTTACTGCCTGAGACACGTGAAAACTGAATGAAAATTGTAAAATTTCGAACAGTTACACATCCCCTCAAGTGCATCTCATTTAAATATTGCTGAGTATTTCGTTTGTATATTGCACATATTTCGTTAGAAAATACACTGAGGCCGATCTAAATGGCGGAACTTGTTATTATGTTATATAATAAATCATACTTATTATGTTGACAAAGGCTTGTTTTTGTTTTTTGTTTTAATTTAGTTTTCATCAATATGTTATTACCCATTACATGTAATTTGAGCGTGTACCGTAAATCCTATTTCTTCTTTATGATTCAGAAGTTAGAGTTTTTAGACGTCAAAGCCATAAAGCCTCCGGATGATAGCAACTGGACCTTTCTCGCTAGGAACTAACAGCAAAGAGATGTCTTCTGTTGTTACAGATGATTCCCTATTAGGTTAAAGCTGTCGCTTGTTTGAGCATATAAAGAGCGTATAACACGAGTTTTTGTCCGATTACTGAGATTGGTAATGCAACATACTGAAGCTAGAATAAAGATAACGCCGCACTAACAACGATAATAAAGTTTACCTTATCAACAACATACTGCACTAACTACAACCATAGCGCAGCTGGTATGACAGTGCATTCCTCACCTCCAGCTCTGGGATTGAAACTGAGTGTTAAGTGTCCCTGGAGGATGTATTATCCTCCAGCAAAAGGTTCTGGGCTGATCGTCTCGTTTTCTTACCGAATACTCCCTTGGTCATATGTACCAAGGGCAAACCAACGACGAGGCTAGACCAAACACTCATTCACTCTGACCATTTAGAAATTAGATTGATTATCCAGAAAACGGCGCACACAAACACAAGATCAACGTCTTGGCGTAAATAAAACACAACATTTATTGATAACTATTACATGGACATCGCTAAATCTGTAAAATAAATCGACTTTAGATATAAGAATAAATGACACGGTTTGTGTTTTAAATTAAAGCTGAAATTAATTAATTTCAAACACACTTTGTATTCTAGACGTATTACTACGACTAAGATTAACTACTTTTTTCAGTTATTACATTACCGCGTGTTACATGCCATTGTGTAATTATCGCATAAGTATACTCCTGTGTTTATGTTAATGTGATATATAGAGTTCCATTTTACTTCTGCGTGATTCCAACAAAAAAATCAGTTATCGCCGAAAATGACGTCATATCAATAAAGATCCTCATAGTCTATGATCTCTAAGCTACCCGATCTTGATACTGTCAACATTGGAGCAACATTAGTTAGTATAGTCTTCGGATCTAAGCCTAACAGACGTAATGGATTATAGAAACATATCTTCTGAAGCACGCCCATTTCGACTAACTCCTGCAGGTAATTGGCACACTGGAGGGCCGTCATAGCGGATCCAGCGAACCATTCCTCGTCTTCCAGAAAGACGGCGTTATTCGATTCCAATGTGATCCGGACTCCGCCATAGATCGTATGCTGTCCGGGTTTCGGGCCGGTCACCGACGTCATGTCGCTGACGACGATCGTCACGTCGTCACCTTTGACCCGCAACACCGCCTTGATGACGTCATTTGTCAGATGATGTCCATCGGTGATAATTGAGGCTATCAGTCCGTCCTCAACCAGAGCGGGCTTTATCGGATTGTGTTGTCTGTTTATCATCAGAGGGATGCCGTTTCCGAAATGCGTCAACATCTTCGCTCCGACTCTAACCAAATGACGTATTTCGACCGGTCCAGAGACACGATAACTCCATGAGGCGAGACGTAATTGGCGAGTTCGATCGCTCCGGGAGCTTCGGCGGCAAGGGTGAGCAGCGCAATCTTGCCCTTGCATAAGTTCAGCAGTGTATCCATAATGCCGAAGTCCAGATTTACTATGTTCTCGCTACGATGGCACGTACTCACCCCTGGCTGTCGGCTTATAAAGGGCCCATCCAGATGAATGCCCGGAATTCGGAAACGAAACTCGTCGTCCTGGATCAGTTTAGCAATCATCGGCAGATTGTGCTCGTACACTTCCATACTGGACGTTATGATAGTGGGAAGGAACATCGCAGTCCGGTGTTCAGAATCTGTCGAAAACCCGTCCTTAGAGCATCTTCGGTAATTCCGATGTCGGTGAAGTCTAATCCGTCGTATCCCAAGACCTGGAGATCAACCAATCCCGGAATTTCCACGACGCCATATCTCGCTTTCGATTAGGAGATCGCCGAATGGTAATTAAGCCACATGACGCCGTGCTTGTGGCCTCGGAAGTAACTAGCGGGAGAGTGTGGACTATCTTATTGATATCTGATACCACAAAGCTGACAGCCAGCGCCCTCAGCAGCACCACTAGAGCGATGGTCACCCCCCTTATTAGGTGTTTCCTCAAAACCGGCAAACCTACCGTCGTCCACCAACTGCCGTTTCAAAACCTCTCCCAGCGTCACCTCGACTACAGGCTTATTTGTGGTGTCCTCTAGCGGTGTTCCGGGTTGGAGGAACCCTACGCTTCCATCATTGCTCATACCAATGCGGACCAAATCTATCTCTGCTTCCTGGAGCGCTTTGCTGTAGCTGTTCACGTTCTGCGGATCAATCTCGTAACAGGCTTTCATCCCTGGCTACACCTCATCATATGTGGTGTTCTTTAGTGTACTCCTGAAACTTCTCGGGTCCTCTCGACTTAAACCGCTGGCCTCGCAGAGCTGAAAACACGTGACCAGTCCACCTGACGAGTCGAGAACTGAACAAGAAATGGAACCAGCGATACTTCGGACGATAGTACGATTGTAGCATCCCCCTTTTCTCTTATGGCTCTGCTTACAGCGCCTGCGCACCACGTATACGAGGATCCATGACAATCGTGACTAAGACCAGTATAACCCTAAAGGTGTTATGAAATGGATCCTGTTAATTGGATCCCATTCTACCTGATATTTCTCTATTCCAAAGAAGTATTCTTTTAATAATTAAATATATTCAAGCAAATAATCGCTATTTGACAAATATTACCGACCTTGCCTGGACGCGACCTTCAGTGAATGTCACAATCAGACCTCTGCGTTGGTTTATACCCAAAGACAGACCTACCTATCCGGATACGCCAGGCCGTGTACATCCGTATAACAAAAGCTACCAGTAGACCCAGTAACTGTGCCATGGTTCTAAGGTGTGGGAGGGGTTAGTTTTGTTCCAGGTTCTCTACATCTAGTATATGTTATATGTCGTGAGATGCGCCGGTAACCAGGATTTAACTAGGCATCTTGCCAGCTTTATTACACAAGCATAGATGTATATCAGATGGATAATTGATGGAACTGTTCTTAAAATCATACATTGAATGAAGTTAAGAAATCCGGGAAAGTTTATAAAGCTTGTATTAGCTGTACAAATCCTATAAAGCCAAGATCCATTTGAACATTCTAAAATAGGCTTCATGCGTATACACTTATACAGGCTTAATGATCTGTTCGATCGTCACTTTTATAAAGACGATTAATAAATAAACCATGTTTTAATTAATTCCGTACCGAATGGTTACCATATATATATATATATATATATATATATATATGCTTTATGATAATTCTCGGGCGCTCAGACAAATTACTATAATTTAGAGAAGAATCGTTTATTATATTCTGTTACCGCTCGTAGTCTCGATATCCATTTATAATTATTACTTATAAACATTAATTTTCAGATGCTGCCTTTGTATTAATAGCCGTTATAATCATGATTGTTGTCATCGAGCACGGTTCGTAATATTTAATTATGTGGTTAAGGAGATGCATGTTTAAAATTTTTGACGCGCGCTTATTGTTAGGTCATTACGTATAAAATCATAACCAAAAATGTGTTGATTAAAGTGTACCCTTCCATTTTGTTGAAATGTAATATATATGGTTATTAAGGTTGAAAGCTTGATTGGTCTAATGATTCCCCAAATATAGACGTTTCAGCTTCTGCAAAATTGGGTATGATCGCCAATATTTATATGATCATAGCCAGTAACCAAACGGTTAATATCCCTCAAATTAGTATTTGTGAAATCGGGTGCTACTAATTGATAACCTTTTGACGATTATATTAAGCCATCTTTTTATTTTGGGGATAACGTGATCTTGAAATTCAAGCTGATTGAAATTCAACGTATTGAAACATTATACTTGGAATAACTCTGATATATATGGCGTTATAACACTTCACCTGGGAATGTTTGGACACGGTTTTGTTTGATGTTATCATCGGAAGTTAAAGGTCACAGGAAAAGATTTCCAAATTTAGTCAAAATGTCAGTGTTATTTATTAAAATCAATTTCAGTCAGAGATTTTTTTCCTAGAAATAAAGTTACAGTGGTTTTAAAAATTTCTTTGCTAGCATCTCCCATGCCACAGCTTTAATCGAGAATCTTCGGAAAACTTCGGAATGAAACGTCATGTTTGACAAACAAAGACGCCAAACACTCTACGTGGCCATGCTTAACCTGCGTTACGTGTTCTATCTTGTCTTTGTTTAACGTAGAAAATGGTGTATTGTGCCGCATAAAATTGTGCAACTAGATCTGCCAGTGGATGAAGTATGTATTAATTTCCCCAAAATAAGATTCGTTTGCGCGATTGGCTGCGAAACATGAAACAGAGTTCAGTGGAAGCCAACTTACCAATTCGAGGAAGGTATGTTCGTTATTTCGCCGTCTATGGCACGATTAGTTGAATATGACATGAAGAGTGTCAGACTCACAGAAGATGCCATTCCAACCATATTCGACAAACTGGGTAATGCTAAGTACAAAACAATCAGCAGTTTGTTGGAGAAACTGAATAGAAAACGAGTATGTATGAGCGATAATTGGGTAATCTTGGGAGAAAACTATTGGACATTCACCACTTCGCGCATTTGTGAATAAAGTAAATTTTCACTTATTCATAAAAATTTACTTAGGCCTACTCAAAGCTTCTTATAGCTGTGTATTGTAGAAACTACTAAACTGTTTAACTAGTCTATTAGTAGGTGTTCCACCGAGGGCGGCATATTCCTGTATAGGCCACATATGGGAAAGCCCCATGCATCCATGGGACTCCCGTGTATCGACAAATATCAGTTTATTTTAAATGACGTTATGTGATAGGAAGAGGAAAATATTCGCATTCAGGCCCAGTGTGTTGATTTATCAATTAAGTTTATACCAACACAAACAAATACCAACTGTTCAAAACGTTTGTAAACAAAGCTGTAGCACTACGTGATGTTTGGCAAAGATGACGTCACAGCCCTAGCGAGTTTAGTACACATTAGTAATGGGTCGTGAAAGTTAGGAAATTAAGAATTTAGGGAACATTTTAATGGAAATATGATAGCTGGTGGTTAGAATTATTTTGAAAGTGGTAGTGCATCTGATAGGGAATAAAATATTTGTTTGTTATGTTATATTTACTTCAAAATGTGAAATTTCTTTTCCCGTCACCTTTAACAATAACTACTACGATATATTTTCACAGTAAACAACTTGTCAAAGATAAGCATCATCATTTCAATTCAAAATAGGTTAAAACAATTGTGCGTGGCGAATACGGCGAGCCCTCAATGGCGAAAGGCCTGAATGGCGAAAAGGCTTCAGTGGCGAACATTTCCAGAGCCTAGCCGAAAACGCAGCATCAACGCCTCCATTAGGAAGAGTTCGAAAGATGTCTGCGCCGATGCAAAAATTCGTCATCGAAATAATCTTTCACGGCAATATTTAACACAATGTGTTCATGGTAATCAACTAGCCTTGGTTGATAGTGATTAATAAAACCCGATAAACGGAGTATCGGGTAAGTACAAAGATGACGATCGAGATCCTTCGAACAGAACGATGGAAACTGTTACAAGGGCCTTGCATATTATATTATAAATTGTCTCATTTCTCAATATGGTTCAAAACCTGAAAATAAACAGATACACTTGCTCAACATGTACTCTCTTGACTGATAATAAATTTGTCAGAAACAACTAAACGCACAGTCGAATGTGGTAACAAAACTTTTATGGATTTTAACTCATTACCTGTTATATAATTGACAATTCTCTGGGCTAATCAGTTTCAAGTGAACAAATCAGGAAAAATATCCTCTCTAAAAATAACTTTGCGCACTAGAAATCATATTAAAATCTAAACTCATTAAGCCAACTTTTAATAGTTAAAATAAATTGTTGGACATACAGGTAACTCTATATATGGATTTATGCTTTAATCTTTGGCAGTTAAGGTTATTACAGGTGCATACTCGTATATTTGTTGAACAATTTTTATTTTTGCATATACAATATATGTTAAATAAATAAATAGCATATTATATATGTTCGGATTTCTCGCTTAACGCCATTTCCATATTAAAACTAAGACGTCTGAGTTGAATCGATATTCTTAATGCGTTATACTTATAACAAGAATCATAATCAAAATGATACAATCCGTAAACAAAGTTTGACAACTACACAGTTTTCCAACAAAACATTAATACGCGCTAAATTGCATTTTCCCATCAGTGAGGAAGGTATAAAAGGTAACATTATTTACTATTTGCCTTTGTGTAATGAAGCAACTGAAAACAAACTCAGGTAAATCGAAGCTTCCAGTTACAACGTGAAACAGTCACGTGGTGTAATAGGTACAGATAAAATAAAAACATTATCAACAACATCGAAAATAAAAGCCTATCTCATTCTAAGACAACAATCACTCTATAGAAGACAACGATTTTTATTTCAAAATGACACACACCCTCCCACCCCCAACCTCCATCATTACGGAAGACTTGAAGCTCCTGTAAATACATATGAACAATGTGTATCAACAATATCCGGACGAAAAATACTTGTTTTGGAGCGTCCATTAAACGTTTGTCCATATTGTGTACTGTGTAGCCTCGGGGGGGCATCTCGGCGTGAAAACGTCAAGACATAGTGATGCGATTTGGAGAAGATGATATTTTACATCTGTCACCAGACACGCTATATAATAGATTATACGTGTAATATAATATATCAAACACTAGTTACGAATTAATTTTAAAAACAAACAAATTTGCATAGTAGTAAACACAGTTTCGTAACATTTTGATATCGATCTCAAGGACTATGCTTCGCGTTTAGGAACTGTTGGAGCATCTGGGCGGCGCCATTATTCTACTGTATACTGTCTGGATGTCGTCATTATACTGTCATACGCTGGTTCAGGGCCATGATTATCTGAATTTCACATCGATGTCGTTGAAGTCGGGCTCGTATGCTCCATTAGTAGCCACTTTCGAGGCTACAGACCTCGTGTACTGTTCTTGGCGTTCCTTCCGAGAATATCTGTTTTTCGACTTCCTTTTGTAGATTAAGATGGCAATGAGAACGCCGGTGGCGAAAAGAACAACTAACAGCACGATGGCCACAATAAGCCACGTGTAATCCTTCTTGTCGTCATTGGAGATAGGGCCAGGATTCAGTGGACCTTCTGTAAGGTAATTTGAAATCTACTTTAGATGGCTGCAATATAACATCTTGTCGTATAGACGTGTGTGTGTGTGTGTGTGTGTGAGTGTATGTGTGCGAACCCCAACCACCACCACCACCACCACCACCACCACCAAAGTGTTAATTATATTAATTTCAAGATCAGCACTAATCTCAAATGAATGCTACGAACACCCCATGATCGTGGTGTAGTTGGTTACGCACTATGCTGTTTGTTATCTTTCTGGTCAGGTATCGAAACCTAGAGCTACTTGTTTCCCTGGAATGTTTCATCTGATCATCTCATTTTCCTAGGAAGTATCCCCTCTACATTATGTCCCAGTTATGACCAGCGCGGCGGCTAATTAAAATAAGCAAGCACACACGCACACACATTTATTTTCATATTTTACCAGTAAAAATCTTATACACGACCATTGTCTATTAAACTGGTGTGATTTAAGAATACAGTTCAATTCAATTGCCACTTATTGGAATGTAACCGCCCAGGTCTCTTGGTTAATGTATACAAAACCCAAACCCAAACTTAGTTAAGATTATTGGGTGTGAATCTGAGCATCAAACAGAAGTTGTGGGCATTGTTTTCCAGGAGTCTGCAGAGAAAAGCTATTTATTTTAGCATCAGAATTACTGTTGATTGGTAGTTACTTTAAACCTTTATTAACATTAACCCGTATTAGACGTGACCGCGATAAAAAATAAATACTACAGTGAAACATGCAGTGTGTGGGCGAGCAAACACGAACATAAATGAACCAATCTAGAAATAAATATACATATGGATGTATACAAAATTAACTGTGTAAAAGATTAACCAAAGACGTCATCCCTAATTCACTAAATATTATGTACAATACAACGAATATACTCATTTTGCACAATGGCTGCCCTTGAAAATTGCCTTTTAATGTTTAAAAATGGAAGCGTGCAGATTTAATGCATATAATAAAATTATAACAATTTGGCTGCACTAGATGATGTACATATGATGTCTCTGTGAAAGTTGAAGACATATTTATCTATGTATGAGATCACAACATATCTATTGTTTCTTGGCTAGACTGGAAAATCAAGTCATATTATCTGGCGTTCTTTCGGCGTGAAATGGCTATCAAACGAACCACTTAGATTATGTGAACTGTAATAAGAACCGAATAAAATTCGTGAGATAAATGAAAATAATTTTCATCTCAGGCTTAATCTTTGATAAACAATCGTACCTGTAACAGAAGAGGAACTGCTCGATATCTCTAGATTAAGAAGGGGATCGGTTGATGTAAATAAAGATATATCTGAACAACAGAAGAAATATACAACATTATATATTAATGATGATTGATGATAAGATGATTGATATATATATATATATATATATATATATATATATATATATATATATATTATATATATGTCTATATATATATATATATATATATATATATATATATATATATATAAAAAAAAAAAAAAAAAAAAAAAAAAAAAAAAGTATATATATATATATATATATATATATATATATATATTATATATATATATATATATATATATATATATATATATAAAACTAAGGAAGAATAAGGGAACTGCGAATGAAAAATAAGAAAACTCTGTAAACCCACAACATATCTAAAAGTTGATCGATTTAGGAATCTTAATTATAATTATTTATTTACAACATATAATCCAACATCTAACATCAGCTTAGGATTCAAGACGTTAGTCTAATATTTCTGTACAGACACACACGCGCGTGTTTTGAGGGGAGGTCGTTATGTCTATAAAGGCATGAGTTAGTTTTCATATTTTCTCCGCTAAGTAATTACAAACGACTCTACAGTACCTTTTGTATCGAACAATAACATGTTAGGATCTTTGATTTCAACAGAAGAGGCACCGCATCTAGCATTTGAGTAGCTCTGAACTATTCCTGCAAAAAATACAGGTAACATTTACAGGATCACAGTTATTGTGGATAACAATTAGTTTATGAAAATTACAAATCCCAAACTTCAGAAATATACAGCTAAATGTAAGATAAAACACGGTTCATGGATGTATTTCACACTTTGTTTAAAAAGTATATAATTATTGGTACTTTAAAACAACTAGAACGTGGACAACTTGAGACTTAAGAAATATGTTTGTTGTTCGTTTTTGTGTCAATCTGTATTTGTATTTCCTTTCTGTGACCGACCTCAGAATTTCTATATTTCTTCACCCTCGGTTCGCGTTTACATCGCCTAGCTTAGTAAGCGCGAGGTGGGGGGGGGGTTAAAAGTGATCTGGATAACTAACGGTCTCAAATGGAAAAGAATCTTTAACTTCCAGACAGAAACCTCTCCATTTTACAAACTGAACTACGAACGAACTGAACTAAGCTACCCAAAAGGTAACGAAGAAAGAGACATATTTAATTCGAAACTTATTAATAGAAATAGTGAATAACAATCGATACTCATGGAAGATGTCTGCCTCACTTAGACAACATTAGATTGTTGGTAAGTAATTAGTCGATTAATTAAGTTCCGTAATCAAACGTAGTAGAATAGATAACGCTATCTCTCACCTGATTCCAAGATCAGATATAACTGAGTTTCAGTTTGTGTGACATTATCTGGCAGTGTGAAGGACAAACTTTTATTTCTTATGTTGACCATGTCACTCCTACTACTATCTACAGCCATCAAATGATTATTGGACGACTTGGAATATACGTAAATATAATGAGAACCCAACGGTCTTTTGATCTGAAAAGTAAATATTATAATTTTAGAACAAATAAACAAACCGAACTTATGGCTATTAAATGACATCAAGAAGAAAACAACTCAATTACGTCAGATTTGATGAAGCGAAACGTTGCAAAAGACCATTAAATCGTTGTTGCCCATGTTACACACACATCACTTACTGTTTGATCAAATTCCAGAATAACTTGGTGGGAGTTCACATGATAGTCAAACTTGATGTACTTGGGTAACTTATCTTAATAATTGAAAATAAAATAATACATTTTGGTAATCAACTGTTTCATGATTTAATCAGTTATAGCTTTGTATTTGTTAACCGTAGTATATATATATATATATATATATATATTTTTTTTTTTATTTTTTTTTAAATTACAAATCCGGTAACGACACCTTTCGTGAATGACGGTAGAATGATAATTAAAACTGATGATGGACGTTGTATTTTAATTACTTAAATAATATATGAGAAATGAATACTTGGTGTGGTGTACCTTTCGTAACCAAAATATATACACATCTTTGGTCAGATGAAATGCTGCAATGAAAAAAATATCAATTATCTTTCTTCGTGTCGCCGCGAGATGACTGGTGCGCTTTTTCTCCATTCGAAATGAGAACAGGTTGAATATTATCCATTGTCACTGAATCAGTACCATTATCCACGAGTCCTACTCAAGCCGGGGACGATCAATATAGGGAACAATTCAGGAAGTAAAATCAGATAGCTCACTTACTTATAACCATCGATGGCTGTGAAGCAAAATACGTGCTGACCAAGCTGCGACTCCGTTGGATGCCACGTGACGTCGACGTAATATTCCGTACGAGAATTATTGTAATAACTGACCTCCGATTTATTCATACCAAGTAAGGAAACAGTCTCAATGTCTCTAAGCCTGCAGTATTAAGAGTAACAGAAGCGGAATGATTAAAGCTTCAAAGAGTCTGTACCTGTACATTTCAGGTTGCAACGAAGAACACCTTTGTCCTCTCTAATTAGCTTTCAAGTAATTCTGCTAAAATAATTATGCGTCTATCTATTGGCTAATAAAATGTCTAACGTATCTGATAATTCCAGAAATAAACTTGTTTTCATTAATTCGAACTCGA
Organism: Paralvinella palmiformis; assembly: GCA_025642065.1. NCBI lineage: Eukaryota > Metazoa > Annelida > Polychaeta > Terebellida > Alvinellidae > Paralvinella > Paralvinella palmiformis. The sequence continues at coordinate 215,581 of JAODUP010000477.1, forward strand.
TTACTAATTTCTTCAGGAGAAGCTTTATGTAGATAACTTATGTACCAATAATGTGTAAAAGTTAATGTCCATGTGTGTGTGCACGTGTGTGTGTGCATGTGTGTGTGTGTGTGTGTGTGTGTGTGTGTGTGTGTGTGTGTGTGTGTGATAAAATTTCTGTGAACAAAATTTTGAGTATGATTAATATAAAACACTTTATTGACACACGTAGTTATGCGATATGTTGATTTGTATAACGGTTCTAGCCGCATTGTGATAAACAAATAAACAACGAAGTATGATCTATTAGTTTATGTTCTTCATAAAGAATATTAGCATAGAACTGAGTAAATATAGAACACTCACCCAATCAGACCATTTCGTACCCTAGCCACTAGTTTCGCTGTATAGGTATCATCCGGCTTCAACGTGATGCAGATATCAGCCCTCGGAGTTGGGTATATAAGCTCTGGCTTGGAGTTGCATGGAACTTCACTATTAGCTTGGTATACTAGAACGAGAAACTGTAATGGCACCGAAGACAGACTGTTCACGTCCGAGATGTACGGAGTCGATCCTGGAATATAATCCTCAATCTGGATGGCTACAGCGAAGTAGCCTTTTTGCTGGTCGGCCGTATATACCAACGTGCAGTTATCCTGTAGGGTAAATATCGGCCATCAGTTGATCCATATGTATAAAGACAAAGCATGTTTGCACAACAATAATGCCATTTCACCTGAGAGTCAACAATAATAAACGAATTTACTAAAATTACAGACTTGGTTAAGGTATGCTCCACGGAAGGCGCCACATATACCACCACATTCGTCGTAACCTCTGGTTCTAGTCGCCCAACGACAACGAATCACGTCACCATCTGGATCTGTTACTGAAATAAATGATTGGTGAAATGTTTGTGATATAATTTCATTTAGATTACTAACTGACACCCAGCTTCATGTATCGTCCAAAGAGTGCTTTGAAATAGGTATAATTTATAGGTGGTAACATTAATTTAGATCGTTTTATTTTAACCGACTTTATGGCCTAGTGGGTAAGAGCGTGGGACTTTCTTACTCGTGGTCATGCTGTGCGGCAGGTCGGAGGATCAAATCCCGGCCGTCGCACTATAGTAGGAAGAGATTTTGCATTCAATCAGGCAACTGGCAAGGTTTTCTCCGCCGAATATGCCATATACTATAAATTCTAAATTTATTTAGAATTAGTCCCCATAGTGAAGCAGTAAATTACAGAGCATATGCGTCTCCCTCGTTTGAGGTAGCTAAGTCACGTAAAATAGCTTTCATTTCGGCCAGTATTAGTACTATTATTATTATCATCATCAAAGATTCTTATTTGTGTTAAACAGTTTTCTAAGAATATGCTCTAAGTCCGTGGAAGCGCTTCCGGGGGATAACTGGTAGCGCGGTTGGCTACAAATATTATAGTACCTAGGTTCAAAATCCGACTGAACTATGTCAGAAAGATGTTTCATCTTTCACCATGCCTCATTGCCTTTGGACGTTGCTCGACTCGTTTAACCTATCATGTGGACAAAAGTGGCCGTAAAACGGCAACCGTTTTTGTTGTTGTTGTGGATGTCCCCAACTATGATGCAGTTGGTGGATGTAAATGCTAGGAAACTAGAATAGCTTTGATTGAAAACGAAACATGGCTAAATATTGACTTGTGAGTGTATTTATACGCCATTTAGTCAGCGAATATGTTTTGAGATTATAGACTCACTTGTTAATGGTATAACGTGAGAACATCCATACTGTAGACGTATTATTGGTGGAACTACTGAACGAGGCGAGTTGTTTGACCTTGCCGTGTCTTTTCTTGGTCTAAGGTCAACTGTCATGATGACGGACCATGGAGCATCATGCCCTTCATGTACGCCGTCTAACCAACCTCTTCCCTGCCAACTGAAAGATGAATAATCGGTATATCATATGTGCCTTTATAGGCAAGTTTTTGTCATTGGAATATAACTAGTCTTCAAGATATATTCATTCCTCAAACAAAAGTGGACTTACTTAGGGTTTAGTATCATCACCAAAAAAATTGCTGGTTACTTAGGACTATAGGTAGCACAAATTTCATACCTGGATGAGGAAGGAATTTTGTATTTCGTTTTGCTTACCTAACAATAAACTTGCCATTAGATGGGAAGTTGTAACTATGGTTACCGATACCAGCTGACCAGTTTTCTAGCGCGCTGTAGTCGGTACACCGATACAGCATGTTACCAATAACAACAAGATTCTCTTCGCATCCTACACACTTTGTATATCCGGCTGCTGGTGGACCGATCAGCTTGGTACTGGCTATGGTCTTTACGTCACAGTAGGTCTCATCCCTCCAGTCTCTTTTCCAGGCAACGCGATAATAAATATTCACCTGGTGCAATCACATAAAACAAAATCGTTCTAACAAAAGCCAAGAGAGGTAACAAACATTCTACTAGTGTAAAGAAATATGTTATACAATAGTCTGATATTAATAAAATAATTTTAAAAAACTTCTATTACGCCAATATCCTCGAAAAGAATAATACTTCTAATAAATTACAAAACACAGGTATAAATTGTGCAGACGATATAAAGCGTTTCAATATCAATTGTTCTAAGATGTCATTCATAATTATCACTATACAGTTGATTAAGCATTCAGACTTACATCTGGACTGAGAATTAGGGACTCTCGTCGGTGTTTTAACAAAAAGTAAACAATATTTGTTTTTTAAATAAGTCATTGAAGATGTTTAAATTCTTACAAATCTATCTTCATCGATGGAGTTCCACCACATATGGACGCCCCGGAAATGTGTCGACATCACCTGATATCTGGTCAGAAGGAAACACATTACGGCAATCACACCACCTATTGGCCAAATAGCCATTGTCATTCTGAAAAGTGTAATAAATAAATTGAGAAGACATGTGAATCGAAACATATATTTATCACAAGAAAATGGCTTCACAGACGTAACCGATATTTCGGATATAATACATTTGTTATTTATGAACAAAGTCTAAATATTTGGCTAAATTACGCTTCTCCCCGTACTTTATATCGTGTGTTCTATGTGCCCTCTATATGTGACTAAATAAAGCCGTTTTGTAGACTCGTTCGCGTACATCCACCGAATTTCGCACATGCCGCGCATTAACAGACACATATTTCACTCGTTCTACTAATCGCCACCACGTTGGTTAAATGTGCTGCTTTAACAAGAATCAGATTTTAAAATGTATTTTATTCGTGTAACAAACGTACAAGTTAATTTATCTTGCCATTATAAGCTATCACTTTTTTATTATTTGAAGTCGGTTTATATTATTTAACCAGAAAGATGTCAAAATTGCTGTCTTCAGCGCATCTACTATTTGGCATATTAAGTAGAGCTCAGCTGACAATTTTTAAATAGTGCAGAAATTACAAAACAACTGATACAAGTGATCTAGGGTCCTAATGTGTTTAATCTAATAAATTATCAGGCTAATGTTTCATCTTGGCTGGAAATTTACAGCATATTGTGTCTTCATGTGTAAATTATTGCATTTTTATGATTCGTGGCTATTTATTGACGTCTGTCGAACGCGGTACAGTCAGATATCTTACATTAATTAAGATGTAAAACTTCCCGATCATCACATGCAATTTTTGTTATAATGTCGGAGATTCCATCTAGCGGTAAACGTGGTCAATTGATTTGAGCACTTCGATATCACACAGACATTACTACCAGATGCAGTTGTTTGTTACGAATCGGGTGTATTGTGATTTTATTGCGTGGTCGCCCGACATGTTGTACATAGAGAGGATAGTGCCAGATAGGGTGGGGTGGGCCGAGAAGTCAAAGCAGGGCATGCGCTTCCGTTCTAAGTGTGTAATGCCTAAGTTATGTATGAAATACTTCACCACAAAATCAGTATCGGTGCCAAGCAATGCTGTTGTCCAGTCAGCTAGTACTAGCAAGTATTGTATCTGTGGTGGAGAAGATAATGGCCGAAAGATGATTTGTTGTGACAATGAAAACTGTTGTGTACAGTGGTATCAAGTGAAATGCCTGAAGGTCAAACGTGTGCCGAAGGTCAAGTGGTTCTGTCTACAGTGCAAAAGCGAGACGATAAGGCGGAAATAAGACGATTAGTCAGGTATTTCAATGGTGTACTGTTATGTACTACTGTTATCCGGGTGGTATAGTTAATGTTGATGTGGATTACACATTGAACCTATTTCTGAAGTATAGTTTGTAATACAATGCCGAGGTACATGTGTATATCATGATTTCCATCAATCGTAGCATTGACCTTGTATATTAAACAGTTACTGTATGTATTGCATAATACGTGCATTATATTTCATGTTGTTGATTGTATGAAAACATGGATTAAAGATTTAAAATATATTTCTGAAATGTATTTTGTTAAACAGTGCTGAGGTATATCATACTTGACAGATACAGGAATTGTGTTTAAAACGTACATTTTATTAAACCAACACCTACGATATAATAGGTCATCTAACATTGTTACTTAACTGAACATTGCCTTCATTTGCGTTTGACATGAACTACTCAAACGGAACAACAGATGGGCAAACATGACAATGCACAACATTGTTTGAAACCATGGATTAAACATTGAAACTATATTTTGTTATACAATCCTGAGGTCTATCATACTTGACAAATACCAGAACTGTTTAAAAATGTGCATTTTATTAAACCTCATTTAATTTGAACAGTGCCTTCGTTTGAGTTTGACACCAACTACTCAAAACGTAACAACAGATGGGCAGAGAAATGATAGTGCACAGCAGACCCTCACAACCTTATCAACTGTTGGTGTGGTCTCACCCTGTTTCAGCTTAAGAAATTCCAGTGGAATTTCCCCATCAAAAATCCAGAATTTCCTAACGACCAGACCTATAACCAGTTCCACGTGAATGTGGACATTAGCAATTTTTCGAGTATTCTCAACTTTCACGGGATGGAGCTGTTTTACCCCTTAGTAAAATCTGGGATTACGAGCTTTGCGACATCATCACAACTTGTAAATCCCCGATCAGCCAGCAGGATATCCACAGGCAACAAGTTATTCAACAGACCTGACTTTTCAACAATGTTTGTCAGATGTCCGATCACCCCACCTATTAGAAATGAAAGTGACCATTCCTTGTGGAGCAATACCTATTAAATACTTCACAGTGTGGTGATGTTTATAATTGGAATAAGTTTTCACTCGGCTTCTCAGTGATTAATTCAAAACAGTCAATGAGGACAAGCTACTCTATCTTGATATACTGTTCTGAAACACATAGGCATAGACTTCCTCGGCTCTGCACGCTCTGGCCACCTAATAACAAAACTCAGTTTCACGTACATGACTTCCAAGGTACTATGAAAATATCTCTGCACAGTAGCTGATGACACATTAAGTTGGTAAGCAATGTCTTGGACCAGATAATTCATTCTCAGTTTACTGAGGCACAGCAGCATCTGCTGATACTTAGTAAGTATATAATGTTCGATCATATGTTCACCAATCAAGTTAAATATCACATCCAATATTTAAACTCCTGGCAAACCTTGAATAGAGAACCGGTAGGTATGAGCGATAATAGCGTAATCTTGGGAGCAAACTATTGGATATTGACAAGTTATCGCATTCGTGGATAAAACAAAATTTCACTTATTCGCAAAAAAAATTACTTAAGCCTACTCAAAGCTTCTTATAGTTGTGTATTGTATACAGTACTAAACTCTTAAAGTAGTCTAGTAGGTGTTCCATCTCGGGCAGCATATTCTTGTATGGGCCACATATGGGGGAGCCCCGTGCATCCACCTGGATCCCGTGTACAGACAAATATATCTTTATTTTAAATGACGTTATGTGATAGGAAGAGGGAAATATTCGCATTCAGACACAGTGTGTTGACTTATCAATTAAGCTTATACCAACACAAACAAATACACGCCAATCCAACTCTTGTTGAGGACCGGGGTCGCGTGTCCGCGGCACAGATGCCCGTCTGCAATAGACCGATCCAGGCGAAATGCGTTGCATCGGTTACCAACTGCGGTCTCAGGTTAGAAACAGCTATAGTGCCCACTGTTAACATAGGTTGGCAACTAACGGTAAATGCAGGAAATCTTTCAGCAAATTATTTCATATTAAACGAAGACTGAAATTGGTATTTCAGTTGAAATATTGTGTTTTTCCAAAGGATTTAACACAATATATATCAGGATATAAGCCAATGATTGAGCGGGCCAATTTTTCCAGATAATTGACATAGCTAAGCCTTAGTTATTCATGCTGACTTGTAGGAGAGTTTTTAGCAGGGGTTTAAATGGATTAAATGAATGATTTTAAAATTAAACCATTAGCTGAATGTAAATTGATTTTAATAAAGATTGTTTAAATATTTAATGTAGAGTTTTGAAAATGTTAGTACATTAGAGTATTACCTCCCTTGACCTCCCTTGACATTTACACAAACATTACACGAATGGCTGATTCAGAAAATAAAACAGTTTACTTTCAATACAAAATATCATCCATAAATACCAATGTTACAATAATAGGAATCACCAATTAAATTATAATCTATGTGATCATTGATTAAATCCATTCACATCGTCATGTCATGTGGCAAAGGTTCTACAAAAAATAAGTTGGATCTATTGGATGAAGTCTATGCCATTCCTATTAAATGCAAAATTATGATCTGGAAATCACATACCATAAATGGACTATAAATAAAATCAAAATATAGCTGGTAAATAGCCTATATACAGCTTTTCAGTAAGACATTTATTGGGTACTACACGAGTAAATCGCCATGGAACACAGTGATTCTTAGACTTCTAACCCGAAACCATAGTGTGAAATTCAGCCGCATGGTAGCGCCAGGGATAATTGAATCGGTCTATTGCTGCAGCTAATTCCTCACAATTCATACTGTCTGTACCCCTTTTTCATGGGTGGTTCAAAGTTGTGGGGCTTGATATCTGACATTTTTCTGTCAACTAGTCAAGACGCTTGTAAACAAAGCTGTGGCACTACGTGATGTTTGGCAAAGATGCCGTCACACGATAATCCCTAGCGAGTGTAGTACACAGTAGTAATGACTCGTAAAAGTTCGGAAATTAAGGATTTAGGGAACATTTTAATGGCAATATGATAGGCGGTGGTTAGAATTGTATTGCATCTGATAGGGAATAAAATTATTGTTTGTTATCTTATATTTACTTCGAAATGTGAAATTTCTTTTCCCGTCAGCTTTAAAACGTATTCTGGGTTATATAACAAAAACACAGTTAATACACACTGGTTTATACATATCATTTATATGCCAATTTAAACAAGCGCGTTTTAAGAACTTTATAGAAAAATATTCTTCCTGCGAATTTAATATGATTAGGTAACTTATTCCACAATCTGGCCTTGGTACCTTACTGTTTAGCTTTTGGGAACCGGCAGAATTGAATAAGACACAGATATTATGACACATTATAAACAAATTAAAAGCCAGGAGGGGTGGTCATCATGTCTGAACAACTGAGTTAAGCCACGGGTTTATTTTAAGCAACATTGTAGGGCTGTGTATTATATGGGAATCTTAAGATTATTGTTCAATAATAATAATAATAATAATAATAATAATAATATTGTATATTTATTAAAGCTCCCTTACTAGCAGAAGCCACCCAAAGGCGCTGTAGAGTTGATATCTCCTATTAGTGGCCTTCAGGATCAAAACTAAATATTATGATGGGCTGAAGTTGGCTTAGCTCCATCGGCAAATATTGTCAGCTGGGATAAATTATTTAACCCATCTCTCGATCTTCCGCAAGACGATAAATCAAGGTTAACATATTTATACAAAATACAGCATTAGTGCAGAATTCATTTCATTTATCATAGCTAATTGTATTGCCATTGCAGCAATACAGAATAGTACATATATTTAACAATATTGTTTTCATCTATTTTGCAGGACAGTCGTGTCTTGATTTTGGCCAGAACATTTAAAGAAAATCTTAACATTATACACAGCCATATAACAGGCGATTTAAAAGAGTTCATAAACAACATAAAAATAGTATTTGAATATTAGAAGAGTAATATAGTTGGTAATTATTTTATTAAATCTTGACTGTTTAAAGTCCCTTAAAAACAATATATTAATATCATATTGGTAATAAATGTTTTATCGTATGGATTGAAATATGTAATAAATACGGGTCAATAATGTAACAAATATGTTTAAAGGCTGGTAATAGACAAACTATATAATAAAATACATTTATCAGATATAATACCAGTCCGTGTGGGGAATAGTAATCTGCAGAAATGCATATATTAATATGGCAGCAAGTGTTTTCAATCATTCTTTGCAATATAAAAGATTCAAACATTAGTGTATTTTATGTAATTATGATTCCACTTCTCGGCATTATATATATATATATATATATATATATATGTGTGTGTGTGTGTGTGTGTGTGTGTGTGTTGATATGAAGAACAACTCTATAATTATTGGAGTTTATAGCGTTGCAATACTCCCCTGCTGACTTTCCCATCTCAACTAATATAAGATCTCTGGTACACTGGGTCGTGATTTAGTCGACAATTTCTCAGAAATTGAGCATACTAATTAAAATCAAAGAATACAGAATATCTTCTACATTTATATCGAAATTAATATTTTGCCCGGAACATCTAATCAGATACCGCCTATTTACCTGCAACCCCGTGGCAGGATAGCTGTTAGAGCAACAAAACATGCTCAGATCAAGGGGATATACCCATTTAAAGATAGCTATTTATATATTTTAAGTCTCGTTTTGACTATTTGATGTCAGACAACAGAAATTGGCCAAATAAGGTAATTAATAACGTGAGTAAATTCTGCCAATACGTCATCATACTTCGAGCGAAATACACGTGATCCAGAATGCAGGTTTGTTGGTGGTTCGGCCGACGTATGTCTAAGGAGGCTGCAAAGCCACCTGGTAACAAACAACTGTTTCTTTTTAATATAATACTTCACTATTATAAAAAAAAAACTTTTGCGTTATTAATAGTAATAATTCACTGCTAGTGTTTGGCTAAGTTTCCAGCTAGTGAATATTTTCAGAGATTACAAGCAAATATAATTTTGTCTACTAAATGTGTCATATTTCTTATAGTGTTCACTGAACCGTGAATGCACTTATTTTTCTTAGTGTTTACCGTTATCCAACCGAAACTTTCTACCATCAACAAGTTCTCATGAGCTAAATTTGTCCCCTTTGTTAAAGTGGGTTATAATGTTAAAACATATTGGTATCATAGACCATATGTTAGAAATTAAATATATACTCAAAAAACTTTTGTGTACGCCGCTGAAACAAGAATAAACTAATGTCGATGAGCTTTTTGGATAGTTTTGTCATAACCAAATGTCTTACATGCTAATACTTTTTTTTAATGTTTGAGCAACATTTTTTTAACTATGATTTTCAGGACACATTTTTTTTAAAGTTTGTGAAACATTTGCATAAAAATCGTTTTAAAACAGTTCCATAAAATGCTTTGAAAACGGTCTTGTAATGTTTTTATATTGTTTTATCAAACTATTTTAACGATGTTTTCCGAATTATTTTAAAATCATGTTTGTGTTTATTGGATAATAATCTCAATCTTAAACTAGATGATTTATGAGACGCGTGCAAAATATTTTAATAAAAAATCTGACTTCCATGAAGTAATAACATTTGTCTAGATAGTCATTAGAAAATATTGTTAATGAGACAGTTCCATCTCATAAATATTTATTTTAAAAAATCAACTTAATGTCGACAAACATTCTGTACACATTTAGAAAAGTACTTTATCATCCGGAAACTAGTGTTATACTCGACAATGAGTTCCATTGAATAATAGAGAACAATAAAATGCCATCATCATTATCAGGTTAATAAATAATCTCGTGATTGTTGTCCCGAGGACTTCCAAATCCGGTATGTCACATAAAACACAAGACACCGAATATAACACGTTACTAGTGTTTGTGATTGTTGCCCGAGGACTTCCATATCGGCTGTCACATAAAACACAAGGCACCGTACATAACACGTTACGTACGGGTGTTAATTGTTGTTGGTGTCCCGAGAATGGCTCGTTAGGGATATTTTGACTTTTGTCCTGGGGATTTCCACATCTGCTATGTCACATAAGACACAAGTTACCGAGCATAATACGTTTCGGATTTTGCGACTGTTGTTGTCCCGAGGACCCACACATCAGTTATTTTGTGCTGAAAGGCTTCAGTTCTGAAGTCCGTTTCCACTAAAACGAGTGTTTTCACGGTTAGAATCAAATACAAAGATCAATTACAATTATAATTGCATTAGTTAATAATTATCAATTACAAATATTTTTCAAGATTACAATTCAATTACAATTGTTGTAGACATAATATTATCAGGTGACAATCATTGAGTATTTATGAGAGATTCGTTAGAGGTATAAGCTATAGAGGTGTCACTTTTGATGATGATGATTGATATCTTATGGACACTTTTATAGACATGGTAGGCTAAATGGGCCGACCGACCTCCAAAGGTAATGGAGCGAAGTTAAAGATGAAACACCCTTCAGATATGCCCATGCCGAGATTCGAACTCAGACGGTAGTGATCTGTGATCCAACGTTCTACCAGTTGGACCCCAGAGGCACCCCTAGATGTCACCTTTGAAGGAAAAAAAACAATAGAAGATATTAAATAACTTCGTCCCCATATACGTTCCAGAGAGCTCTGTGTCAGATTCTGATGGGATTGGGCCCACTTAATTGTTTTAAACTCAAAACAAATTCATAATTATACTTTAATTGTAATTAATTACACAGTTGCAAATTATAAGGATCGTACAACATTTTTCTTAGCTGAGTATCTAACTCGCTGTAGAATTGAAACAGACAGTTTTGTTATGTCAGCTTAATGACAGCACGCCAAACCGATATTCTGATGAATCCTTTGATGTGTTTCAAATTCTGTCTAAAATGGCACACGAAAGAGAACATATTGCTTTACCTTTGGTTAAATGGAAGTTCAAAAAGCCATCGTCACTTGTAAACTGTCAGTTTGTGCCATGAATTTTTAGTTCATATCATTGAAGAAACCGTTCGTATTGTTTAACTTGTGTCGCGGGATGAGTCAGAATGAAGCTTAAAATATTAAAATCAATCAAGTGTACTCAGTCAATATTATTATCATACACGAGAATAGAAATGATGTTTGATCAGGTGTCTCTGTATATCTTTTTATTTATTTATGCAGACGGAAACTAATCTTTATTTTCTGAATGCCGATGTGTGGTTTATCTCTGTTTGTGTATATGTCGTGACACTGGTGTATCAAGTTTATGTAACCCCCCCCCCCTCTCTCTCTCTGCGTGTGTGCGTCAATAGACGTGCTAGTAACTAGTCCAACCCTTTATTAGTTTATTCATTTAAATATAGTTATTAAAAATGCCTTTTATATTTTGACGGTAAATGGACACGTCATCACGGCAGTAACGGGTATAATCTACATAATATTGGCTATTTAAGATTGAGAGTTTATTAAAATTGATAACGACCAAACCAATTACCTCTTCACTTTGTATATATCGTTACTGATGATGAACTACGTGTAGAGGGCCAGATATTAGTGACACAACGTATATGATGGATCAATGAACCATAAAACTGCACATTTGTAGTATACTGTTCCGTATAGGACGCTGGGGTCGAAATATATGTTCATGGCCAAATTCTTTTAAACAGAGAAATATTTGTTTATTTATCACGGCCAGATACAGACGCGTTATATTGTCATCAGCCATAATATGATGTTATCATTTATAAATAATACTGGTGATTATTTACTGATGAAGGAAGACAAAACCATACACAGTTAGCATTAAAAATGCTAGGTATCTAGGCTAGTTCAGTTACGGTGTCAGAAGAACGTGACTTCAGATGAAATGATCACATTAGATGTCACGTCGGTGGTAAACACAGAACAGGTGTTAATATTTCTCATCAATATCACTGTTAACATGACAAGGTAAAACATCCCTTTGTTTAAGATGATAGCTACGATAGAAGACGACTGCTTAACGTAAAACATCGGGGTATAATACTATAACAGAAAAGGTTTGTGCACTCTCTCTCTCTCTCTTTCTGTGTGTGTGTGCGCGGGCGCGTGCACGTGTGTGTGTTGCTACTTACATTGATTTAATCTGTGATTTAAAACCTGAAACAGCATGCAATACAACAACCTTATGTTGTATTATTTGTTGTTTTTGAGTATATGCTATTATCTCCTTGTTTTCGTATTCCACAACTTCACAAAATAAGATATTTCTTCAGAAACAGAGCATTTAAAATAAATATTATTAATTATTATGTAATAAAGTTGCTTAGACATAGAAAGAAAACGTTTAAAACTGATACATTTGGTCATAAACAGTATCAACAATATTAATAATACTTTAGCTGTTACTGCTACTACTGCTACTACTACTACTACTACTATTACTTCTACTACATCTACTACAACAACAACTACTACTACTACTACATAAAATCCTACTACTACCACCACAATAACATCTACAATAACAACAACTACTACTACTACTTCAGGGACAACTACTACTCCTACAACAATAACAACAACAACAACTACTACTACTACTTCAACTACTACTACTACCACTACTACGGATACTACTTATATTCACAACAAAAAGAGCAACAAACAAACAAAAACAGCTCATCATAAATTACCGATGTAAACTGTTTGTCAAAACAAACATTTTATATATTTACACTGTATCAGTTTCCTATAAACGACAACAACAAATTTGAACTTGTCAATTTGAAGTTTCTAGTTAACATTTTCTATTTTAAGCTGACATATGATATTTATACAATCACGATAACTTAACTGTCCATCAATATTAAACAAATAAAATCCCAAAGCTCAGCATTGTTGCCATTCACGTTCGCATATTGAGGTTTATCGATCACTATTAACGATTCACGTAAGTATCGATTATTTCGCTAAGTCACAAGCTGCCGCGGATGACGTATGAATTGAAGTCTCCAAAAATTCGAACCTGAAGCACTATAAATTTAAGCAAATACTTATGTCGGGTTCAGTTATACGAGTTGTTCTGATAGTAATCGCCGTTTGGTGCTTGCTGTTGTTTAACTATGATAACTGAACAAATTTAATTACACCTTGTAATTAACATAGAATGTTTAAACGAACACGACTGAGCAGATCACTGATGATATTACTGCTAAATTAACCCGTAAATGGGAATCATTTAAAGCCATGACAACTTTAGTGATACATTGCCTTTAATAAATATATGGAATAAAACGAAATGTGTGTGTGTGTGTCTGTCTGTGTGTGTATGTTTGCGAAGTCAATTCCAGTTATGCCGTGTTTACTAAGTGATAAAGTGATATTTATTCAGTGATATATATCAGCAATATGTTTGTTTGAAGATAGGTGAAACACTGTTACTAATAAGTAAATATTCTAATGTTAACTATACAACTAAGGTGGTTTTATATTAGCTCTTCTGGGCCGCTAAAGATGATCGAGATATAAGCTTTTTGTTCTAATTTCCAGCAATAGCTGGATCATATATATATATATATATATATATATATAATTACAATGACAAATCCATTAAATCCGAGTATTCCTTGATTTGAAGGTTTGTATAATTGCACGAACAGACATGAATCACTCATACGTGGATATATTTAGGTGCACAGTTATTAAATATACATATAGATACGTATACGTATAGATGGATATATAGATAGATAAATGATTGAACAGATGAAATAATTGGAAGGCACAAAATAATAACAAATAGATGGTATTTGAATACACAATCCCGGTGTTTGTTATTTGACTATCAATATGTAACATCAGCTAGTTTTCCCGGGTATCGTTAATTAAGGGATTCCGTTGCGGCTCGACGTAGCTATAATCCTATAAACATTGGGCTCCATTCCGCTGAAATATTGATGACCTCAATACAGCCAGTATAGACACCGGGAGACTACTCGCCAGTATGTCCAGGTTAGCGGGCTTCTCTCTACAACCTTTGATCACGTATAGAAGGAAGAATAACAGATGGTGCCGCTGCATCATCACCTAAGAAGATTCTCTCTATCGATTTTTCACTTTCGATCAAGGGCAGAAACCTGATTATTACAACCTTCAGTCGACTGGCTATTGTGGCCACCCGCGAATACGCGTACACTCGGACGCGTACTTAATGAATTCATTTTCGGGGGTTTTCTTCATACTGTGAAATATTGTACGCCATATCTGAATTTGAGTGGCTGAATTTGAATTATACGGCAACGTTTGAGCGTCCTTAACAATTTTACATCATTTACCTACCTTAATTGGCTACATACTGTGTGTGAAATGGATCGGGGTAGATGCTGGTGACGTCATAGTTTTTGACGTAATCAGTCATATGTTGTATAGCCAACTTATTCCTTTAGAGTGGCTCCTGTCCCGTTGAGAATGTCAAATAGGTGTATCCAGGGAAAGTATTTTATCCAGATAATACAACCACAACAAAGCACATTCCATGTTCAAATATGAATTTCCCCTTATCTGAAATAACCATATATATATATATATATATATATACGCACACATACACGCATATATATATATATATATATATATATATCTGCGCATATATATATATATATATATATATATGTGTGTGTGTGTGCAACTATTTCCAATTTTAGTCATTTCATTGAAATCTTAATGACGGTTATGCACTTACGTTGCTTCAACCAGCTCACACAAATACAGCCGATCGATGATACATCCTGTAACACGTGCAAATGATAAATGCATTAACTACTTCCCTATCAGCGATGCTCGAGACCGACACATTCGTTCACTGAACAGGTGAGAGTGTTCTTCATACTTCGACATTTGTTTGAGCCAGTACGAGTGACTGATGGCGCTGGGATTAAGAAAACGCGGGAAATACCTCGCCTGATTCATCACGATTGTGTGTGTGTGTGTGTGCGTGTGTGTTTGTGGAGGGTTCGGTATCGATTGTTGTAGATTCACAGAAATTCAATAATGAAGCTTGTTTGAGCGTTGTGCGGTTGGGCTCACCCCAGCCTATAACTTATACCAACAGAAGGCCATATGGTGCAACAGTGTTCGCGGAATGAAACCGACCATTCCAACCCTAACTAATCATTATATAGATAGATAGGTAGATATAGAATAGATACACATTAATAGGCAGATAACTACCTAGTTAGGCATAGAAGGGGTTGTGTGCATTACGTGTCTGAATTAAGACTAGCGGGGGGGGGGAAGCGATGTCAGTCACGGAACTACCATTTGAAAATGTGCCTATGACGAAATATTTTCAGTCACGTGTCACTTTATTTTCAAACCACTGAAATGGCTAAAACTTGTTTGAAATAAATATGTATGGATTAAAAAGGTGTGTGATTTTATTTGTTTCTCACCTTTATATCCCGCATCCATACGGGATAATACCATATCCCGGACACTGATATTTTCAATTTCTTTATGATATCGTTTCTACACTCAGAACAGTGTCTATTATAGTATTATAGTACGTAAATGCCCCATTCCGTAAGTACCTAGATCCATATTTGTCCCATATTAATTATAATTAATAGTCATGTGTAGATGAGTGAACAGCGTAAAATGAAAGATTCAAAGTTAACGTTCTATTGCTAAATCGTGGTTCTCGCAGCCAAGGAAATGTAATTTCCAGGACAGAATGACCATTTCCAGGACAAAGTATACAATATTTAAAGATAATAAATCAAGATACTTCAAGACACAAGCATATTTATTCAATGCATAATCGACTATTGACAATTTTTATGGTACAACCCCCTCACCCCTTCTAGCTGTCTGATCTACCCAATTTTATTTAAATTTTAACTAACATGGACTATCAAGACTATGTACCAGTACTCTTTTTCTTTTGTACGGGCTTTTTGTTCTAAGTGATTTTTTTCACAGGCAATATTTTTTATCCAGGACATTTCCTGATTTTGTAAAATTCCAGGACTTTTCCAGGACCTGGAAAATGAATTTGTTATTTTCTAGGTTTTCCAGGATGTGCTCGAACACTGCAAATGACGAACATGTCAGTATAAATTATTACTTGCCATGCAAATACAAAATAGTTTTCTTTGACAAGATGGAAACCGATTGTTTTACAGGTAATCCAAGACGAAGTTGACTGAGCCCTTAATATATATTCATTTATAATTGGGACGATTGAGCCATGCGTACAAATGTAGGCGAGTACACCAATACGTATAGAGGATTAAAGTGTTTGTAACTCATAGTCTTTAACATGGACCTATTTTTAGTAAAAAAGAAACCCCAAAATGATCAACCAAATATCCATAGTTTTACTAATTGTTCTCCATCTAATAATATCCTTAACAGTTATATAAATTGTACAACAGTTATATAAATTGTACAACAGTTATATAAATTGTACAACAGTTATAAAAAAACATGTTGCTATTTTAAGGCCACTTTTGTGCACAAGGTAGGCTAAATGGGCCAAACAATTTCCAAAGGTAATGAGGCGAAGCGAAAAATGAAACACCCTTCTGACATAGCCAGGCCGAGATTTGAACCCAGGTGCTATAGATCCGTGGCCAACCGCGCTACCAGTTAGGCCATGAAGGCACCTCATAGAACAGTTATATAAATTGTATATAAATAGATGGCGTCCACATTGAATACTGATGCAAAAAACTGTTACCTAATTTGTAAAAAAACATGGTTGATTATGATCTGTCATATATATATATATATATATATATATATTTGCTTGGTAATATTAACATAAATACCACAAATATATCGCTCTGAAAACTAATGAATAAGAGAAGAGCATCAAATGTTTGGTAATATAATTATTTGTTAAGTATAAGTGAATTAACTGACAATTACTTGATCTTTTTGTTATTTATTTATATGATACTATTGTGCAATGTGAAAGACCGGTAGCTTAATATTAAATGCTTCGAGGGTTTCATAAAACAATATCTAAATTTGCATAGCATTCTTTTAGCATCCTTCTGGAAGCGAAGTAACATTGTTTTATTGGCTAACCTCTACATTAATACACCATACGAGTTGCAACAGGATTTATGAGAATGAAATGAAATATTGTTTTAATAAATTATAAATTTCTGTGCCCAAATCATTCAACCCGTGTCAATTTGTATTCGACATGAAGAAATTGGATAATGGTTATACTATTTAATGAAACATTTGTAATACTGTTATTAAGATTTTTTGATAATACTTGCATCAATGCTATTTGTCAAACAACTACTAACCTTTGGATTGATAATTTACTGAATAAATAATATAAACAGAATTTTCCCAGAAATTTACTAACAACTTAAGAAACATTTCCACGTCTGGTTATTTATTTCTCCAAGCATATTATGAACATAGACATAGTTGTTTCTGTATAGATGGCTTTTCACACACACACACACACACACACACACACACACTTTAACAGTATTTGTTGACTAATCTAACCCTGATAAAATAAGTACACTCACTGACATACTAAATATACATAATAGAAATACTTTATATTGTATATAGACAATAAAACTGTTGCCACCACATGTTCACTAGTAGCATATCTAAACACACACACACACACACACACACACATACACACACACACACACTATAATATCTTTTTCAGTAATTGACTTAAAATAAGAAAAAATGGACAGCTCTATGTATGCTAATAGCAAAAACACACATTTTGTAAAACTTTTGTAAAAAATTGACTTTCAATTGCACATTTCAGAACTATTTCACCAATATATGTATATAACATTAATTATTACTACATTTTAAACCACATTTTTAAACAAAAATATTACACATATAGCATACACAACTTGATTTTTCATAAATATACATTGCGTCAGTTTTATATGATCACACACACACACAACACACACAACAGACACACACAGACAGACATATACACACATAGAGATGATACAAAATGTCACATAAATGCTCATTAACAAAGCAATGCCTTCTCGTGATCCATTTGAGATGAAATGAAACCTATTTTAGCCAATTAATTAGTAAAACATCTCCAAAACAAATCTGAAAATGCTGCATCACCAAAATTAAATAAAAACAAAAATCACTGATTTGTCTTTACAGATAAGATAAAACTGAAGGTGTAAATTACATCTAGAAAATCAACAAATACACATGAAACAGATCCAAGTTCATTTTAAGATCTATCATGTTTATGGATATATTCTACATGAATTTTGTATAAACCTAAGACAGATATGCAACAAAAAATAATGTAACACACACACACACACACACACACAGTTTTACAATTGTTCTCTTACATGAAAATTGTGGAGTTAACATTTGACTCTAAGTTAGTAAGACACCCTGTAACTTTACTGTTCACATATCAGTGATGTGATTTCACTGATGTGAATAGTTAAACATCTCTTAGGCTGTTAAAAACTTAGGAAAGAAACTTATAATCACTCAGCACATTCTGTATAAAATATCCACGCCAGTCATCTGTACAAATCACAACACTTTACAATTCAATAACGAATTTGTATATTTTCTAAATATTTTCTTTACCGGTAGTACATATTTCTATGCGTGAACATGTCGCAAAAAGTACTCCCGTTCTTGACATAATAATCAGATTGTGAATGTTTTTTATATATATATATATATATATATATATATATATAAACTACATGAAATCTACACCATTTCAAGATATGAGGTAATACACCAGACAAAGTGATTGCAGAATGAAATACTGATAATCAATAAAGTAAATATGCCACGACAAAACAAACATGTGCATTGCAACTGCAAAAATGCAGTTGACTACGGAAAATACAATAAAGCAGTAGTTCTATTAAAATACACACAGTTCATTATTTCATGAACATGAGCATCTTTCACTAAAAAAGAATTGAAAATAAACAGTAAATAACAGACTAGAATGACTATATTACAAGATTATTAAACGAAATGAGCTAGCTATTTGATCTGCTGAGACAGACAATGTACCCATAATAGTGAGGATCTGCGTATGAAATAAAACTGACAAGTATCTTTAGAATATGGTACTGAAACATTAAATGCTGAGGTAAGTCATAAAACATTACTCTGATATTACCCATTATTATATATCTGTCTGCAATGTTAAACAAACAAACAAAACAAACAAACAAACAACAGATTCTTTTCACACAAAACAGTGATCTACAATGATTGCAATACTTGAGAATCTTTTTGCGATTTCAACGAAGCCATAGATATGCTACATTGTGTACACAATATCAAGGACAATATTGAAATCAATCACCCCCCCCTCTATTCTAAGAACATACGGCTATAGCAGATTTAATTCATATTGAAAAGGCTACATAAACACTAACTAAATTGTATGATTTACCATCTTCAGAGCAGCCTTGCCATGCTTTAGTCCAGTGTTAACATTCGCTTTTATGCTAGACAACTTGCACGAGACATCACAACAACTGGTGTCATCTTCACATTTATATTGTTGATATCCGTTGATGAAGCCACAGTTTCAGTAAGTGACAGCTATGTTCACCCTTCCTTCACCAGACTTCACACTTCTTGGCAGGATTCATGTAGCTATCGCTCTTGCAATGGAACTCGGTTGCAAAGTCTTTGGAGTTTGATAATGGTCCAATCACTCTGTAGATAAATAATATGAAGTTGGACACATACACACACACACACACACACACACACAGAAATAAATGGCAGTAATTTCTACTATATTTGTATGGTGCGGGATAAAACTGATATTTTTCAAATACAAAACAACTAAAACTGCTATTTAAAATGATCAAGTCGGGTAACTGTAATTAATTATTATCCAGTTAGCTGAGACTGGAGTCAGTACTATTGTTATGTGTTTTTTTTGGGAGTTTTAATCATGCATTTTTCTAATGAAGTAAATCAATTCTAAGAGTGTTTGTGTCATCTTATCCTTTTTAGTGGCAGCAGATAATCTGGATGTTATCTAAGGTCAGCATCATTAGCTGATTTGGAGTTAAAAAGGGGATTATTTGATCTATGTTACTAATAATAAATTTATTTTAATTACAGTAGTCAAGTAATTAAATTAAATTAATTATGTCTCCCTCTCTCTCTCTCTCTCTCTCTCTCTATATATATATATATATATATATATATATATATATATATATATACACACACACACACACACACAGAGAGAGAGAGAGAGCCTGGCTCCATTATAACGGAGGGACTGTGTTTTATGGACAAGGACTGCACTATGAGTGATCTGCAATAAACAATGGTTGTCTTCAGGTGAAGAGTCTGTGTGCATAAGTGGAGAAGAATGGGTTTACTGATATCACTCGTGCCTACTTGACACAATTTATTGGCTGGCCCTTTTCATGACATGTTTTCTCCATTTGAGATTATGAAAATAAACATAATATCACATAATTTACGAAATCCAATCAGTATGTTGTATTTTTCTGTTGGCTAAATGACACCACACAATGTTCTTAAACAAATTAGTATGATGAATTGACAACAACATAATATGGCTAACACTGGTACTGTCATGTTGAAAATGCTAAATGCTACTTCACATGTATTCATACAGTGCTATTGTCATTAAATGAATGTGTTTATACCTGTCATATATTCTACCACCCATCATGCCATGAACTTAGTAAAAGACAGGTTCATTCTTTTATTCAGTCATTTAGGCAATATTCAATATTATACTACAAAATAATCAACTAAATAACAAACACAATAAAATCACATAACTTCTGTTCATCTTTTATCCACAACTAATAGTAGATTCTGGCACAGTGACATCGTGGGACACTTTGGCTCGTGATTGGCCTTTTAAATTCTTATTATCATCCCCAGTTTATCTCTAACAGAGTATGAATTTAGTTTTTGGCATCTTCTTGGGTTCAGATCTATTGTTGTGCTGTGCGTTCAGTATGGCATTCAAATTTTGATATGATAATGATGGAAAAGTAGGGGCTTTTGTATATATAATAGTTTCTCTACGGGTTATTGACAAAACACAAATAATAGCTGTGAATTGAGATGCAAATCATCGGAATTTAATTTATCAAAGAAGCAACTGTCCACATGAAGATGACGAATGTGTGTTTGTTCTGATGTGTAATTAAACTCCAATTAAATGTTCACTACTCTAGCATACCTCAATTACTTGCTAATGATAAGCTTGATAATTAGTGACCTTAATGTTTTCCACTCTTTGAATATTTATGCATAGCCTGTTATCATATGGATGGACTTTCAGCAGATAAAAAATTGGAAGGAAGCACCCCCAAATTATACCTGCTTCTGTGCTATACTGAACCATGTTATAATGGGACCAGATTGTATGTATGTATGTTTATATATGTTTATATATATATATATATATATATATATATATATATATATATATATATATATTATAAAATCTGGTGGTAATTATTACTAAGGTAACTAATTCAGAAAAACCTCCATGAGTAAAAAATACTATAACAATTCAGAAAAATATGGTTAAAAACTTTGGGATAAACACACTAATGTATTTTTGTTGCTGCCTGTTTTAGACGTATACACTGACTGTACTAATACTAACCTGTATCTTGATGGACTATGAGGGTCAGTAAGTAAACCCATCAGAACAGACTCTGGTTTACTGTTAGAACACCACACCTGACAAGAAGTAAACAAGATCAAAGTGTCAATCAAACCATGATGTAAAATATCCAATGTTAGATCACTAACAGTGTGACCTACATTTAAACCAATTAAAGACAATATGTCAAATTCTAAGATGAACAGATACGAAGGTATTGGGTTAGACGATGGCTGCTGGAAAACAAAATGTTGTGCTTGTAACTGTTTAAAATATATTTCACACAAAGAGTGATATACATAATAAAAAGAGTGTATGATTTTTATTATCACACAATATTTTAAGAATTCAAGTTTTATAATATGTTCCAGGTCATCATAAATACCACATAATTTGTTCTTTAAAAGTTCTCAGCTATTCTAACCCATGAATACCTATATCATGTTATAACATCATACATAGTTTTCATAGTCTTACGGTTGTCCATCCAAGATAATATAATGATTAATAAGCATTACCAGCTCTATATAAAGCACACAGAAACAATCACTAACTACTCTAAAACCATCTTCGTATTCATCAGTAATATTTACCTGCGCAAAAGCCAGAAAAAAGAGTTGTTTATCAGTTAGATTAACACCTGGTAATGACGGCTCTTGACCATTCTCAGAAATCCACTGACTGTAAGCCTGAAAATAAACAATAAGAATATTAAAATTGTAATTGAATATTACAAAGGCTAACATTGTACTCTTCCTTTGAACTAATTCATTTCTATAGAAGTATGTTCAGCACCCATTTACATTCATTTTCAGGCTGACATCAAATTGTCAGTATCTCACATTTCATAAATCCTACAAAATCATGCCACCTCTATCATTTAAAGCCACTAATATATCCTTTAAAGGCATCCATATCTTTTAAGGTCACCTGCAGTATTTCAGCCCACCTATAACCTGTCATCATGTATCTATCACCATCTATGTTTCGAAGTATTTCTGTTCCACAAAGATAGAGGATTGTGGAAAAGATCAAAAGAAACTCTTCAAATTAACAAAGAACATGATGTGAAGTAACAAATGTAAATCTTCCACATTTGACCTCTGCCGAACTCCTGGCGGACAAGTTCAACAATTTCTTCATGAGGAAAACAACAATCATCGGGAATAAGATAATTTCTGATTCCCCAAATAATACTTGCGATATCCGCATGGATACAGATATTATGCTTAATGGAAAAAAGGCTTGATATGTTTCCATCAGCTTCTGAAGTAGAGGTCAAGGAGATAATAATCAAGGCTCCGAACAAGTCATGTGACTTGGTTCCACCGTCCACTCGGGTTTTGAATAAATGTGTGGATCAACTTCTGCCACTGATAACAGCCATTATCATTAGGTCAGTGGATGATTCAGTGATGCTGTTGTGTTTGAAACGAGCTATCATAAGAGATCTGGGTTGGATAAGGAAGATATCAAGAACTATTGTCCTATTTCTAACCTTCCTTTTATGTCCAAACTTACATGGAAGGTAGCAAAGAGGTCATTCAAGAGAAACTGCTCTCTTGCATAGTGACATTGTTGAGGATCTTGATGAAGGATCCATGACTGCATTAATTATGATTGATTTATCAACAAATTTTGATGTAATCGATCATCCAATACTACTGAAGCATTTAAAATTTTCTTTAGATTCAGGGAAAAGGCCTTAATTTGGATAAAGTCATACCTCACTGACAGAACTCAATGTGTTTCAGTGGCGGATAAAACATCACCAGATGCAGATCTTCATTTTGGTGTAACATAGGGAGAATTACTGTATGTACACCAAACCTGGAGTTGGTGAAATTATTAAATGGCTTAATAATAATTATCATTGTTATGCCAATGATACACAAGTGTACATAACTTTAAAGCCACATAATAAATGGGATGATATTTTATCTTCAATTGAAGCTTGTACTGAAGACATAATTATTTGGGTGAACAGCAACAAGCTGAAATTGAAGAAAGATAAGACCAAATTCATTATTTTCTCATCCAAGCAACTTGTAAAGAAAACTGAGATTCTTTGCATTAAGGTAGGATCTAGTTATATAAATTCTTCCATGTCTGTAAGAAACCTAGGGATTATATTCGATACTACTCTAGGAATGGAGAAGCAGGTGAATTCTATATGTAAGTTATGTTATTATTAAATAAGAAATATGGGATATATTTGTAAGTACCAGTAAATAAATGATGAGACATGCAAGACTTTAGTTCAAGCCATTATTATTTCTTGGCTGGACTCTAACATTGCATTGTTATATAATAACCCCCTCTCTCTGAAAAAAAACCCCATCTACAACAAGTGCAGAACTGTGCTGCAAGTCTGGTGACATGCACTCACAAAAGGGAACATGTAACACCAGTTTTGTTCCAGCTGCACTGGCTTTCTGTATATTTCAGATCACTGTATAAGATCCTGTTTCACACATTCAAAGTACTGAGTGGAACAGCACCAATGTATCTAAGTGATCTGATCCAAACGTATACGACAGTGAGAATGCTCCGATCCGAGTCCTGTTCACTTTTGACAGCACAAAAAAGCCACAAAGCAATGTATGAAGCATCAGCTCCCAGGCTGTGGAATAAGATACCAAACCATATTAAACTTGCAGCAAGTAAATATTTTGTAAGGTTCTTAAATGATAACAATTTTTTTAATATATATTTGGCATCGCCACATTGCGTTAAAACCCTAATAACACCAGCATTACAGATGGGTGTATACTCAATTACATCTAATGGGTCAGTAAAAAAAATCTAGGGGGTATTTTTTACCAATGTATTAACATGTATGAACATGTCACATCAGTATGCCAAGCTGGCTGCTACCATCTTAAGAACATTCACTGTTTAAAAGCATTCTTGACACAAAA
Organism: Paralvinella palmiformis; assembly: GCA_025642065.1. Lineage (NCBI taxonomy): Eukaryota > Metazoa > Annelida > Polychaeta > Terebellida > Alvinellidae > Paralvinella > Paralvinella palmiformis. The sequence continues at coordinate 240,325 of JAODUP010000477.1, forward strand.
AGCACTTGTAACTGTAGTTCATGCCTTTGTTACATCTCGTATAGACTATTGTAACTCCCTGTTATATGGCATATCTGATTATAACATCAATCACCTTCAGTGAATTCAGAATAGTGCACCTCGCATAATGACAAATACTCAGAAATATGATCTTATCACCCCAATTCTTCAAAAACTAAATTGGCTACCTGTGAGACAGTGTATATATTTCAAGATTTTACTAACAACTTATAATCTATCAATGACATGGCACCAGAATACCTGCGTGAACTGGTGTCCATTAGAAAGTCATCCCAAAACTCAGATCATCCAGTCAGATACTATTGCAGGTGCCTGTGTCTCAGCTCAAGTCATATGGTGATTGTGCATTTAGTGTTGCAGCCCCCACTTTATGGAATAAGTTGCCGGCAAATATTAGAAATGCAGATATTAGAAATGCGTTGTCTTGTTCAAAGTTGCTATCACAGATAATTAGTGACTATCATTTAAATATCTAACCTTGTTTGGTTTTCACAGACATATTATTTGGGGTATCACTGTACAGCACCTTTGATTGGCTCCTGCTAGTAAGGGCACTTTATTATATATATATTATTATTATTATTAAAACCCACTTAACTAAATTGGCATATTTATAATATATAAACCAGCGTGTTAATGTATAAAATGTGTTGGTGCAGGTGAACTAATCATGTTGATTGTTGAATTCAACCATTGTCTACAGACTTTCCAGTTTATTGACGAGTCACATCACAGCTGTCAGCTCTTAACTGAAGCTATTTATTGGATGTTATCATGATATCACTAACATTATATTTCTCTATTGTTATACATTTATCACAACACAAGTAGTGGTGCCATCTGTACTCACAAGTTGACTTTTATTGATCACGTGTTACTTCTACATGCCAGCATTGCATTAATCTTGCCATTAACGCTATATAACAGATTGTGATGTACAGTAATGAAAATATGAAACGGGTGCTTTAAATTAGTTGTTTATTTTAGAATTTATACAAAATAAATGTAATTAAAATCGTGTTCCATATTTTAACAAGCCAATTAAAATTGACAAATGCCTGTTGATAACATTACTGTTAAATGACTATTGGAAGAAATTGTTTTGTTGTGAATGAAGAGATCAAACAGACAGTAAATTTGTCACATTGAATTATTTCATGTACTTGAGAGGGACATCTATTTTGACTAGTTATCATTAACAACGACAAGTGAAACTATAAATGGCTGAATTGGTGAATTTGAATAATGTGCTTTATGGATATTTTATTCCCAAGAGGACCAAAACTAGTAATAGAAACATGAATAACAAGATCAACACAGGATTTTATCAATATGAGAAGTCTGTTCCATCCAAATATTGTGTGGACTACAATATAGCTGGATTGTTGGCATGCATTTAAAAGGAAAATTACTGTAATACACCTGTTAGAAATACTAGTTCAGAGCCTTCATTCTAATCGACTGTAGATGTGTAAAGAACCACCATGCAGTACAAGTGCTTTTAGAGATCTGAAAAAATGTGGTGATGCCAAATAGATAACATCCTTTTATCAACGTTCAATTTTAGATGATTCTGAGTCATTCCTAAGTTGATGATCACCAATATAATGTAAATTTTCCAAGATATAAAATAATGCTGATTGTCAGGATCCTGATATCAGGTAAACAATATGAATATGAAGCTTGGACTGCTAAAGCAAATATATCTTAGAAACATATGGGGGGGGGGAGAAACATGATATTCCAACATATCACGTATAAGTCAAGCCATGATGGTACAGTTAGTTAGAGTATAGGATTCATAACTGAAGGGTGACGAGTTTGAGGTTCCGGAGCTGCAATATGACGACTGGTTTACTCAAACAGAAATCAGAACCTGACAGGATGTGATGGCTACGTGTCTGATTAATGGTTTCCAACTATAATGGCAGCAGGCGTTGTATGCTCCTTGGAATCTGAGGTGTGTGCTGGTTTGAAACAGTTCTGAGTCAGGGATAATAACACTACAAAGTGCCTTAGAGCAGTTATCAAGCTGGATAGGATGCTATATAAATGTCACCTATTATTTTTAATATTATTATTATTGTCATAAATCCTGGTTTACCTTGAACAGCTGACATCATAAAACAATCTGTTTCAGAGACATAACACCTTTTAAATCCAGATTACTGTGATTAATAAAATATACAATAATTTATATCACATTATAGAATTGTCACAATACTGTACTGCTATTGTCATGTTACAACATTGGTTTACCATCATCATGTTGCAGTACTATTCAGCCATCACCATCATCCTAAAGCATTGTATATACATACTCATATTATATAGCTGTATAGCTATCATTATGTTACAGCACTATATATTTATAACCATCAGACATGGGGGTCAATTCCATTTTGCCAATTCCAATTCCACATCAAATTTATCAATTCTAATTCAATTCCAAATTTATCAATTCCAATTCCCTTTTATACTCACTCTGAATACCTACTTGGAATAACTACTCTGGGTAGTTTATATTCCAAGTAGGATTGTCATGGAATAAATATTTCTGAATTAAAAAATTAAATGATAAACTAATTTGTGGATTTTTTGTAGGAAAAGAATAAGCAATTCCAATTCTGGAATTGCCCATCAATTCCAATTCCAATCCCCACGTCTGATAACCATGTTACAGCATTATATAGCCATTGTCATGTTGCAGTACTGTTCACCCATCATACTGTCTTATAGCACTCTATAGTCATCATCATGTTTATGATGATGATTGATGTTTTATGGCCACTTTTGTGCACATGGCAGGCTAAATGGGCTGAGCGACCTTCAAAGGTAATGAAGCAAAGTCAAAGATGAGACAACCTTCAAATATGCCCACATCAAGATTCGAAGATGGGTGGTAGTGATCTGTGGTGCAACACGATATCACTAGACCACGGAGGCACCCGTCATCATCGTGTTAAAATACTATATAACATTGTTTGGGTACAGCCTTTATATTGAGACATAATGAGTTTGCAAGTTACTATTAGATGTTAGCGAAACATCCTTTATACATCTCAATCCATTCAATAGTAGGTGTGTCTGACAGCATTAAATGATGATACTTATCATGCTGCTTATCACACTACCGCATACATCCTTCTGTGAAACCGTGGACAAGCAATGTCAAATTGCATTGATATCAGATCCTTACAGATAGAAGCTGCCAAATACCCGGTAGTACATAATCAGAGTGTGTGTATCAATGTGTTAAAAATTAATGACATTCAACAAATAAATAATAACACTTACATGAAATGCAGCTTTCAGTCCACCATTGTCTGCAATATTCTCTCCGAGTGTCTGTTTCCCTTTTATCTGGATATAGAACAGCTACAGTTAATAATGAATGACACAATCACTCAAAATACAGTCACATACAAATTACATAAACAGGAACAGTTTAGTTCAGCCTAACTAGTATCAATTATATATATATATATATATATATATATATATAGTCAACTTTTCTAAAACACTTAAAAATCTAATGGCCCTGCTTTTAGTTTGAGTGCATTCCAGTAACTTTCATAACTTTTACCAACTGATATGTTTTAGATTAGAGCTACCAGTTAGTGAAAGGGAGTTTACCTGCACAACACCAAAGTGAACAGAATATATGTAAGTGCACTCAAAACAATATTTTCATGACAAATATGAATTAATAATGCTAAAATTCTAGACCTTATATTATTACAAGTAATGTAATTGATCAGGCCACCAACACAGGTATTGTCATATAACATTAAATGTTTGCTGATGTTATCAAAGTCAATCATCAGAGCCAGAGTATATTAGAACACCACTACATGCATATTCATGAGCAATTACTGAATGTAGTGCACTAAGATGTCTAGAAAGGACTTCATTTAAACTAACGATTAACAAAATATCGGATTAAACAAATTTCCTCAATTCAATCTTAGTTACAGTCATAGTTATAAAAATGTATTCGTTTCTAGCATTAACAAAAATGAAGTCTTACATGATCCCCGTTAATCTTGTAGTTTGAGTACTGATCAACTACACATTGACTGCGTTCTTTAAACTTCTCAATAGAAGCTTGGTTCCACCACGGCCTTAAGACTCCATACTTGTCATATTCTCTACCTACGATGAACCAGTGAAAAAATGTTAATATAAAGATTGTAAACTTTTTGAAACTTGCACTCTAATAACGGTGTCACATGGAACCAATGACTGATAAACTGATACAGTGTCAGTTTGCAGCTCTATCTGTAAAGTGCTTCATTCTCAAGATGCTGCATGCAAAATAGTGTTTTGGCAGTTAAAAAAGTTTCAAAATTATAGGAAAGCTGGTATAAACTATGATGATAAAGCCATTATATAGTTAGAAATAATGTGCCAAAGTATTTAAGAGAAGATAGCATAGATACTGAGTGCTAGGAAGCATACAAAATAATGCAGAATATGAGGAAACCTTTTCATGTGGTTATCCTTTGCCATCCATATTTTGTACGGTACAATAGAACAAAATGACCATTAGATTGTTGTCACCACAATCCTCAATCCTGAGTACAAACTGTTTTCATATTGTCCGGTATCCATAAGTAAATGTTAATCTAATATGATATCAAACCAGTATAACTGGAATTTGCAATTCTTTAAACTCTTACAAGTAATGTGTAATTAGAAATGGAATATTTACATATCTGAAACTGTATTGTACCTGTGATTCTGAAATGACCCAGTGATTAGTTACATGTAATAGTAATAACAGAATAGTGATAACACACACACACACACACACACACACATACACACACCATGAATAAACTTATTAGTGATTTATATGATTGACTGTTATGTGAGAAATGATAGATGTTCTATGATATATTAAAATATATTATTTATCTTTTACATATAAAAGAAATATCAGTCATGAGGTCATATTCAAATTTTGTTTACTTTTATCCTCAGGCAACAAAACACGATCTTTGTAGTAAAACTGTTGAACAAAAATGATCAAGTATTGTTTTCTTTATATATTTAAATAAATTAAATGACAAAAGTAATTGTAACTGACAACTTTAGTAGTATGTGTACTTGTAAACAACATGATCTGGTACATCATAATTGTAATTGAGATTTATAATAATACTTCATAACTATATCTAACTTTGAGCAGTTGATATAACAGTAGCTTTAACAGAAATTTATACCTGAATCCAACTGTGGACTATACTGATGTTGATTGATGATTGATGATTTATGGCCCTCCAAAGGTAATGAAGTGAAGTCAAAGATGAAACAACCTTCAGATATGCCCACGACAAGATTCAAACTCAGGTGGTAGTGATCTGTGGTCCAACGCACTACCAACTAGATCAGAGAGGTGCCAGGTGTGTGTGGACTATACCAGTTGCAGTATATGAGATGGTAAGGAAACAGACTACTTTATGTTTAACCTATAGATTTACTGTATTGTTATCTGGCCTAACACACCTTGATCGTCAAATCCATGTGTCAGTTCATGTCCCATAACTACTCCCATACCTCCATAGTTCAGTGATCTATAATAAAAAATATAAAAATTAAATAACCAATAATCAGAAGCACCTATGTACACCTTACCATGTTATACCTCTTTCTCACAGTAGCAAACACCATAACAGCAATGTTGGGGGGGGGGTGGTGGAGTGAGTCATCAATCCAGGAAAGAAACTGTATGAAAGCTAGCAATTAAAATGAATAACAATAATTTTCATAATTAATTTCTGACACACCATGAAACCATTTTGGTGTATAACAAACACTATTTACTATACATCCTATGCTGAGACATATGTTAAAAAAGTAGTAACAAAAGTAGGTTTTTGTCTGCACTCACTCAAACGGTGCAGCATATGCTAAATAAATGATCAAAGAAACAGGTAAATAATGATAACATACAATTTACTAAAATCAACTTAAAGAGCAAGCTACTAAACAATAAACAGAAATGAATATACGAGACCAGAATAGCTTTAGCATTAAAAAAAACTGGCTTCTCAGCACTAATTTGTTTTAAATAATTGGCTGAATCCTGAAAGTAACAATTATATCATTGATAAATTTCTTCTGTTGTTGGAGAGAATTTTAGAAAGAAATGCCAGCTAATAAGGACACAAGGTCTATACTGTTTGTGGTACATTACGTTTAACTGCTTTGCCGTTTAATCAAAAGCAGTACACATTTATATCCATCCTAAGCTTTTATGGTCACTTAAACATATTTAAAACAAATTTAGGCAACTGTTTGAAAACAGGTTTTAACATTTATAAAAAACATATTTTCTGAGATTTAAATTACTTTAATTTTGAAAACATCTCAGATTAAAAACATAATAACTTGTTATTCTCTAACAAGGCAATTGATTAACCTGCTTCATAACAATATATATATGGACCAGCATGGATTTAGTTTTTCTGAATTTCCTATTTCACAAATATTCCTGAATAAAACAAGCATTAGTGTTCTGTACCTTCAGTAACAACATCACCACCTTAACGAGTTTTAAAAGATTAATTTGCTGAAGTACTTCAAACAGATACGCCAATGACTGATTGACACTTCCATATTTACAAATAAAATTTAACAACCCTATTGTCCCTACTATACCAGAGTAAACTGTTTATACAATAAATCCACTGTTTATCAAGATATTTCACGTGGTTAAAGTAAAATAATTCATAACCACAGAATGATCACAAAACCTGTACCCAAACAGGCCACAGACATGTTATTTTGTGATAGACTGAGACAACACCGGTCAGTGTTTACCAATTAACATTAATTTAGTAAAGGAAATTAATAGCTCAATTTAACATAAATAAAAGGATACTTACTTGGGATATTTCTGGTCAAAGAAAGGTGCTTGGAGTATACCAGCAGGAAATACAATCTCATTTCTTGTTGGTGTATAATATGCATTAACTGTAGCAGGTGTCATGCTCCAGCTGAAAGATGTTTAAAGAGATGTTAAAGAGAGGATCTGTGTTAAATTGTTTACTTGTCATATGTAATATACAGTACTACATTTGATAGAATCAATGCTTTCCAACACAAAATTTTCACAACATATCATCAGATTAGATAATTTTCTCCTTCTGTTGATCAATGTTCATATATATTATATACTGATAGCCGTCTCCAATTTCTGGTATGAGCCATCTTTGTTTATGTCTCTATCCAAATAACAGTGAACTTTATCACCTATTACATCATCTTGATAAACGGACGGACAGGCGGACAGACGGGCGGACGGATGGATGGATGGACGGACGGACAGACGATCCAAGTAAGCATAAATGAAAGGCCACTGTCAGAGGGTTTTTCAGTAAATGGCATAATGTTTAAAAAAAGTTGTTTGTGTTTGTGATGATTCTGTGAAGACTATGCAAATCAATATAGTAACTAGGTGTTTATCAAAACATTAACATCGATTGACAGAATATAACTATCTATTATTAATACTGGGTGGTGCATTTGGTATGTGAAAGCATCAAGTCTCACAAATATAGTTCTGTATATTACACATATCCAAAAATAATTTACATAGGTAAGTTACAAGATTCTGTCTTTTTTGTGTGTGTTTGTGTGTGTACCCAGCTTAGAATCTGCTGATTCCAGGCTGCTGGATCAATTGTTATTAAAACCTCTGCACACACACATACACACACACACACACACACACAGAGGCATGCATACGTACAAACACACACACACATATACAGAGACACATACACACTCAGTGCACATAAATATGAATAAATACCTGCTTCTACCGTAACCTAAACTTTTTACCTTATATCTTAGTGTATAAATATATTTTCAGCATTATTATACCAAATCTTATATATTCAGTATAGACAATCGCACACTTCCTGACAGAATGACAACACTGACCTTTGTCTCTCAGGTGGCTTTCGTAACTTATCCAAGTTCTTTTTGATGCTGAACTTCAGCACTCGAATATTATTTTGGAAATACTCACTCTCATTGATGAAGAGCTAAAAGAGCACATAAATTGTGGATAAGAAATACATTGTATATTCAGCAATATCAACATATATATATATATATATATATATATATATATATATAAAGATTTAGTTTACTGTTACATCTAATGTGCTAAACCTGAAGTATATAAGAAAAATAAGAAAGCATGTCAGACTGTGTACAGAGAACTACACATTAAATATATGTTCAGTATTACTGTAATCCTCTGTGTATAACACACACTTTTTTCATACTTTTTGGGGGTTTGCGGATTATACACCTCAACTAAAAGTGTCAATTTATTTTTAAAGAAAAATAAATTTGACAGCCACATATTTTATTGCTAAGACCATTGTTTTTTTAATAATTGTTTTACAAAGCCGCAATCACAGCTGAATCCTGCTTTTATTCTTTTTATTATTATTTTCATGTTGACCCTCCTGAACACCATGTAGAAGTGGATTAGGCTACCACGTGGCCTAATCCAAGATGGTGACAGGTCAGTTCAATGTCAAAATTATTTCAGTTATTTCTACAGTAAATCGGTCTTCAAGCTTAGAAATCTTTTACATTTAAACTAATTATAACTCCCCCTCATCGAGAAACACATAAATAGTTTGAACTTTATGATCTACTTAAAATTGCCATTAAAAAATATCGCTGTGATAAGGCTAATGCTGATAAAAGAATATCTACATTGCTATTTATAATACTGTAAACTTAATTGAACTGTGTTTATGGTTATTATAATAAATTACTTAATTTTCTAATTATGTTAGAAATGTCTAATATGTCTAATTATCTTTTATCACCTTTAATTACCAAATGATCAAAATTATATAAGAGCTGTGAACATAAATAAACTACCGTAAAAATCCGCGAAACATCATGACTTATATATGCATCATATTTCATTGATTAATGAAACAATAGAAATCACTGCTCCCAATTGAGACAAGTTTGTTTATTAATTATAACATCAAAGCAATTACGAATGGATATAAAAGGTTGTGACAAACAGCTTTTGATCTTTTTGCGGACCTCAGGAGCAAATTCTGTACCAGGCTGTCATACGCAGAGGGTGTACGTAATTACCGGGAAAATGGTGCGCAAGTCCGGCTGCAGATTTTCCCCCCAAACTAGGTTTTTTCTGACATTTTTCTTGTCAACAAGGGGTGAACGTTATACATCAATGCATGTTATACATGGAAGATAACGGTAAGTGTTAGATGTTTTATACACAGACCAATGCGTCAAACAGTACTACAGATAAAGGCATATATATATATATATATATATATATATATATATATATATATGTTTTAGCTTTTTAAGTCATCAACAGTGGAAAGCAAGGAATGCAAAAGGACAGATAAAACCCTTCACTCACCCGATTCAACAGATGGACACACAAAACATGTTAATTGACACCACGACTGTAATTACATATGATACAGCCTACCTTGTCATATTTTTCATTCAGAGCTGTCGTATTTAGAATGTATGGTGGAAATCCTATCATATCAACTACAGCATCAGCCTAAAGAGGAGCAAAAACAATAGCTTCAATACAAATAAGGAAGCATATACTGTAAAATGTTCATCTAAGAAAAAATATATTCTAGTATAATTAACTACTGTGACATCTAATTCAAGGAACAGCACACAGGCAGACAACTTTGTACATAATACTACGCACTGAGGTCCTGTTATCAAAATATTTAATCTATATGGACAAAACATTGTACCTTATCTGCTGCAGCACGTTTGGTTTCCTCATCCATCCATGTAATGTTGGCCAGATTCTTCTTGAATGCTTGCTTGATGTCGGAAATCATCTCCTCAGCCTGTGAGTATACATCAAACACATCGCCATAACCAATGTCTCTAGGACCTCACAACACAAGATACGTACATCAAATGGATATAAACAGTTAACGCTGGGATCAGCTTTGCCTCGTTTTAGAGAGAAAATTATAAATAAACAGAAACATTGCTAATGGATGCTGATTATTGATTAGGATAGATCAGTGGGAATTAAAGGCGGAAACACTGCCAATGGAGGTTGGTTAAAAGTTAGTATAGATCAACAGGGACTGATTCAGAAACATTTCCAAAGGCTAGATCAATGATTTTGAAACAATCTCATGGATTCTAATTACCAATCAGTATAATTGTGGAAACTTTGGTTGTAAAATATAGCCCGTAAATGGTGAATACAGTTTTTGTACATATCAACAGGAATTAAATCATTCCCAAATACTTTATTTTTAAAATAGAGTGAACAGGCCTAATATCTGATCTTATCATAGCTTTTCTTTCAATTCACAATTCAGAGTCTCATATATATTGCAATTATGAATAATGTTCCCTCAGGAAATACTAGACATTGAGAAATAATATATACACTTCAGTGGAAGTGAAGAAGGCACGATCAGTGAAATGAGTAGGAATAGAACAGTCTTCTTTATTGAATACTAAAAAACTAAATCAATTGAATAAAGTACATATTTACATGTTTATATATATTTGTGTGTGTGTGGGTGTATATATATATATATATATATATATATATATATATATATACACACATATATATATATATATATATATATATATATGTGTGTGTGTGTGTGTGTGTGTGTGCAGAGGTTTTAATAACAATTGATCGTGCGGTCTGGAATCAACAGATTCTAAGCTAGGTAGAAAACAGTAATAAGTTACATATCTTGTGATCAAAGAAATTGTCTAATGGTGATTTTCACAATATTATCATAGTTTTATTTCTGATGATGAGCTACTTTTGAGAAAGTGACTGACTTTTAGATACTCAATCCAAGGTGACTTCTAATATGTTTTTAATCAATATTCTTTGTTTGATGTACACACACCCATCATCATATGATGCAGGAAGATTTCCCCACTGAACATCCAACATCTTGAAATGTTTTTTATTTTTTAAATGACAAGGAAATACAATGCCAAAACATAAATATGCTATCCTTTCTTCAGGAAGGCATAAACTTAATGGTTGGCTATTGACAGAAGAAAACATATATGAACAGAAAACACGCACAGCTGTCTCCGAACCAACTGCTAATCAAATTGAAAGAAAGAGAAAATAGAAATAACTGATACTCCTTGTGTAAATCAGGAACACAAATCTAAGACAAAGACACCTAGAGCACACATGACATGTCTGAAGAATACAATTGTGTAAGTCAATATCTGAATGCTAAATCTGCTCTCTATCTGGTACATCTATTACACACAAGGCGCTTCAATCCTAAATGATTCAAATTCTGATTACGAGAAATTGCTTAGAAATGTTCACGAATTCGCAAAGAAGCCGAAATGTAGAAAAATGTTTATGAATCTGATTACACTGTACACGCTCTGTCAGTTAGCTATCTCCTTAATGCCACTCAGAAATTATGAACTGGGGATCCTACATAAGATTTTAACCTTATCTAAAATATTATATATATATCAGAAAAATGTTTTCAATATACTCTCATTTTCAACACTGTACTAGTTTCTGTAAATAATAAAAATTAAGCTCCTGGTTAATGTACTCCCGAGTCAAGAATGATAATAATCATTCTGAAGATATTTTCTTGGTGGAAATATATTTATCTAATGTTATGATTCAGCAGATGATAGATTTAGATAATACCTTGTTCTTGCTTTCTCCATGGAATGTTTTTCTAACAAACATGGCACCAACAGCAAAACCGAGGACAGAGTTTGTGTCTGAAGTACAATATCTCCATAGTTCCTCCTCACCACTAACACCTGCAAATATATATATATATATATATATATATATATAACTTAATTAAATGTAAGGTAAACAATTCTCTATGGTAAATGGTGTGTGTGTTTGAGAGTGTGTTTGTTTGTGTGCATGTATACACTTCATTTAATATTCCGTTCTCAATAAATACATATGAATATTTAGATGACAATAATAAATTTGTATACACTGACACTGAACACAATACCTGTAAGAATCTCAAGGAATTCTTTTCTGGCATTTTGGAATGGCTTTGAAAGGTAAGCAACTAATGGTCGGACAACGTTCCATATTAGGTAGTTATTTAATATGCTGAAATATAAGATGCTACCCTAAATGACAGATTGGAAGTAACCCAGTCAGCATAACTGTAGACAGTTTATAAAGTGGTATAGCAAACTGATAATAATTATATGATATGTTAATAAGTATGAATAACATTGCCCTCAGCCTAAGAAAAAGACAAAAAGTTGTCATTAAGTTGTCATAGCAATAATTATTTTACAATATACACTTTACATTTTGTCCTCTTCAGTTTTCTGCAAGTCAGTAAGCAAGTCAGTGAGTTTTTCAAGATACTCGGGTGCATAGGTGAGTATTTTCTCATCCTCGTCAACAACAACACAAGGAGTTGTAACATTCAACTGTGAGTTAATGTAATGTAGCCAGTCAAGCTGAAATTACAAAGCAACAGAAATGTTAATGTTATTTCTAATGTCACATATTATTTTACACCAGACATTAACTGATCATTTAACATTCTAAACATTTTAGACACAATCTTTATTCATGTAACTTTTCTGTATATTTTATTTCCATGGTTAACTTACACATAATCTAAAATAGAGCTTTCTGAATGGATAATTGGTTCCTCAGACAATTTATTAGTTTGTTCTTTGTTATAAATATTCAATACCAGGTACTCTATTCAAAAGGTGATTTTGATATATCTATAAACACATAATGTTTTCACACAGATATTTCTACATTTCCAAAGGTTATACAGGTTCTAAACAATTACTTCACCAGGAAATCTCTCTCTCCCTCCTACTCTTTCATCTTTGTTGTGGGTCTGCATGCATGTGTGTGTGTGTCATTGTGTGTGTTTGTGTGTGTGTGTGTGTGTGCATTATATATGCATATATATATATATATATATATATATATATATATATATATATATATATTAATATAGATAAACATGTGATCATTATATACTGGAGTAATTTGTATATTATCAATATCCAATTTGCTGCAACATGGGTCTCATTTTCAGACACAATCTCTATTAATCACAAATTTTTCATACTGTGTAAAATACAAGAAAAATGTGCAGTGAATGTTGCATAACTGAATTTTAACTTGAATGAAATAAATAATATGAGAAGTTGCTAGACCAATAAATATGCTAATCAAACAATATTTAGTTCTGCATCTATCACTTATCAGCTCATAATGAAGCCAGTTTACACTTCAGCAAATTCATTTTATGAAAGCAACAAATCTCATCTCACAGTTACACACTGACACCAGGAGAAATATTTTCATGGTTAAAAATCTTACAAATTTCAGCTAACTACATTTTAACACTATTTGAAAATAAATGGGTAAAATGGGTAATTAAATGGGTAATAATTTTTTTTCATGACAAATTTAACTGAAATTTAAAAAACATCTATAATTGAAAATTGTTATCATAAACAGATTTTCAAAAATGATATCTCTATTTAAATAATCACTTTGGGTATCTGAAGCCTGAGAACCAATATGGCCCAACTGTTAGGATTCATTCATAATCAGTCATATCATTATGTTTCTGATTATGTCGATGAGAGGTGATAACGGATTTGTGTGACCTTTAAAACAAAATTAACATTTATAAGGTTTTTTCTGGAAGGAGGAGAATATGGGAAGAGATAACTTGTAACATTGATAAAACGTGACACTTCCTGAACAGACATAAAAACACCCTCCTGCTGAATAATAACAACTATACAAAAGAGATGAAAGACAATATGATCACAGCATTTGTGCCACTTTTTTGGGCAGAAATCATTAATCTCATGCCGTGAAGGTGGCTTTCATGTTAGAAGATGGAACATTCCAAGCAGAATAATTCCCCCGTTGTATCCAATATGACAAGGCAGTTGGCCTTAACAGTATAACATGCCAGGTGTCAACTCGAGATATTAGATGGTGGGAGTTATGAGCCCCCTGAGAGACATAAGTACCATATAATATATTGCAATATACTTCTCATTATGCTGGTACTGATGCTTGTCAAATGAACAATTGTAGTGCATAGTAGACTTCACACACACACACACACCCACACACACACACACAGATGGGCACACACACATATATATGGGCACACACACACATGGGCACACACACACATGGGCACACACATCACACACACACACACACACACACACACACACAAAACAACACACAATAAAAGAACCAAATATAAACAAACACATACATACATATATACATACACACTGTCTAACAAACTGCTTCCACAGAGCAACAGGAATTCCCAATTACAAATTGCTAGAAGTCTTCAGAAACATGCAATATATCATTACTATTGTTAAGCTTAATATTGTTCAACAGAGCAAGATTTCAACATTTAATTTTAAATAGAGAAATGGTCTTTAGATCATCACTTGGGAAATTCTACTGGAAAGGAAAGTACACATCCAGCCAGTGTTTTAAGCTTTGGGGAATACAATGAAAACATCGACATCAAATAATATATGGGAAGCCATACTTACAAATGGAGCTAAGTTCTGTAATTCTCTGACAGTAATCTTGTGATAAAGTTTTTCATCATCTCTTCTGTCTTCCATTGGAGTTGTTATCTATCATAGTGAGAAATAGAGAAACTGGCAAATTTAACAGTGCAACATCTCTCTCTCTCTCTCTCTCTCTCTCACTCACTATCAATGTATTTATCTCTTTTTATCTCTGAAGGGTGTTTCCCTTCACCTCATTACCTTTGGAGGTCACTCAGTCCATTTAGCCTATCATCTGCACAAAAGTGGCTACATAATATTAAACATTAAAACATCTCTTAGTCTATCTCTTTATCTCTCTATCCATCCATCCATCCATCCATCCATCTTTCTATCAATCTTAATACAGAAATGAAGACATCCACAAACACATCATTAAATTATATAGAGGAATACAAACAAAAAAACCACACCCATAGGATCAACAAAACAGGTGTTTATAAAACAATTCCATTTCAATTCTGACATCCTCTGAATTTAGGGTTTATAATAGGCTAACTGTATATTTCTGCATGCTATAAAAGGTGGCTCAAAACAGACAACAATAAAGTCACTCATTCACCGAGATAGAAAAAATGCATCCATTCCTAATGACAACCAATGTAATACTCACATTAGCAAGTTTTTGCTCAAACTCAATAACTTTATACATCTGTTCTTTAGTCTCATTATAAGAACCACCAAGTAGCACACCAATGTCTGTCATATACTTCAAATATCCAGAGAGAGTCTACAGAATAATGAGACAATAATGACACTAACCCATAAATGTTAAATTAATTATAAAGTAATGATAACTGAAATACTCTCATAACTATGACTTAATATTTGTAACTTAATATTGGCTTATGCTATACTTTTAAGTAATCAATTAGAACTTATTGTCCAAAATCAAAGGGCTATCCACAAGTGATACAATATATGATCAGATGAAACATCTCAGAGACATAGGTTTCACTGCGATTCAATCCCCGACTTGGAGGTTTGTATCACAGTGCACCTCGATATAAGTGCCCAGTTAGACTGAATGAATACTTTATTAGAAAAATATATTTTTAAATTATATTTTATCCAGCTGTAGTGCTGATCTCACTATACACCATACCTTGTCTTCTTCAATGGTCTTGTTCAGGTATTGGTCCCTAGCCAGACCGAGACCACTCTCGTCGAACTGTAAGATATTATGTTCGGTGTCTTTCTCATCCTCACCAACTCCCATATAAAATAATGGGCCCATGCCATAGCTGTGTACCATTTCGATGAGTGACTGTATGTCAAAGTTGGCTATGTCCCATGAGCCCGTTCCTGGCGTCACCTGCCACCCACCCAGTGTTTTCAGCAGGCTAAGCAGTGGTTTCGCTCCCAGTGAGGCTATGGTTTTGTTTACATCCATGCACGAAGCAAATAAACTTTGGCCTTTTCTTCAGCATCCTCAATATGCTTTCTGTCCATAGGTAGCTCTAGAATAAATAAAGCCATATGAGGAAGGTACAATACAGTTTCAGAAATATAACTTCCTTGAGGGAAGGTTATCATTATCACAGAAGCCACAGTGGTGTATGAATGTTGGTGATAAGAGTATCCAGTGATTCGGAACTAACTTTTCATGCACACATCAGATGATTCAACCAAAAAATGTCTACTCAGGTGAAAGGGTTAATGAGTTAGCATAATTTAATGACACACTGACACAGAAAGATCATTTAGTGTCAGCACCTTTCAGTTACTGCATACAACATGCTGGGTTGGTTGATTGGTCTATTTAGCCATGTCCATATCTGGGACATAGGAGGTAGGGGCAACACCTTAGGGAAACAACCTACAAACACAGGTACTCATGAGTCAGATTCGAAACTCACAACTTCGAGGTTTACGATGTATTGTTCTAACCATTGTACTACTGACAGAGTGTCCTATGGTTGGGGTAGTGGGTCATCATCTGATTGCTTGAACAGTGATTATCGTGGATTCTGTGCTAAACAAAATGTTCCAACACGCTCCCAAGACAGTTGTGGGTCTTGCTGTCAGGATGAAGAGGTCACTTAGAAGACATTAATCTACAGAAGTGAAGGATTTCATTTCTGATAAAATCAAGACCTGTTGGTCAACTAACCGAGTTCGTTCTTGATGACCACTTGGTTTTGTTGATCCATCACACTAAATGTGCCCCATCTCGACTGACCAGATGGAATTGGATGTGCCTTTGTCCAACCACCACAGGCATACTGATAGAAATCATCGCATGGATCAGCTGTGGGATCCATAGAGTTGAGCACAGCACTGGCAACAGTCACACATGGTAAGGTTGTACAGAGATTTGTTTCTGGAAACAAAGTATTAATAACTGATTAATGAGAAAATTAAACCAGCTGATGTATCCTTAGGCTGGAAATAACACACACACAGAAACAACCCCCCACACACACTCTCTTTCCCTCTCTGTGTGTGATATTTTTTCATGTGTACATGTGTGTGCACACATGAAGGGATGTGTGTGTGTGTGTGTGTGTGTGAGATCAGGTATGTAAATATCTGTATAGTAAACTTTTGTCTCACACACACACAACACACACACACACACACACACAGAGAGAGAGAGAGAGAGAGAGAGAGAGAGAGAGAGAGAGAGAGAGTGTGTGTGTGTGTGTCATGATGATAATAACATAAACCAAATTAATTCTATAAAGCAATCCGCTCACTCTGTTTTTTCTCAGCAGGTGGCACTACTAGTCTTTGTGGCTTTTGTGTTCCAACAACAATACCCAGAATGATGACAACAACTGCCAACACAGCGCTCAGAGATAACAATAGCTTCTCGAGGATGGTACGTTTCTGCCAGAATGAGGCACCAGCCTTAAATGCTATGCTCGGGTCATAGGTAACTCCGGGAGGTGTGCCACCATTTGAGACATTGTCATCCTCCTCAAAGTTTGTGCGTTTGTATTTCTGACCAGACATCTGTAAAACATAGCAACACAAATGGGTTACAGAGTTGTGGAGAAAAGTCACATGGCAGAATAAAGTGGAACAAGGCAAAGTGGTAAATGTTGAGATGGAATGATTGTTAAAATAAGAAATATCTTTGTCTGTAACAGAATTGCAGTCAGTAGCTCAGCACACAATGTGCTTATCCCATTAAACTGTAATAATCATTACTTTTTAAACACTGCAATTAAATCCAAATAAATCTCAATCATAAATAGACAAACATGCTGCAGTAACAATTGGTCTAAATCAATAACTGAGCCACGCGGCTGTATATCTTAGGCCAGACCAAAGCTAACATTGATCATCTATAAAATAGCTCAGATATACGTCGTTCTGATCTTTGTAAAAAATGAGAGACGGGAAAACCAAAGAACATCCCACAATTGTAGCAACATGATCCCAACAACCACAAATGACAAAACTATTGATCTCAATCAGCATGTTTCATCTCCTCAAGTTTCACCACGTGTACCCAAGCAGGCTCTTAGCCTAACATAGAACACGGTTATACGTTATACCCATCGGCTGTGCATCTGCTGGATAAAAGATGGTTTCTGAATTGAATGAGTTGAATAAAGGGCTCATCACCTCCTCAGTGCATACAACTATTATAAACAACCCTCATATGGAATCTCACAGTGAAGATATTAAATAATTGTTTTAATAAATGCTGCCAAGGTAACAGCTCTAGAAAAAATTAAGGAAAGTAAATGTTAAAATTCAATAACAAAATAACTAGTACTTCATCACATCCCATGTAGCCGTAATCCTCAAATCTCTGTCTTTTGATGGACAAAATAAAGACCAGTAGTCTTTTTAATTTCCTCAACACTACATAGGTATTAGCAATACCTGAACCAACCCTAAAATACCATCTGTTTTAAGGACTATTTTAGGTGGTACCAGAAATATGAGATTAAGATGGGCTTTACTATGCATGGACGCTAGAAAATAATGAATGTCTGAGCCCAATAAAGCATGCAAGAGAAGCAGATGGCAGCTAGCCAAGCGTTAACAATTATAAACATGAGGCAAATATTGTACAATTTCTATTATAATGGATGGATGGAAGTAATGCAAATTGTTTTATATGAATGTATTAATTTTTGAAGATTTGTGTGAGTGTGTGTGTGGGGGGGGGATTATAGTAAAAATTCAGTGCACACGTTAAAACCATTTCTGTTAGCTACTACTCCTTGGCTTTAAAATCTGTTTCCCGTTTCCTTCCTAACTATCTTCATTGTTATGTCACATATGTTCATGTCATTTTAAAACAAGATTATTCCCCAAACTACCAAAACTCACTACAACGTCTAGAGCCAGAAACATAATCCCGTGTTTTTAAGCTATTTAGTAGAATCAGAACAAATATAGAACAGCTTTTTTAAAATTGAAATGAATATTAAAAGTGGAAAACATAACAATTAGTCCTCTCAAAAGGAAATTGAGTTGAGCTATGTGTCAAATATGGGTCTCAATCATGAAATTACAATACTTTTGATGACGATAATTTCTTATTTTCAGCTCATGCAGCTGAATTAAACAGCACAAATAAACAATTCAGTAGCATGATTTGAGATACAGAATAATAGTTCTAACCCTAACAAGAGACCACTCGTCACAACAACACGGTATCAGAAATTTATAATGAAGCAATTACTCAGGATTCCAGAGTCAGGAAACAATGCGTTATTATTGACTAGGGTTTATTATGCTTGTGCTGCTGTTCCTATTTCGACCACGCCTCGCTGCGCCAACATGACAAAGCTGATAAATAAAGCACGTTTGTTTCACTATATTGATGATGCTCATACCCAACAGCTTTATTACTATTTAATAACTTGCTCAGAGAGAGTCATCCGATGGTCATAAGCCTCATTCTGGGAAGGATAACATGGGCGAGTCATCCAT
Organism: Paralvinella palmiformis; assembly: GCA_025642065.1. Taxonomy (NCBI): domain Eukaryota; kingdom Metazoa; phylum Annelida; class Polychaeta; order Terebellida; family Alvinellidae; genus Paralvinella; species Paralvinella palmiformis. Next base: position 259,894 of record JAODUP010000477.1, read on the forward strand.
CATGTTACTGGTTATGGGACGTATGGGACACGTACGTATGAAGGAGGGACGGATACTACTACAGATGTCATAACTCCAGCATTTCATTCATCACCACTGCAGTTATCAGCTCTGTGAATCAGCACAGAGGACAACGTGTAAATGTTTACATGTTTCTTTCATGTTTATGGCTGCGACATCAATAGTGTGCTGGACATTCTAGTATACTCCAGAGATACTTCATTGTTTCTTCCCAGCGACTGATGCTGTGTAGAATCAAAACAAATATAGAACTCTATACACCATCTCAGCTCACACAAGGGTATGTCCAGTCAGCCTTTTGTGAAGGAAATTATTTTCTTACAATTCATAATTTATTTCAGGTTTTTGTTTACAGCACAGTAGATGTGTAGTAGATGAAACAATAAGATAACATGATAAACATCTGTGTTAATGGGATTTTAATTTGGTACCAACAGAAAAGCGTAAAATAATATTAAATATATCAAACAAATTTACCACAATTTGACTCAAACTTAGGACTGACCCTTGGTTAAGCCTCTATCAACTTCGTTAAATTAGCTATAACGTCAGTGATGACACTTAACACCCAGTTAATGATTTATGCAAACAATAGCAGTCACTCAATGGAGAAGTAAGCCTGCTCATGGGGAAACCTTAGATGTTAGATGTTCACTCAATGGATAAATGTGAATGTCACAATTGTAAGTTCATTCACTGAACAAACATGTCAACATCAGATGTAAGATATTAATTCACTGGATTACTGTCAATTTCAGATAACAGATATTCAATAACTGGACTATTGAGTAGAAGAGAATTGGTGAATTAGGACTATCCACAAGAATGTTTTTAAAGTGCTAAAAATGATTAATATTTATAAAATACCTGATATGAGAAGGAATGATATTAACTTTTACAATAATGTGCTAAAATCATAAAATAGATTTAAAAATAAATAGAAATAACATAAATTAAGCAGAAATAAACACTAACAATCAGAATCTTTGGTGAACATTAAGATGAGCTGTAGACCATGTCATTTAGACTGTTAGTTCGACCATATCACAAAAGTGAAAAGAAAGTATTTAAAATATAGTTGTTACATTGTAATTTTGCACCATTCAGAATGAACACATGATTTAAATGAAAACCCCTTAAAGTAGTAAATCAGCTAAGGTGTAAAAAGTCAGTTGTTCTTTATTTTTAATTCTACTGAAGAAACACCGAAGGACAAATAAAACCATGATGTGATTTGGAGAATTAAATCACAGAATGAAAGGTGAGTGGTTTCCAGTAAAATGAGGATCTATTTGAATGAGATGGTTAACTGTTGATTATTTGAAAGTGGTATAAGGCCAGAGAACAGACAAAAATAACAACTTATATAGGTCTGTACATAATAAAGAAAAAATATATTAATGATATTAATAATATTAATATATTATTATTTGTTCTACCATGAGTATTTGAAAGACACTGCATAGTAAAAATTCAATATGGCTGCATTACAAATGTTAGTTAAAACTATAAATTATTTATCCAAATTAAATCTACCTCTAACAAACAAGTATATCCAAAAATAGAAGGTTTAAACTCACTAATATCTCTGTCAGCCCATTCCACAGAGTGTGGCTTCCAACACTAAAGTTACTTAGAATAGATATAACACAGGCAGTTGTATTGGTGGCTGACGGGAAAACCTAGGATTCTAGGATGGCTTTTTGAAGAACAAGAGATCATGTATATATATATATATATATATATATATATATATATATATATATACACAAGGAGTCTTGTGCTTACAGTAGCAGTGTGAAATCTCAGTTAATTGTAATGGAATGCTAGATTCAGAGTATGAACGTAAACTTTAAATCCAACTAATTTCTTATATTAAACTGAAAGTAATAAATCTAAAATTCTTTGTAAACAAATAAAGAGAGTAAAAAAATCATTCTTAAGAGGCCATGTAGGGTCTCATCTTTATAATTACCAGTAATGGAAGAAAGCTGATGGGGAAGGAATCTTTTTGCTGGTCGGTTAAGACAGGTCACCATGGGAACAATCTCTGATGGATATATCATTATCATTTGAAGCCTTCCTCTAGTAATTTATCACTGATTATGGGTAGACTGTTTCGTTATGAAGCTCCGTATTTCTCTAATTGACAGTAACCTGGGCTGATTTATATTAATTATGGTAAATGACCCTCATCAAACAATAGACTGTTACCATCTAACTTAAGAATGGAAGCCCGACAACAAATACAGCTGAATCAGATAATGTCTGTAATAAGATTATAACAAAATCTCTCCATCTGAGCACTACTTTAAATTAACTGAGATGTGGAAGACATTATAAATAGTATACACAGTTCAAATCAGTTTTGAAGAAAAAAAAACGTATTAGAATTTTTAATAGTTGTAATACTGTTTGCTTTCTCACAGTTGTTACACCATTCACTGTATGATACAGTGCTGTCTAAGTAAAAACCCTGTTCTAAACAATCCGTTATGCCTCGTAATTTGATACTTCAGCAACTTCCTAATTTTTGTATTGTCTAAGTCTAACAGTGTGGCATAAATTACAGATTCAATTTATGAAAATATTATATTGAATCTTAAAACTACTAGAGAATAAAGTACAATGTCTGGGTTAGTTAAATAAAAATCAAACACCATGATATAAATACAAATATCCCTCATCATCTGTCTTAACACACACACACACACACACACACACCGGCTTAACTACGGCTCGTATAATTAAAGTATTAAAACTGACGATCTTTAGTTGGCAACAATGACTTAATCATAATGAGTGCCTTCTGTCTGTATTACAGCCACATAAAAACTACCAAAATAAATAATCTCATTCAGATAACGGATAATATCACAAAGATAATGTAAGCTTCTTTTAAAAATTTAATGATACTCTGTTTTCCTCTTCAACCAGGATTATTGTTACAACAAAGAGATCTGATAGCACAGTCGGGAGAGTTGAGAGACAGTAATCCAGAAATCTTGGGTTCCAGTTAATCGTCACTGCCATTTTAAGTTCAGTCAGCCTACGGATGTCCCGGCCCACTAGGCTTTAAATAATAATGGATACCCCCAGGGTTGCTGAGTTGTAGGAATGCTGATACTAGCCAGCGAAATATTGTCAAAATATTCTCATATGAACAATAAGCACCACTCTACTGTTAGAAATTGTGTATGTGTGCCTGCGTGTGGATGTGTGAAAGTTGTTACAGTATCTAGAACACAGTATCAGAACACCTCTAGCTCAGTCAGTAACACAGTGTCATACCAAATTGAGGTTGTGGGATTACAATCCAGTATTGGCTGTAAAAATGAGATAGTCATTTCTACAACAGGTAGCTTCTTGGCAATATGTCGTACGTGTGGCCAGCAATGTGGCTAAATAGCACAAACTTCTGTACTGGAAGACTAGATGATAAATGCATAGAAAATATTCTGCATAATAAACATATCAATCTGCTCAGAACCAAAAAGTCGTTTTCTGAAGAAAGTGAAAAACACTGGGAGCCCCACAGTGTTTTTTCATTATCTTAATAAATTGACTTTTTGTGCTCAAGTTTAGCGTCATTTTAATTAAATTATTATCACAGTGCCAGGCTACCTTTTTTAGAGATTATTAATACTAAAAACTATTCGCTACAATAAACACATTTCTACATTATATTAGCAACCTGTGGCATCCCTTATTAATATTACACATGGGATAAATGGAGAGATAAACTCATATGATATTCATGATATATTAACAGAATACAACGATTTATTTGTAACGTGCTGCTTATCTATTACTAAATATTGTAATAACTTTGACATTTTGCATTGTGTCATATTCATATAGGGAACATACAACATTTAAAGCTTCCCACCCAAAATGCAATACATTTTCCAAAATATTTAACCAAACCAAGTGTTTCAATGTGAAAGTTTTTTTTCTTCTCCATTATACCTCATTTTACGTCAAAATAATGTTGATAATATGGTTATTTCGGCTCATTTAAGGCAGTGCATTAACACTGCATCATCTGTACCACCGGACACAGACAATGTTAAGCCATTAAGTTACAGCATTCAGGATTGGTAATCTCAGTGTAATGCTTTTACATTTTATGATAAGCCTAACAACAATGGTTTAGAAAGACCAATCGGTGTGTTGGCAGTTTCGTGTTGAGCAAGACAGTATTGTTTTGTGCCGAATGCTGGCAACCAAATGGAATTTCATTACATGTTAAATGAAGCCGAATTTAGCGAATATAGCCCGAGTGAAGAAGGACCGGGGAGGTTTTAGTATCCACCACATGCGTACACCAGTATCTGACTGCTATATAAATAAATACTACAGTAAAGGCAGTGCTTCCATTCACTACTTACGCTAACAGTTCACCTGTTGTAAAGGATCAACAAGAATTCTAATCTTTACAATTCACTGGTCTACTGTGGTCAAGAAACAAAACCTATCTCAAAAGATCACCCATTAACCTAAGAACCTGATGAGATATGTCATGGAAAGATTTCTTAATACATGAAATATATAATTAATGCTTATATTAAATACAAATTATTCTGACCAATTGGACACATTAAATGTTTATTGCAATCATGACAATTAAGTTGCCATAATATGGAACACAGGCACGCCGAACACCAATTATTGGCCACAGCAATGGGAATTTTGTGCTCTGATAAAGCAGTGATATCAAGTTAAATGGTGTGGGTAGTTTTTGATTGTATCACAGAACATAACTGACCGTATCGACTATCGCCACCAAAACCCAAATACATGGAGCAAACAAAACAGGCTAGAAAATGTCCGAAGAAAAAAAACAATTCTGCTTCACAGCAGAGTAATTTCGTTACCACACTTTACAAAGAAACGCCTCCTACCATCAATAACTAAGTTAGCAGCCATGACAAATTTACAGGGCCACGCTGCACACTGAGCAGATCTTTGTCAAAGAACTGTCTCCGTTTCTGCCTTGTTCCACTCAGGAAATGATTGATCCCAAATAAAACAGTCCCGTGAACGTCATGTATAGGAAAACACCGAGAAAATATTACACAACTGTTGCCACTGGTGATATATCAATATAAAGCATTGTATCATAATGATATGGCATTAACGGTCTGTGGATCGTTATAAATTTACACCAGCCCAAGTCAACAGGATACTGAACTCCACATAAATAACAAAAGGAAATAACCTTATCATTCATTTTCTGATAATATACGGATAGCTTAGAAATGGCAATTCTGTCAAACTAATTTAACCCTTTACACGTGTGGCATCAACGGGTCGATTGTGATAAATATTCCTATAATAATCCAGGCGACCTTAATACTATATTATGATAACCAAATTATCTAAACTGACAACAGATTAACAATAGAATCGAATTGTGTCTATCTGTACATTATGGATGAATGGATTTCTTTTGTTCCACAACCTATGGTCATGAAACGGGGATAACACACAAAAGTATGAACACTTATTTCCAGTGTGGTCCTTTTATTGAGTGACTGTTCATATCTCCCCAAACCCACAACTCGCAGGGGAGCAGTATGGAAATATCCCTGGGGTAGTCTGACTGCCAGAGTGTATTATAACTGAAGACTGCATCACCATTATACGTGGTCGGCCACCCAACGATGTTGAGCCGAGAAATTAAACCCCGGAAAACTGTTTCGACCTTTTAATGAGATCAAACCGGTGATCCTCGGTGGTTAAGGATTAAATCCAATCATCCAAAGTACAACGCGCCCATTACCATTAGACAACTAGAGCTCGATACTCAGTTTTTGTTGTACACCAATTTTAAGAAAGTACACCAACTGATCAAACATCTATTAATATAAGTTTTGCCATCAAATGAAATTTTACATGGTTCTTTTCTGAATTTAGAACTGCTCACGCGCTTGCTTAATATTAAACTTGAATTTAAATGGCCGGCCAATTTACATGTCCGTTTACTGAGCTGTACAATTTACGTGAGTATTCTGCTCCAAGCTGCCAACTACGGATGTCTAATCATTGATAATGTATCTCATTTAACCAGAAAACAACTTACGGCTCGGAGAGGAAACTGACGTGTCCTCACATTGTTAGCCCACTACTCCATTGTTCAGCTGCCCATAGATCGATTAACGAGAGAAAACAATATAATAATATTAATATTTATTATTTATTTATTATTAAAATGTATATGATCACTGAACTCTAGACAGATATGACAATGGCACACATTTCATTATAATAATAGGAACATTGACCAGTATCTGCAGGAAAAGAATAAGATTCTCCCGTCTGATTGTTTATTGATCATTTTAAGGCTTCATTGTAGGTCACGTTCATTCAGCAACAACGACATTAATTCGTTCTTTTGGACATATACTGGCCTAGTTTTTATTTATAACATAAATATTCATTTGTATGGATGGACGTACCAAGTTCACAATCTATTTTATCAAAACTACTGCATTATTCCCCAACTGCAGGTTTCCTGCAGTATACGTTTCGCGGACTGAATTTATGTGAATGCGTGGAATCTGGTCGGAACCAAAAATACGATGAAACTATAGATTCAGTCCAGCTAACGTATTCAGGATGTTGCGTGTTAATTCTGGGAGATTAGTGCTACATTTTTTGTTAGTTCCAGTTTAATAAGTTAAATTGATTTACTCTACATAGACATTAGCCTGGCCATCCCTACGGCACGGAGGATCCCGTTCTAGTGTCCTTCAGTCTTCAGTGTTTGTAGTTATGTGGTGATGGCACTGACATAGCGTCGTACGCTCAAGACATATTACCCATTGCTGCTCAACCACTTTATCTAGGTCAACTATGCCATGGTTATCTGGATCGTGACAGGCCAAAAGCTAGAGCTGTAGACAAGAGAACGATGTCCCGGGTTTGAATCACGATTCACTGGACAAGCCAAAGGAGAACCTGTTATGAATCCAGAAAGGCGAATCCATGCCAGGATCAGAGATTGATCTTTGGCTAAGATTGTCACCAAATATCAGAGCAATATTACCGGGAATATATATAGTTGGTGGAGTTGACAAAATCAACTTCCTGATGTCTTGTATATGTAAATTGTTCACAACCTCGAGATAAAACTTGGAATTACGCAAATACATTTTTAAGATCGTTCTAATTTTTATAGACTTTAATTGTTACGTGTTAAGTACATCAATGCAAAGAAGAGTGACTTCGTAAAAAGTTTATGTTGGACAAGTTAATATTTTGTTGGGCAAGAGATGATCAGACTCACCTGCTCCAGGCTAATTGGCTTGAGATATAATTAATAATTTTATGGCATTAATTTCAATGCTCAGGTTTCAGAACACAACTGATAACTCATTTCACTTCTTCTATTTTTAGCTGTGGATTAAAGCTGCTGGCGCCATATCCGAGATGATTTATATGTGAAGGTGCTCATCCTTTTATTTAGGTCAGCTGTGGCAACGTGACCTTCAGGTCTCAAATACCCAGGGGCAATGGTCATCACTGGTGGCTATAGCGCGGCAACGGTCTACTTTACTTGAAGCGCTCAGGTTGCTGAGAGTGTATGAATGATGGCGTGGTCTATTGTTTGGATGTGTGAAGCACATACTTGGTTAAGAAAGGCCTCTATTGTGCTGGCTTTGTGGCTACAGGCAGCGTCCACTAGTGGTCTGTATTTTGCTGCTATAAAACATGTTATAGTATTATAGCAAATCTAAAATGAAGGATGAAATACCCCTCAAACTAGCAGGTTGGGGAGTATATATACATTCTGTGGGGGGGGGTCTGTTGTCAAAGGTTTTATCACTTTGGTCATGGTGATGCTAACTCTAAACAAAATATTGAAAAGCATGGAATCTGTATACTGACAGTAACAGAGAACACAGAATAATCCAATAATACCAGATAACACATAACAGTCCACCATTACCAGATAACACATAACAATCCACCAATACCAGATAACATATAACAGTCCACCAATACCAGATAACTTATAACAGTCCACCAATACCAGATAACATATAACAGTCCACCAATACCAGATAACATATAACAATCCACCAATACCAGATAACATATAACAATCCACCAATACCAGATAACATATAACAGTCCTCCAATACCAGATAACACAGAATATGTGCACCAATATCAAAAAAAGTTAATAGGATGTCCTTGGAAATGGGAACATATCTCTTTACAAGTTTATTCATCATCTGCGTTATTAAATATTAAACTTCACATTAGTCCTGACCAAATTTATAGACCTGTGCAGTCTGATGCAACTCCCCTGCAGACCGTTACCCATTCCAGATGGCAGTCAGTTAAAGAGACATAAACCACAATCATCTATATTGTCCAATCAAACGGACAATTACGGACAAATCAGCCAGTGAGTCAGTAGGCTTGAAACCGAGAACATCCGACATTCCAATCTGTCACACAATGCACACAGCTCGTAGCATGCATCAGTGAAGGTTAAGATGTAGTTAGAACAGCGGGGGGGGGTTACTTGGCATTTTTGGTGGCACTTCGTGGCCATCTATTGCGTTTATTGTGACATCTAAAGTCACGCCCCTTACATATGGCTCACTCTGACTACAGACGGCGAGCTGTGACTGTACCGATGTTAAAAAGGCCTCAGAAGGGATCAGACTCGTGTAGGGGATCAAGCGGAAGGATTGGGCTTTGAGAGGGGATCAGCCTCACGGAGAAGCCAAGCTTATAGAAATGGCAAGGCTCGTGGACGGGATCAGCATCGTAGAGCGGACTTTGGGCTTGTAATAATAATAAATAGTCGGTGTAATGCCATGTTCTATTTCAGCATTGTAAAGGTGCCACTGATCAAAGATAAAAGCGAGCTCAACCTGATATGATTGAAGGAATCAGGCCCGTAGAAAGCTAAATATATCAGCTGTCAACTATAATAGCCATTGAAGGCTGGCTAGCCATTTCTCTATTTAGCAGCAGACAACATCATTCATACCACATCTAAGCCGACATCTAGCCAATTAAGGAAAGATGTAGCAGCGATCACATCATATTTCACACATCCAGCCATTACATTCATGATATCATCGTTAGCAGTCGCAAAAGTATGACAGGATGAATGGACCATCAGGGAAAGACATCCTCAAGTCAGATTCGCATTGTGTTGGGAGTTGGCGACGTCTTGTGAGACAGTAACAGCCCTCTACATAACACTGACGCAGGTGAAATGTTCAAATTTGGTAATTAAAACTACTTTCATTGTGAGTGGCCCTTTCTCTCTACTCCTGGTACAAACTAATGGACACTTATTGTGAGTGCTCTCCTACAGTCTGGTACAAACTGTGTACTATGTTCAGATTGTCACCAAATATCAGAGCAACATTACCGGGAATATATATAGTTGGTGGAGTTGACAAAATCAACTTCCTGATGTCTTGTATATGTAAATTGTACACAACCTTGAGATAAAACTTGGAATTACGCAAATACATTTTTAAGGTCGTTCTTATTTTTATAGACTTTAATTGTTACGAGTTAAGTACATCAATGCAAAGAAGAGTGACTTCATAAAAAGTTTATGTTGGACAAGTTAATATTTTGTTGGGCTCACCTGCTCCAGGCTAATTGGCTTGAGATATAATTAATCATTTTATGGCATTAATTTCAATGCTCAGGTTTCAGAACACAACTGATAACTCATTTCACTTCTTCTATTTTTAGCTGTGGATTAAAGCTGCTGGCGCCATATCCGAGATGATTTATATGTGAAGGTGCTCATCCTTTTATTTAGGTCAGCTGTGGCAACGTGACCTTCAGGTCTCAAATACCCAGGGGCAATGGTCATCACTGGTGGCTATAGCGCGGCAACGGTCTACTTTACTTGAAGCGCTCAGGTTGCTGAGAGTGTATGAATGATGGCGTGGTCTATTGTTTGGATGTGTGAAGCACATACTTGGTTAAGAAAGGCCTCTATTGTGTTGGCTTTGTGGCTACAGGCAGCGTCCACTAGTGGTCTGTATTTTGCTGCTATAAAACATGTTATAGTATTATAGCAAATCTAAAATGAAGGATGAAATACCCCTCAAACTAGCAGGTTGGGGAGTATATATACATTCTGTGGGGGGGGGGGGTCTGTTGTCAAAGGTTTTATCACTTTGGTCATGGTGATGCTAACTCTAAACAAAATATTGAAAAGCATGGAATCTGTATACTGACAGTAACAGAGAACACAGAATAATCCAATAATACCAGATAACACATAACAGTCCACCATTACCAGATAACACATAACAGTCCACCAATACCAGATAACACATAACAGTCCACCAATACCAGATAACACATAACAGTCCACCAATACCATATAACATATAACAGTCCACCAATACCAGATAACACATAACAGTCCACCAATACCATATAACTTATAACAATCCACCAATACCAGATAACATATAACAGTCCACCAATACCAGATAACATATAACAGTCCACCAATACCAGATAACTTATAACAGTCCACCAATACCAGATAACACATAACAGTCCACCAATACCATATAACTTATAACAATCCACCAATACCAGATAACTTATAACAATCCACCAATACAGATAACTTATAACAGTCCACCAATACCAGATAACATATAACAGTCCACCAATACCAGATAACTTATAACAGTCCACCAATACCAGATAACATATAACAGTCCACCAATACCAGATAACATATAACAGTCCACCAATACCATATAACATATAACAGTCCACCAATACCAGATAACTTATAACAGTCCACCAATACCAGATAACATATAACAGTCCACCAATACCAGATAACATATAACAGTCCACCAATACCAGATAACTTATAACAGTCCACCAATACCAGATAACATATAACAGTCCACCAATACCAGATAACATATAACAGTCCACCAATACCAGATAACACATAACAGTTCACCAATATCAGATAACTTATAACAGTCCACCAATACCAGATAACTTATAACAGTCCACCAATACCAGATAACTTATAACAATCCACCAATACCATATAACATATAACAGTCCACCAATACCATATAACATATAACAGTCCACCAATACCAGATAACTTATAACAGTCCACCAATACAGATAACTTATAACAGTCCACCAATACAGATAACTTATAACAGTCCACCAATACCATATAACATATAACAGTCCACCAATACCAGATAACATATAACAGTCCACCAATACCAGATAACATATAACAGTCCACCAATACAGATAACATATAACAGTCCACCAATACCATATAACATATAACAGTCCACCAATACCAGATAACACATAACAGTCCACCAATACCAGATAACTTATAACAGTCCACCAATACCAGATAACACAGAACATGTGCACCAATATCAAAAAAAGTTAATAGGATGTCCTTGGAAATGGGAACATATCTCTTTACAAGTTTATTCATCATCTGCGTTATTAAATATTAAACTTCACATTAGTCTTGACCAAATTTATAGACCTGTGCAGTCTGATGCAACTCCCCTGCAGACCGTTACCCATTCCAGATGGCAGTCAGTTAAAGAGACATAAACCACAATCATCTATATTGTCCAATCAAACAGACAATTACGGACAAATCAGCCAGAGATCAGCCAGAAAGTCAGTAGGCTTGAAACCGAGAACATCCGCATCCGACATTCCAATATGTCACACAATGCACACAGCTCGTAGCATGCATCACTGAAGGTTAAGATGTAGTTAGAACAGCGGGGGGGGGGGGGGGGGTTTACTTGGCATTTTGGGTGGCACTTCGTGGCCATCTATTGCGTTTATTGTGACATCTAAAGTCACGCCCCTTACATATGGCTCACTCTGACTACAGACGGCGAGCTGTGACTGTACCGATGTTAAAAAGGCCTCAGAAGGGATCAGACTCGTGTAGGGGATCAAGCGGAAGGATTGGGCTTTGAGAGGGGATCAGCCTCACGGAGAAGCCAAGCTTATAGAAATGGCAAGGCTCGTGGACGGGATCAGCATCGTAGAGCGGACTTTGGGCTTGTAATAATACTAAATAGTCGGTGTAATGCCATGTTCTATTTCAGCATTGTAAAGGTGCCACTGATCAAAGATAAAAGCGAGCTCAACCTGATATGATTGAAGGAATCAGGCCCGTAGAAAGCTAAATATATCAGCTGTCAACTATAATAGCCATTGAAGGCTGGCTAGCCATTTCTCTATTTAGCAGCAGACAACATCATTCATACCACATCTAAGCCGACATCTAGCCAATTAAGGAAAGATGTAGCAGCGATCACATCATATTTCACACATCCAGCCATTACATTCATGATATCATCGTTAGCAGTCGCAAAAGTATGACAGGATGAATGGACCATCAGGGAAAGACATCCTCAAGTCAGATTCGCATTGTGTTGGGAGTTGGCGACGTCTTGTGAGACAGTAACAGCCCTCTACATAACACTGACGCAGGTGGAATGTTCAAATTTGGTAATTAAAACTACTTTCATTGTGAGTGGCCCTTTCTCTCTACTCCTGGTACAAACTAATGGACACTTATTGTGAGTGCTCTCCTACAGTCTGGTACAAACTGTGTACTATGTTCACTTTGTGCTCTCACTCTCTCTCCCCTCTAAGTTTTTTCATTGCAACTTGTTAGAGTATATGGATGGCCTTTGATGTTCCTCCGACTTATTCCTACAATAACTACAGCCTTCACATGATCCTGTGTTATCATATCACCATTGGACAAAAATTCAGTTTGTATGCTCTCACCTCAGAATACCCTTTTTAATCATCTCCAGTAACAAACACCTAGGTTGAACAAAGAACTGTATTACCTTTACATAAAGCCACTAAGTGTGGGACCACTAACCATCTCAGTTAGTCTAATAATTGTCACACAGCTCTTAATAAACCAATTATAATAATCCTGTTACTGATTATTCCACTGGTAATTTATACTTAACGAGGCACAGTAATGGAGACATGGATAAAGGGATAGTTTTGCAGCTAGGAAGTTCATCATCATCATCATCATCATCACACAGATACTATACAACTCAGTTTATATGAATAACACACACTAAACCCCTTACCCCTCCCAGTGAGGTATCCTGTTAACAGTCTCCTTACTGACAATGTTAATACTTTGTACCGAGCTTGTTTAGTCCATAATTTATACAGCCCTCTAAAAGTAAAACTCTTTTATTTTGGCTACAAATACATTGGAAAAGTCTTTAAAATGTTCCAATTACCACTGAAATGCTGGAAATAATGATGTTTCTGGAATCCATCAATTTAGACATCCACTGAATTCTCAGGCGACTGATTTTGTTCTCTGACATGATAGGTCGCCACCGAAAGCCCAAGAAAATGAAATTTTTACCTTGTAAAATCTACACATTTTTTACATAATATTCTTTGGTAAACAGAGAAAAACAATTTACTGCATTTGTTTGTAGCCTGGTAGTCTGACACCCATGTGTCTCCCTCCATCCACACAGTTGTAATTCAGTAACTGGCAGAGATGTAAATTGCAGTGTTAGAATGCACTGGTCCATAAAACAGTACGCTGTAGATCCCGGTGTGAGAGAGAACAGGTGGGTCATGAAAGCTTGACTGGCGCCCGGTGAAATGTTCTGCTGATCAGTGGTCAGAAAGAGAAATCATTACAGCAAGACTACAGCCACAATTTAAGGCAAATAATATTTTATTAATGGTTAAAAGACAATTCCACTAAAACTTTCATTTGTTAGCCGAGCACACACAAACCAAATTAGTAACATATTGTTAATCCATCAATATATAAATATGTACATAGATTAAAATCATCATAATAAGCAGGGATCAGCAGGTTTGAAGACAAATAATAAAAATAAACAATTAATCGAAAAATTACACTTCATCTGTGAATGACCTCAAGAATTAATACAATTTAGTGATGTAAAAATATTTAAATAAAATACTGTCTTACAGTTTCTTTTGTGTATTAATGATGGGTTAAATGGTCTCCAAATATAGTGAGACAGATGAAACACCTTTTTGACATAGACCAACAGCTTAAGGCACTGAACCCAGGTGCTACAGATATGTGGTCAACCTCACTATTATATGTGTACATGTATAATATAAATGTTTTAATATAGTTCTCATGATAACGAATTTTCTAACTGGTAATAATAAATATTTTATAAATATAGAAATTCAAGATGATTGACCCTGTTCTCTTATTTGGTAGGAAACACCCTCTATGTTTAAAACTGACTTGATGGTAGCTGACAATATTCAAGGTATAATTTTAGCATGTATCATCACATTAACCTCCTTCAGAAAAACATCTTTTGTAATGCACATCCACATTAGTTATGGAGCTTAAATAAACAAAAATAATATTTGCTTCTTTTCTTCCAAGCAAATGTGGCCAGGATCAATAAGCAAAATTTATTAATATTTGATGCTAAAATGAGGGTTACTTTGAGTACACATTAATAGATGTGAAAATGTGTTTCTGTAATTTAGCGCAATTTCTCAGTTAATCAAACCTCTACATCAACAGCATATGTGGGAAATCGCACAAACATATTCAATTTAACAAGACGCACCCATTAGTGTCTCTTCAGTTCTATTTACTAACCTGACTGAGATCTGAGATATAGGAATAATTATAAAAGCGATCAATTATATTTGGATGATATCCAAAATCAGCTCATCACATTCCAGTATGTAGACATTTAGCTAGATATCAGCCAAACGCATTAGACAATGTACGAGACCATTAGGCCACACGATGACAAAGTAATGCATGACCTCGAAGATAACCTTCAAAGTAATAAAACCTAATTTCGTCATATCGACTGTGGCCTCTGCTGAAAACTTTAGCCGAAATATTAACATCTTATTCCCGTTCATGATGTTAATATATTGAAAGATAACCTACGATATCCATGAGAGTATACCTTTAATTGGACAGGACCAAAATAATGTTGAACCAGACTTCATCAGTCCATGTACACATCAGTCCATTTACATCTTGACATCTATCAGGACCTGAGTGAGCAGACCTGGAGTAACCTTTTCTGATGATATGAACGAGTTGAAGATAATACCTGTTGTCTTTCTCCTTTACATATTCATAAAGTCTTTTGGCGTTATGGTACATCGGATGACAAGAATCCCCGGGTGAATCTCCAAAGAGACGAATACAGCAACAACGATGTCACATGATTTCAGGGACGTCATGGACCTGGTAGTCTTCTGTACAGAAACAAAGCGGCATGCATGTCAGCTGCCATAAAACAGGAGAGAGATATCTGTCAACAGACAGGAAATACGGATATCACACAATGTTATGATAAAGCATATAACGTCCCACCTTGTGATAAGCCATCTCTTGTGAAGATTTATTGCATACTTTATGGAGAAATGTCACGGATCAGGTAAGGATTACCATACAGTGTTGTTGGTCGGAGCTCAACAACGAGGTAATGGATATGAGATAGAAAGACAAAGCTGATAACAACGTTACCTATATTCTAATGGATACATAATGTCCAGTTACCACTGGCTCAGTGTGACGTAATCTGACTGGAATTGGATTCTTTGCAAAATAAAATAACTTCATTAGAATAGATTAGGTACATGAGTGGATAATATGCTGAAACTGAAATGTGCATGAAAGCACCACTCTACATGTGTGTATACATCCATGAACGTGAGCAGGTGTCCATGTGTGTGTAGCTAATCATGACATGTTCAAAATAAAATCGTTTCTGAAATTATTAAAATTAAGCTTTTATTAATACACTAGTATACATATTGATAAATACATATAAACATATATGTGCAAACATAAAACGTATTTATGTACAAGTAATGCACACACACACACACACACACACAGTGTCAGCTTATTCCCTCAAGATAAAAGCCATCCTGTAACAGTAAAGACTGGTTATTGAACATCGGCTCGTTGACAGTTAAACTGTTAACAAATTAGAATGTGGGCAAACAAGAAAGCTTTCCCCAGTTAGTTGATGAGCAAACAAGCAGCAAGGCGGTGCTGCCAATCCCAGAAGATCCCCAGGGAGCACACAGTTAGAACCTCTGTAATGACTGACAGCAATCTGTTATAGTTGGAGAACGGCCCAGTCTCCGAGTAAGCTGACAGTAGGCAATATTTGTTGGCCCGAGGTTAGACCATGTGGGAACAATGAGTAGAAAATCTGTAACATTAAAACTGTTTCTGTTTGTTCATTAGCCTATATATATATATATATATATATATATATATATATATATATATATATATATGGTGGATTTATGGAGGTATACGTAGTATATACACCATGTGTTTCTGTTTCGTTATAATTGTTTACTTCAGCTTCAATAAAAATAACTAAAGCTGCCAATCAATCACCTAGTCACTCAACTAGCTAGTCAATCAGTCACCTGATCAGTTAATCATCATGATAATCAGTAACTTGGTCAAATAGTCTGTAATTAGTTAGTTTTCCATCTGTTAGTCCATATGCCCATCCATCCATCCATCCATCCGTCCATCAATCTATTTATCCATGCTTTTATCAATTCATCCTTCTATTCAAACCTAATCCACCTCCACCCATTGAACAATGGACCAACCCCCCCCCCCTCTCTCTATCTGTCTATCTACTTGACAGACTAGAGTTTGTCCATGAGTGACAATTGGAAATGAACATCAGTCCACAGGGAAATAGTCTGTTCTGACCATGCCATTGTTAATCTGTCCAGAGTGTGTTCTTGTTTCTTGACAGTTTGTCCACCGAGAAGGATCTGATTAAATAGTCAATAACAATATGAACGTATAGTTAAAAACATGATATTTACAGCTGTACTTTATCCAACACCAGGTGGCTTGAAAAAGAAAGTGAGACAATCTGCTTTTGATTAATGCAGCAAATAGTAAACAAAACACGAACACTGCATACATAACCAGAGAGAAATACAGAAGTCCAAAAATCACCTATCTCAAATGGTTAAAAAGTCACTGCTCAAAATCACTGAAATTTCCCAACAAGTTTACCAGAAATTTTAATTATAAACGAGTGTTCTACCAACAATTGAAACTAATCACTCCAGCTGCATGCAGGTTGTATGCTTCTTAATTGGCAGTCAAATGTCTTTCGTGAAGGACTGACAATAGATGATATAAGTTAACAGAGCATCAAATCGAATGAATATTGCACAACAACAACAAAAAAAACAACCTCAACATACACAAATTATGTCAGACATCTTTTACTAATCACCAAACAATGACAGAATCATCTTCATCCTTAAAGTAGAGTACGCCCACAGCCAGTAACAGAACATACGAGTAATCTTCCCTGTTCTGCTCGGAACAGCCTTAATAAAGTCACACACAGGTCTGATACTGTAGACCAGATGGCTGAAACTATGATAACCATGATGGCTTGTGATGATTGATGACAGATAGAACATTGTGTTATATTACAGTAAAAGCGCATCCGATCTGATCCCAGCTGATGTTAGAAAACTAACGTTTGTTAGTTTTATTTGTTGTTATTGTCGTTGATTGTCAACAATGTAATCAACTCTAATACTTTAATCGAGATTCAAAAATGGCTGAAATTTTTTAACTATTTAAATTTGCAGTATTAATAATAGCCTGTAACATTAAAACATTTCTATAGAGTTATAATAAAGCTTCAATGCGCTTCTAAAATCAAACACATACATGCATGAGTTAATAATGATTCTATTTAAGTTTTGTTATGTTATGTTATAATGATTTCCTGTTAAATTTTGATTAAATTCTTATCCTTGTATTAATACATTTTGCATCACATCATCATCATCACCATCATCATCACCAGCTGTATTTTCCAAGATAAAATCTACTCTGTGGCAATGACACATCTGAGGAGTGTCAGTGAGTGAGTAAGTGAGTACAATTCTCCATTTTTATTGCGTTTCGTTGATTTCTGGTGGTCACTTTACGACAGTACAAGTTAAAAATTTACCCACAAATGAACTCCACAAAGTGATCACTTTGTAAAGAAGACTATCTATTTTACTACGGAAGAGGCAGGTGACAAAGTGTGACAGATAATTCTGTGGTCTTCATTAACGCAACACCGTAGTCAATTCTTTAGCTGTTTTAAATGTGAAGGTTAAACGAGTTCTTAACCTGACAGTATTCACCTGTTTCCAACTCGCCTTACAGAAAGAAATTGTTCCACTTGCTAACTGAACCCTATTCTGTTAAATGGCAAGAACTTTCAAATATCGGATACGTATGAGTACCAAGACAAACGTACACGAGTAAAGAAAACATAATTACCTCAGTCCATTAGTAGGAGTGCCATTAGTACTTAAGGCAGAGAGAATATCGTGACATATAATACACGGAGCTGGGATATTTTTCGGTGATGGACTTTATTTCCAGTACTCTGTAGACTTGTATTGTATTGGAAGTGACCTGACAGGGAAATCCCACAAGTCTGCTGCCGTGTAGGCAACAATCAACAATCAACTGACAGAATACTGACAACAGCAGTACTTGGTCAGTCTGATTACATCACAACAGCGACAAGGGTAGCACTTACATCATGGCTTATAGTAGTAGCCAGATTGCATTACACGATTGGAGGGTGTTCTGATGGTACAGTGGTTAGTGCATTGTCCTGCAAAGCTTTACGCTGTAGGTTTGAACCCGGCCGACATTATACCTGTATTTATTTTCCTACCAGCTGTAGTAACAACAGAAATGATTAAAGATAAATTTATCAGCTACTAGGGCTAACAATCGCTCCACCTCATCATCACCACCATCACCACCACATCACTAATTATCATCAAAATGCCACCCATAAAAGAGGCAACGTCAATAAAATTAGACACCTTCCAGTTCCATGCAAAACAGACCCAGCACTCAATTCACACACCAAGGAAGTTGGAACCCTAGCCGATAGTTAAGGTGTTAAATCCTAATCTCTTGACGGTTTTCTGTCGCCTTAAAGAGTGGCCTGATAATATGGCAGGCATATCAGGCTTCCCTCCAGTGTAAGTCGAACACAATACAGCGTTAGCGCTGAGCAAAAAGGGATCAAGTTGATGTATCAGAATCCAAATCTACGTTGTAATCAGAAATGTGCCATCATGGGGATATCTCTCTTCGAGGCAGCTTGATCACTGGGGTCGGCTAGATAATGATGTAATGGAGTAGGATTTAACAGAGTCCCGAAATCTTTGCCCAAATCACACGCCAGCAGAGAGACTATTATACGAGACACACATAGATCATCGCTATTAAATAGAAGGCTATACGTAATTCTGTTGTTGTTGTTGAATGAAGTAAACCCCCCCCTCCACTCTCTCTCTCTCTCTCTCTCTATATATATATGACATAAACCAATTTGAAAATTTAGGGATGGATACATCCGATGCAGCAGACAAGTCTTGTCCTAGACATCCTTCAGATTTCAGAACAACAACAACAAAAAATAGGCTAATCTTGATTGCGGAGGCACTGAGAGCCAGACTTTTTGGTGGAGCTGATTGTGAAGAGACTGATTATATTTTATGTGGCCATCCATCCTTAAGCCTCCACCAGACTGAAAGGTCGCTTCTAGTTCTACCTGAATTATCGAAAGCTAATCAACAACAATGTGTGAATGTCTGTGCTTCTGACGTTTGACTTGCTATGACCAAGAAATAGATACTTCTTAAACTAGTGTTACACAAAATCTATAATGAATAGTCAAGACTAGCAATGTTAAGGGAGTGACTGTATAATACATACAAAAAAAAGATCGTCATTCTAAGAGTTGGTCCAATAGTTCGATGCTATTCATTATGAACTGCTGGAATCTAATCACATGATAACTTCCAGTATTTATCATTCACTCCTCACCAAGTGAATGCCAAGCATCATCATAAAGTAAACAGAAAGTAGATGTTTTCTACCAAGACCAAATTAGACAGCATGCTGTACAGGCAATGCTACACCATTAATTAATTACTTCAATTGGAAGCTGATATCTTGCCCACTGTACACTTCAGGTGCTGCCCCTAGTGATTACTAACTTTTCCAAAGCCTTTAAAGTTCTGGATAAATTACAATGGAAGAGAGAAGGAAAAAAAGCCATTGGCAATATGTTTTTTTTAATTAAAGCTGGTAACGTTTCAAGGAAAAATAAATATCTATTGGCTGAAAATAAATATGACAAAATGAGGTTTTCGGAAGAAAACACAAACAAGAGAGAAACCAACACATTTCAATAAGGACAGGATGTGTACAGTGTGTTCAATAATACAGTGAAGATTATAGAAACTCTTATGGAGCATGAGCCATAAATAAGATTTTCGAGACTAAATAACAAGACGCTGTTTATCAAATGCCATGAAATAATGGCATCCAGTTTAGAAAATAATGAAGCCAAACAATCTCCTTATTCTACCCAGACATCACAAGATTATAGAAAAGCTTTCCTCTATAGTTAAGTTAGTCTTTAAACAATCTATCTATTATAGAATTCACACAGAAATAATCTCTCTCGCTCTCACTCTCTCTCTAATATATATATATATATATATATATATATATATATATATGCATATTTTTTTTAATTAAAGAGCTAACTGCAGAACGCTCTAGGTTTTTTCCATAAAATAAACTGTAAGAATCACTATTAAGCTGATTTTATCGACTGACATCACATACTTATTGAATACACATGTACTAACATACTGTAAACATTTAAAAACATTATATTACATTGACAAAGAATTAATTATAATGAGTGAAATTATGTGCATGAACTTTAAAACTTAGAAAAAAGTTAGAAAATGTGTGCACATAATAAACTCTTCACGATACTTGATAGGATAACGCCTCAGCTTCTGAGACTGATAGAGAATAATGGATGGAAAAATAACATCATGATGAGGCAGTGAACCGAGGCACACCGATGTGAGTAGATAATCCGCCATATCACACTGATAGGTGATTGTATACTGGCTGACAAGAGTCATAAATATGATTTATAACTGTTCATCTGGATCTCTTCATAGATTCCCGATGGATCCTGCTTAAAATATGACGTAAACTGCATACTGTGGAAGATTAGGCACTCAGTAGGTGGATACTAAGAGTATAATCATGTGTGGTGTCTATTTTAGAAGATGATCCGTTCACTTGATCCATTTATTTGAAGGTTTGATGGTCTTTATTTTAAACAGAATCATTACCTTGTCAATATTCTTACACTTTCTTTGTTCGAACAAAAGAATGTATTATGCAACTTCCTGATTTGTTTCCTCATTGCCATTTAATTTAACACCTGGTACTCATCTACAGATGTTTAGGATAAAAGAATGGCTCCAACAGTACCAATATTACTAAAACCCAATGATATAGTTTAAGAAACCCACTTTAACACTGCCCAGCCTCTCCACCCGAGTCAGGTTATTTCAAATATTTAAAATCCCATTATGAATTAATCAGATTACAAACTAATTGGGTTGAATTAAAACAATCTTCAGTTTCAGGTAACCAACTTGCAACATTCTTACTGTAATCCGTGCCATACACTTTGTAAACACATACATACGGATAGCCATTACATTTGGTGTTTATGGCTTAATTGCATACTTGTAATTATTATTATTGAGATAGTAAAGTTTAACATCAAAATTCAAAACATCATTAAATATAACAGTTTTTAACTTCATGAAGTTAATGTGATAGTAATAATAATATTAATAATTACAAAAAACTTCTATAGTGCCAATATCCTTGGAAAGAATTAAGCTCGGTGGCGCACCTAGTACAGGGGTCAGGCAAACTCATAGTCCTTGTACATTAAGGTGAATACTCAGTGGGTTTTTTTAAAACCAAATTCTGTTTTTGGCCTGGAGACATAATAATTATCATTAGTGATGTCTTCATGGTCCCACTTTTTGTGTAGAAATAATCTTTCCTATTCCTTTGATATAATGTTGCAAAAGCCTATTGCTCAGTATCCTTGGATGGCTTAACATATGACAAAGCTACAATTAACATCCGGTCATTAAAACAATATATAAACTTACTAGAGTCTGATCTCTATAAAGGATATTGGTTTTGTCTTATATAATCTGGGAGAAATTTGGTATCTTGCTAAATTAGCATTTCTATCTGTGCACCCATTACTTCTCTAGATAACTGTTATGATTATAGTTATGGAAATAAAAGCAATCAAATAATTTTGGATTATCAGTGAAATGCACACAAAAAGATCTGTTGATTGTCCAATTATTAATTTCAAAATTTCAACAGATTTTTGGTAGATAATGTAACAATGTCATTCACAATTTACAACACCACAAGGATATCAAGGTTAAGGTGGTCAAGATTTTCATACTTTGGGAAGGTTTATCATAATGTGACCAATTGTTCGAGGTTTTCAAAAGTTTTATACATCATTTTAAATTTGGGTTACTGTTAGACAAAGTTTTTTGAAAACTGAAAATCTGTCAATAAATTTCACTTGGCTTTTCCCTTTTATTTAGAGATGGCTGCTTATACCTGATGATAATTTTGATAAAAAGACTTCTTCACCAGATGGTCAGATAAGTGGGTGAGTGAGTAAGGATTAACAACACATCAACAACAAATGTGAAATAGTGTTTTCTTCTTTTAGCCACCTTTTACAACATCAACTGTTTAGCCTTAAAGGTGATGGGAAAAGAAATTTAACATTTCGTGAAGTAAATATAACATAAATATTTTATTCCCTATCAGATGCACTATCACACTCAAAATAATTCTAACCACCACCTATCATAATTCCATTAAAATTATCCCCAAATCCTTAATTTCCGAACTTTCACGAGCCATTGCTAGTGTATACTACATTCGCTAGGGGTTATTGTGTGACGTCATCTTTGCCAAACATCATGTAGCGCCACAGCTTGTTTACAAGTATTTTGACCAGTTGACAGACAAAATGTTAGATTCCCAGGAAAGGTTTGACATTATTAGGGATATCAAGTCCTACAGCTTTGAACCACTAGCGACAAAGGTCACAGACAGTATTAATTGTGAGGAATTTGAGGTGCCTCATGTGCATAAATGGACACAGAGATGCTACCTGGGCCGCCAACACATGCCCCGGTTCACAACAAGAGTTGGATTGGTGTGTATTTGTTTGTGTTGGTATAAGTTTAATTGATAAGTCAATACACTGGGTCTGAATGCGAGTATTTCCCTTCTCCTATCGTATAACTTCATTTAAAATAAAGTGGTATTTGTCTGTATGCATGGGGCTCTCTCATATGTGGCCTATACTAGTCTATACAGGGATATGCCGCCCTAAGTGGGTCTTTTAGCCTTTTTTGGGTAATTTTCAGAGGATTGTTGTTGTTTTAGGCCAGATTTTGACGGCAGTTACACGTCGGATAGAATCAGTTAATCATTAATGTTTCATATCTTTTTTTTTGCACAATTGTATGCGACACAATACACCATTTTTATGTTTAATAAAGACAATATGGAACACGTAACACAGGTTAAACAAGGACATGGTGGAGTGTTTGGGGTCTTTGTTTAGTAAGGATGATGTCGCATTCCAAAGTTTTCAGAAGATTCTTGACTAAAGTTTTGACCATGTGAGATGCTAGCAAAGCAAGTTTTAAAACTACTGTAACTTTATTTCTAGGAAAAAAATTAATATATCTCTGATTGAAATTGATTTTAATATATAACACTAACATTTTGACTAATTTGGGAAACCTTTTCCTGTGACCTTTAAGGCAAATTGTGGTCAGCAACAACAAATCACACAAACACAGGAATGAGCTGGATGTGAGCCTACAGCCTAGATGTTTATAATGCAGTGCTCTCACCACTGTGCCATCAGAATCCAAAGCACAAGAACATGGAGTGGGCCAATAATTAGTGATAGAAAATACTGTATTGTTTACAATATTTCTGTGTAATTGGGTAATTACAGTTAATAGTATGTTTCAATATGATTCAACCAAACATGGATGTAAAGGTTTTAAAACCTGGATACGGCCTGACATCAGATGCTGATCCTGTCCAGACGCTATCTTATGTTTGGTCAGTCCAACAGTCCCTAATAACGGCTGAAGTGATCAATCCCAACTTTAAGGCTGGCTACGTCAGGGTCTGCATCCTGTTCTAACAATCAGTATTTCTATTCCATTACAGTGACCTTGATAGATGACCTCTGGGAGACTTCTGTTGTCAGATGGAACACACAAAACAGGATGCCACTGAGACAGGCAGCTGCGTAGGTCAGCAGGTTCCCTTTCAAACTAAGTGATGAGTCAGTAACTGAGTAAAATGTAAGGACACATCCACACAAAGTCAGTTAGCAACATCTCCTTTTACTTGTCAGTTTATGACATAGATAAGGACACAGTAGTGAAGAGGACTAAGATAAAACGCTCACATGCAGATTTGCAGCAGAATTAAATTTCAATTATATCATGTCATAGGTTATATACTGTACTGCTGTAAATACTAATAGACAAACAATTACTTCACCTTAACAACAGGTATGAAGTTACAAACCAAAAACTGAACAATTAAATAATTTCAGTTACCTCGTATAATGGCAGCCATCACAGGAAAATGCTTTACTGTCTATCTAGTTATGTATTTGTACAGGTATTGTCATTATTAATAAATACTGAAATATGCCAAAATACATGTAACAGGTAACAGATCACATAACTTCTAATGGGTCGACTATTCTTTTTCATTTAATAGAAGAAGTTATACAATTTTTGATTCCCTGATTATCTGGCATTCTGATCAACAAACTGATGAAGAAGACACCATCCAGAGATAAATAAAGACATACAAATGGTGACTATTCTGTGAAAGAATTCAAATACCAAATCACAATCGGATCTTATCCAGAATTCTCCAGGGGTTCACTCGCTTGTAGAAAGCTTTAACAAGATGGATGTGTACGCAGAGTTCTCTGGCTAACAGAGAAACATCACAATTATAATGAAGTTTGGCAAAACTGTCATAAATTAGTGGGTGCTTTCATCTCCTCAGGAGTCCACCTCTTACGTCAGACGGTACCCAGTGATTGATGTAAACTAAACTGAATCAATAAACTCACTCTGACTGCCAAGTGATCCAGTTACAGACAGGGGGATATGTCTATACCAGAGCCAGCCTGTGGTTATCAGTTATCAATCTGTTAATTTGTTAGGAAGTTATTTGTGAAAATGT
This sequence comes from Paralvinella palmiformis, assembly GCA_025642065.1. Taxonomy (NCBI): domain Eukaryota; kingdom Metazoa; phylum Annelida; class Polychaeta; order Terebellida; family Alvinellidae; genus Paralvinella; species Paralvinella palmiformis. Next base: position 285,227 of record JAODUP010000477.1, read on the forward strand.
GTGTGCGCGCGCGCGTGTTGGGGGGGGGGATACGGGCTCAATATTTTGCAGGATAGAGACTGGATACATACTTGACCAATCAACATAATAACTATAGAACTAATCTATCCAGAGTGTCAGACATCAAACAGACAGATAATTTGTGTTACTTGTGTAAATGAGATTAGCTTAAAGTAGAAATAATACATAGAATGGTTTCAAGTGACATCAAGTACAGTGACAAGTGTCAGACTGACCAGAAACAGTCTGACATCTTTAATAATTATATTATGGCTAGAAATCGGTACAACTTGTGAAGACAAATTGCTCTATCTTTCCTTCTACACAAACACACACACACACACACACACAGAGAGAGGGAGCTAGATATTTCATAGAAACTGCTTGAAAAGAACCTTCAACAGGTAGTAACCAAACACGATGTAAACCAATATCGGGAAGAATGGTTATATATTAAACATATGACTGATACAGGATATATGTATGTCCGTATGAGCATACAATATAAGAGCAATAATCCTTAAACTCAAGTACAGGCAATTCTTCTTAATCATGTCCCAAATAATTAAAGGAACATTCTCATTCTAAAGGGCATTTAAATTAAGCCAATATGGTCGCTTACCTGAAACATTATGCTGCAGTATATCCACCTTAAAACCTAACGTAGACTCTTCTCTTTGCCAACGCATTAAAACCTCCAATTCCGTTTAGCATGCAGTCACCAGATCTGTGGCAATGTCATTGTCAAGGATCACGCTTCCAGGCAGCTTTGTGGCAATATTGCTGACTCAGCTGTGTATCACGACCCCGGGGGTTGGTTACGTATGGCAACTGTGTGTCATGTCACTCTTTAAATGAACACCTTGTATGCAAACAGCGTCATTATAAACCGTGCTACCAATTACTGGCATCCATAGTGATTGCAGTTTATTTGCAATGGAAGTAAATCAAGGAGAGAGAATCAGTCCACACTGGTCTGTCTGTGTCTATGTGTATCTCATACGGCATTCCTCTCTGTAAGATACTAACACAATTTACTGTAAGTGATCAGATATCACCATAATGTGAACCTTATCAATGACAGTCTGCCATTTAACCTCCCTGTATTTCTGTAACTGATACTATGGACTAATGTAACTTTGATGAATGTACACTGTGTGTGTGTGTTTGTGTGTGTGTGCATAGGACTGCGTGCACGTGCATCCATTAATCTAAGCATCTAATGATTTAGGCATATATCTATGCATTCATCTTTCCTTCCATACCAAACATAACTACTTATAATCCAACGACCAAACCTTCATATATAATATACAAAGTTAATTACAATTTTCCTCTTTCCTTCTAGAATCATGACCTAAATGACAACAACAACTAACTCATTGACCTAATATAGCTCAGATATTATTACATCTCAATCTCGGGAAGATCAAAGATGTTAAAAAATTGAGCGAAAATGTATATACAAAAATACAAAAGAGAGCTTACAATAGGATATAAAGAGAGATAGTTTTGTCTTTGTAAAGCCAACAGAAGCTTTTCAAGAGTCGACATCAAACCAGTTAGAGGTATGACTGGAGGAGGAGATCTTGTCTCTAATGGTAAGTATAGTATGTACCTTCATTATAATATAAGGATCTCTCATGTAAATTAGTAGTCACATCCAGCTTTAAGGAGATTACTGGGGTGTGTGTGTGGGGGGGGGGATGTCTGTTACCATATCGATACTCACTGCACAATGATACCACAACTAAAGCATCCTACAATTTATTAATAATAAATAATAACAACAGTGCACAGGACCTGGACATGTGAATATCTATATAATCTATAGCACGTAATGAAACTAATATTGATGTAACTAATTAAAAAAAAAATTATATATATATATATATTTGTGAAAAGAAAAAAACTAAATAAAGGAAATTACATTTATAAACCCCTTTGATAGAAAATATTTCAATAATTATCTATTTATGATTTGTTGATGTGTGATCATCTTTTGCAAAAGATGTATGGATTATCAGAAGAGAGATGCAAAATGATGTACAGATCTTCAGGCCAGTGTGTTAATTTCACCATAACTGAGAGATCTGAGTATCAAATAAAGTGTGTATCAGTAAATCAGTTTTTATATTTAATTAATTCACTTGGCATTTAATTAAAACAGTGGTATTTCACTTAATGCTGATCTTAAGCTATTATTTATTGTAGCTATAGTAACAAAACAATTTATTTCAATTATGATTCTCTCTCTGTATATATATATATATATATATATATATATATATATATATATATATATGTTAAGAAAATACTTATGAAAGTCCCAAGTAAGTAAAGCATAAAAAGATAGAGTATGAACAATTCTAACAAAACTGTCACTATTTATATAATTTCTGAGCATAATGTTTAGAGATTTTCAGAAATTTTAATATTTAGCTGGCACCATTCAAGTAGATTTGAGAATTTGTATGATTACACTAACATCTATTTACTTGGTTGATGTAAGTAATTCAGCCCCAAAATGAATATCCTATGTCCATTCCTTCCTCACCAAAATTATGACGTATTTCTGCCAGGGGACTCCCTCCTTCACACCATATTAACTGAGACATATAAAGCCTAAAAAGTCTGACAGCTCTGACAAAAAGAGAGGTTATTTCTTCTGCTTTTGTGAATGGGAATGAATGAACATTAGATTAAATTCTGTCTCTTAATATAGTACCTTGGAACTAATCGGCCTTAAAAGTGGCATTGTGAGTGTGAAGCAATGAGATTATTTGTACCAGCTTATCAATTGTTAACACTGATTTACTGGTAACTATTTTGACATTTTCAAATCGCAATTTCCAAAAAGAAAAGGTAACATCAAGAAAAAACGAAGTAGTAACTAGCCTAATAATTGAAATTAAGTCAAAGCAAAGACACTGGGCTGAAAAAAATATACAATCTAGAATTATTAATAATAACACCTTAATATTTTAGTTACTGAGTGTGAACTTTATGAGTTTTGCAATGTCAAAAACAGCAGACTGTAGTTATATAGTGATACATTTTCCCACTCTAAAACAGTAATTAAAAAAATCCAACAATATCAAGACTGTTAATAAATGAAATTAATCAAATGATCTTTATTCTCCAGGCCTTTCATAACCACTCTCTGCTTATTGTATTTAAACTTTTATAATCATATGAGTATTATATTATTTTATTTAAAAACAATAAAAGAGCTATATTCTTTTATCCTAAGTGCACAGAATATATTAGCTTAGTCCTTTTTACGTTTTTGGGAAAAAATTCAAATTTGGACTAACAAAACTTCCTGTAATCCTCAGCTCAAGATTGGCTAAATAAAACCTTAAGTTACAATTATTAGCACCATCAAGCTGACACATTTCGCCACCCCATATCCCATTACATATATAGTCTTAAATAACAATTAACGCCATGAACATTTTACAATGTAACTGGCACTCATAGTAGACCATTGAGAACCAGTCACTCAAACATATTTCTAAAGCATCAACAAAGCTATTAAGTGACAGTCTACACTCCTGGTCATTCGGCCCATTTAACCTACCATGTGCACAAAAGTGGCCGTAAAACATCAATCATCATCATCATCATCACACTCCTGGTCCAAAAGACTGCTGAATGTGCAATGTTTGTACAGATACCCATCACAAATTGTTACAGTGATTCATATTAAGTTTGGTGCTAATTTAAACACTTCTTTAACATGCCGCAGTAGATGAAGAGCATGTTTCTTTATGATTGCTTTGTCAATCATCTACAGGTTTGTTTTTACTCAATATTTGTTTCTTATGTCATCTTTATTACATTTATAATTATCACTGTTATATAATCATTAATTACTACTTTATTTCAATATTGTTATAATATTTACCTGTATTTATAAAATTATTTTCCCATTCACTGGAGAAACATTGCATTCAAATATTTCACATGGAAATCATGCTATCAGAACAGTCATGAGAATAATAAGGCTAATCATTCTGAAGGTTTTAGTTCCCAATTTATAAATTCAGTTCCTCATAAAAACTGAACACTACACAAAATTATGATAAGACGACATCTGCATTAAAATATCATCACTAAATGAAAAAATATAATAGTATTTAATATTAAAAATGTTCTATGGCATCTAATTGTATATTATCAGTAAAAATGCAATTATATCATTAGACCGTGTCTTCTGAGGATGCTGACTTTCACTACCAGGCTACGGTGTTGGAACCTAAATAATTCAGCATCATTGTCAATTAATGTATTTAATTTATTCAAAACAATTCCTATCAGATATCCCTTTATGGGCATCATCCAAACACCGAACAGTCATCGATGTTCATTGGGTTACAGTCGGATGTTATTTGACCCCAGGAAATCTAACAAGTTCGTTTATAAACTGATAAATAAAATATGAACACTGACATTGGGGAATCGTATCTAAGGACTCTTGTATGTGGGTGGCTCCAGTCAATTTACCTGCCGACAATAGAAGCATCAAACGTTGACTAATATAGTAAGCTAAATACTGACAATACACACTTAATTGCCTTCTATAATCAGACAATAAGCAATAACTGAATTGAATGATAGATAATGTATTAATTGTATTAAGAAATTGACATCTAGAGTTTAATCAGAGAGTACTGGATGTCTGAAGATGATGACGACGACATGGGTGAAGCCACAAATGATAAGGGCGAGACTGAGGATGGGTTAGAGTTTGAAATATTTACTGTTGTTGACGTCATTAATAACATTAGATCCTTAGAGACATTCTGAATGTTCTTTCGGGATAGCCAGGGATGACTTCCCTTTGATCCAGTCTTAGTCCTACTTTACTGGTGCTGTGGGAACAATCACTTCAGAAGATATTAATGCCCGACCGTTGACATGCCACACAAGATTAGTTAACAATTGTGGTACTGTTTGTATCAAAGATGGCCGAGACATGTCAACACCAAAACCTGCTTGACTAGTAACACTGTTATGCTGATGACACCTATATTTATCCTATTTTATATATAATGCAATCTGAAACAGGGAAACTAGCTCAGAGTGAGTGAGTTGTTTAGCCTCGATGCTTGTCATATCTGGGACATACGGCCAAGAGGCATCTTACCAAGGGAAACATCCCACAAACACAGGTAACAGTTGGAATCGAACCCACAATCTGGTGGTTCACAGCACAGTACTCTTACCACTCCATTACCAGAATGTTGTGAAACGTCTGAGGTACTGGATGACTATTTGACTGACATCAAGTTAAAGCGCCTGTTTGAATAATAAACCAAAATCCGTCATCTTTAGGTAAAAACACTAGACTATTAGTTAATTGAGGGAAATGAGAAAACTGTCTAACTCAGGTGAAGAATTTGGAGTTTTATTAATATACCTTCCAGCATGGTATCATAAGTAAATGCAAATAAAAGTTGCCTACAAAACACCGACACAAACATAAATAGTGACATCGTGCCTAGACGTTGTGGCAGTAATTTTGTGTATGCTCTGTTGGATACCAAGGATGAATTATTGAAAAATACTGCAAATATCCACAGCGCAGGTGATGCTCTCAGTATGAATGATTGATTATCCTCATCACGAGTCACACCAGAGATATACAGAAAAGGTATGGCGAAGATTGAGAAATTCCACAGCCCAGATAATGACCTCGGGGTTAGTGATTGTTTAGCCCAGGCAGCCAGGTCCCACCTGAGACATATGGCAAAGGTAAAGATGCAGATTCAAACTCTCATCTAGAACAACCTAAATGATTAACTCAAAACAATAATTATTACAACAGGTTCTCCATTAGACACAGCTGTAGCAACTATTAGCTTCGGCTAACCATCATGAGTATTGATTATTAGTATCTTCAAGAATTTATTTTAATGTATTTATAATGAGAGATAAACTTGTTATAGCCATAATGCAATATTTATTATGCTTTTCAGCCATCATACACATTAAGCAACATTTATAATATGACTATTATTATTTTTTGAACCAGGATACTGTATATTACAGTTGTCTGAGAACATAGCTCTCAGTGGCTGACACACTAGAACAACAGCCCTATCTGGATCCATCAAATGGTATCATAACAACCTACATTAGGACCATTGTAGCTCCACCAAGACTGGTACCAGTCTGCGATTGCAGGCTCAGCTGATATCACCTTAGCATTAACCTTCACGATAAAATGAGTGCGACTTAATGCTTAAACAAAGGAACTGTCCATCAGAGCCCATTAATGTATAAACTATAGGTACTGAGTGACATTGAGTGGACAGTTCCTTCAATGCGCTAATCACATTACGGTGTAGCACCTTTGGCATTGTACTGCATCACTCTATCGGACTCCGCCAGCGGCACAATTACAACAAACTAAATACCATTCAGCTCAAGGCTCGGAAATCTGAGATAGAAAACATTGATGTCTACAAAGTGTGGTGTTTTGTGATGATGATAATGATGATAATAATCATCATCAACATCGATTCACTATATTTTAGAGTACTATCATTATATAGCATATTGTTATTTCACTGTAGTTTAAGTATTTAAATAACATTAAAAAGTATTAAACCTTTAAAAGCTGGACTTAAGCTAATAATGTGACGCTGAAATGTATTTATATCTGAGCTAATAAATAAAACTTAAAGAGAAAAGAATATGCTGCTTAATTAGCTTTATAAGATGATCAATCCTTTCACACACACAAACACACACACACACACACACACATTTACTATTCTTATAGTGTACTTTGGGAAGTGTACATGAAGATTATGCTGATATTAGAAATATGTAGAAACACACATTCAAGTTTAACGCCTGATATAATTTTCCATAAACAAATAAGATTTGATAAGGGTGTCATTGAGTAAGAAATACATCTTCACCTGTTGTGAAATGGAATGCAAGTTCCTATAATCAAACAAAATTAAAAACCATATTAATATATTATCCCTGGGAACATACACTGTTTAATCTAAAATTCAGGACCTTTTATCTTCAGAAAGTGTGGAGACAAAATCCACTACCTCAGAATCGACACCAGAAACATAAAGAATTCTAACTAACCTTGGTAGTACATATAGTTTCCAGCATATCATTCTGGATATCTTAATCCACCCCCACAGAGACAAAACATCATATTAGCATGATAAATTCACTGTATATTTCTCAACGCCATTATTATACACTATCTAAATGTCTGAGTGCCTTGTTCAGTTTTAGTGCTGGTTTCATCTAGAACATAAGACTAATGGGCATAATTACTCCCTAATAAAATAAGATGATTTATTGTGGGATGAAACATTCTATAGACACAGATAATATTCCATCTATCTTCAGGTAGTCTGTAAAACAGAGAATGAAGCACAATAAACACGATACTGACAAAGATGGAAGCCATTGATATGGATTCAGATACAGAAGAATCCAACTTAAAAGATAACCCTCATAACTATCTCAAATGTTCCCTACATTAAGGTATACTCTACTCATTATATGGGAAGGTGCGTCCATGGCCTTAGCAACTTAGTAGCACAGTTGGCCACATTTCTATATCACCTGGGTTCAAACTCTGACCAGGCTATGTCAAAAGGATGTTTCATCTTTCACTGCACCATTCCCTTTGGCGGTTGTTAGGCCAATTTAGCCTTACCATGCACAGAAAAAAAATGACAGTAAAACAACAACATTAACATTATATAGAAGAACATGAGCTGGATTAAATGGTTTAAATAGACCATTTCAAATCTATTTATGTCATCAACCGATTCATACTATCGTGTGTGTGCGTGTGCGCGCTAAGCTACATCCCAGTCATTGTGTTATATTAAGGTAACTGGGTGATTACTGGGTGATTACTTGAGTTGTATAAAACTCTAGACATCATTGGCTAAAAGACTTAATCCTTTACAACGTGTGTGTGTCAGAGAGGGACATTAAGCTTATAAACTGTTATTCTGGTCACACAATAGCTCAGGGATAGGGGAATACAACACTTTGTGACAGCAACAAATTGGTCACACACACACACAAGAGAGAGAGAGAGAGAGAGAGAGAGAGAGAGAGAGCAATATTCAATAAGAACCCTGGAAGGTAGCCGACATTACATCAACACATTTCTTTGATGCACTAACTAACACCCTGCCTGTAATGCCCACTAGCCATCTAACGACAAACAGACAACAATCATCCTCATGATACAACAAATCAACATCGTTGAGATGTGGCTGAAGATATTAGAACTCTTCCTCGGATTTACTCTAGTGCAGATACTACCACAATTGTACGGTATTTATGAATAATCCTTGATGATGGGTTCCCTTTGGAATTGACTACAGTTCACCGAGTTCAGGGGGGAAATGGGAAGGCAAACGGTAGAGCATCAGAGGACATGAAACTAGAATGTTAGTTTTATTATTGAATAAATATATTAACTTATAATTAGCAAAACCGCATCACTTTTGTCATGGGGAATGTATATATCCTTGTTTATTGATCTCTTAAATAATCAAGCTTTTATGACTTCTGCAGTCTGATTTGAAAACCTTAAACTCTAAAAGGGGATGACAGGATATCTCAGAAGTCTAACTCAGGTACTGCAGCTGGCCACAGACTTCATCATACAGTTGTATCTCTATATGAAGGATGTTTCATGGTTTAAACCATTCAGTACTCAGCCTACCTGTGTACAACTATGGCCACAAAACAACAATATTTATTTCCCAAGCAAGGTTATAAGAACCTCTACATTTACCCCCTACCTCAACCCTAATGGCACCACCAGCTTACTGGATAGCATTATTTATGACTGTTTCTAACTAATTCTGTCCCGTACATCTGGACATCAACATCACCTCTCTGGGAGGTATACTGCAATGTAATCCACAATTATCCAACTAAATGTACACACTCGGTATTTATAACTGAATCAGTCATTCGAAGAACATCAAAAGTCAGCTGAGGGTTGTAGAATTCAAACTAATGTTGTCTGAAATTCTTCTTCCCTGACTCTAACACTGAGCCACAATTTCCCCTAAAGCCTTGCTTCGGATAGGACATCGTGGCATTTGAGCCATTAGCTACCGATAGTCGAGATTAATGACACCAACAATAATGCTGGTCTCGAGCCAATCATGGCGACAGAATAATGAATCAACGTGGCACATTGCCATCGATGACAGGAAGTCACCCTCTTGGAAATATCAACAATAATGGAATAGATTATGCCTCGGCCTGCCAACCGGATGAGAATTCTATAGCTTGCCAAAAACTGGCTTCCTCAGTAACTGTGGCATTTTTATTTTATTAACTCTATTTCGGAGTGACTGTGTCTATGCGAGAACAACATTGACGGTTTGCTATAAAATTTAAGTGAGCCGTTACTCAACACCCACACAGCATCGCACACGCAGTAGGGCAAAAGGAAAATCTTGACCAGATGAACTGTTTGTGAAATAACAGAAGAGTGACATGGTATAATGTACTATGTGCTGAGAGTCGCTGGTCAAATATATAGCTAGCGCCATAATAGAGAATAACGGACATCTCACAGCATGGCATGATGATACACAGTGATGTAACAACTGATTATCAGCTGATGTTCAATATACACTGTTAATTATCATATCATTAACATCTGTTATCAGCAACTGCTACCAACAGGTGACCCTATAATGGGGGAGGAAGGAGGATTCAAAACTAAACAAAGCTGAAATCCCATGATGGCAGACGTAAATGAGGCAACCTCATAGCCAGCTGGGCGCTCACTGTAACCATGCTGCAAAAACTAAACTGTAGCAAGAACACCTCCCCCTCGCCCTGCCCCCAAACCATCACCCACTTCTAATAAATACTAAGCGCTAATCCCAGGTGTTGATAGCAATAAGGAAGCGTTAAGGTAACAAAAATAGCTTACTCCTCACAACATAAATGTCAACAGCGTAAACTTCAAAAGTGTGACTTAATATATATGTCTACTACTAATACTAAAACACGACGTTGCCGATAACAAAGATTCCGATCCTAACAGATGATGGGAATCTGAAGATGCTGCTGATAGAAAGATTACATCAACAACGCGGTGTCAGATGTATCAGTTACAGAGATACAGCGAGATGACAGGCTATAGTCATTGTTGGCAGATATCACAATAAGACGAACCGTATTGAGGACAATTGAGAGTACACCGTTAACCTGGGTTTGATACCGGAAATAAGATCTTCAAATGTAATATATTCATTCACCTGACTGCGTTGTATCCTGACGTCACTAATGATAAAAACTTGTAGAAGCCTCACTCTCACCTCAGAGAAATGTGCAGAGTTTATTTTCACCGATTGAGAGAACGATGCACAACGGCTGAAATCAGAGTGTAATATTCCACTGCACCTGTTATCATCATCCAGCAGTTATGATGTCAGGATGTAAACGCGAAGTAAATTGTCATTGCGTGTCTACAATCATGAGATTGAGCTGAGCGTAAACAAACAGCATCAACCAGCACAAGTGGACTGAGCACACAACGATGGCAAATCTGTGACTGATGCGGAAGATTAGTGGCAAGTGCCAGCCGAGAAGCCCATCGCTGTGAATGTACAGACCCGACGCTGTCCATTCACAGCACAGTCACCGGATATTGATTTCCTTGAAGCACGGCCTGTCATTGGCAGGGAATTGGCGACATCACCGCAAGATGCCATTACTATCAATTGTGTGCGACCTGGAAGTCACGGGTTTGCAACCAAGCACAGACACACACAAACATACACACTAGCAACTGTTATGAGCAGTAGTGGGCGAGGAAATGAGAGAAAATGCCTCTCCGGTGAATGAAATGGCCAACACCGAGGCAACAGGTAGATCCAGAGCTGAAGGATAAGAAGACTCCGGTGTTGACTAAACTAAATACAACCAAAACAGGATCAGATGGGCTCCTGATTATAAGAAGCCAATAAACGTGAGTTGTTCAGTGGTCTCTACGACAGAAGATCAGCTCTTCTCAGGAATCTATTTGACACCGGTACACATAGCTTAGTACTAAAATTGAGAAGGACATTTTGAAGTGAAATTATGAAATGAACAGTTATAAATGAAATAAACACTATATTTACCAATTGGCACTACACAGATCATCAGTTACTTGATAGAAAAGAACATAATATCAACCTGTTTTACTACTTCATTTTGGATTATGAAACTTTCCATTTTCATGTTCTTTATTATTGAAGGCAAAATTTTCAGAGCCCACTGAACAATCAACCGACACATAAATCTCAGGCCTTTGGATTTCTAATTTCACAGGAAACACTTTCTCAGTTCCGTGCATTGTGAACACAGGAACCCATCAGAATTCCTTGAAAACAAAACGGGGAACCCATTTAATGGAAACAGATTGAGACCATTTCCTTTTAGATGCAGAATACTTCAGTCAAATTTAATTCGAGTGGGCGATGGTACTACGATTCTGCCTTATCTGAACAAGAACTCAGGTGTTTGGTTAACACAATCATTCGAATTGTGTCTCGTGATTGCGTCAAACACACTCTCCATAGTGAGATATCAGAAACGTAATGCCATAATGCCATCAGATCATTACATACTGATGCTTCACTGGGCATGATGTCCTCTGAGCCAACCATCAACTAATGCCAGATAATATGACTCATGTTAGTATACCACTGGGTGGTCCAGCAAACAATATTATACATTCAAAACAATGTCTGGTTAATCATGTAGAAATACAGAAATAAAACATCACGACTATGGTCAGCAACATTATAACAGAAAGTTACAGCCTTTGACTGATGAACATTGGGCAGTTATAATTAACTAGTTTATCTATAATGATACATAACATAGATGTACTTTATTATATATATATATATATATATATATATATATATATATATATATATATAATCTTTATTCTAGTTTATTCAACCCCAACAACAATAATATACAGTTAGTTTATAAGCAGATTCCAGATATTGCACTCTGAAGTGCATCCATCAAACTTTAATGTTATTGCTTGAAACCCATTCATAACAAAATGGGAAGAATCACCTCTTTGGCCACATGGGTAGAGCATGAGACTATTTACCTGTGGCTATCGTCATTCTGCACAGGAGGTCGCAGGTTCCCGCCTCGGTCGTGGCACTATAGTAGGAGAGTTTTCATCCAACCAGGCAACTGGCAAGATTTTCTCCACCGAACATGCCATTTATTCTAAATTTATTTAGAATTAGTCTCCGTGTGGAAGCTGTAAATTACAGACCATTTGTGTCTCCCTCATTTGAGGTTGCCAGCCACGTTAAAAACTGCCATTTCGTCCATTATTTTTATTGCCAATGTTAATTATAATAAACCGTCATCTGTTATACTGCTGTAAAGGAAGCTGTAAAGTAATTGGATGTTGACAAAATAATCTACAAGTTAAATAAGTATTTTTACCAAAGAATTTGGTCTGAACTTCACTGATTAACATGCACCAACTTAGCACACACCAGAAATTAATAGTTTCCCCAATAGACAATTTCCTAGATGACTGCACCATCTAGCGAATGTCTGTCTGTGGGTCGTGTTTCAAGGGCTCGCTTAACCATATAAAAAAATACACACATTCTTTTAGCAATTGTGAGATCACGGAGATCCCAATATGTTTCATATATTGATAACCTGTCTATTACAGTTCCAAACTTGATAAATCGACTATCTATTCAAATAGATACAATGATTTTATTTCATAAAAATATCATTGCACAGGTCTCAGGTACACCAAAATGAGTCTAAAACGAATGAAACTATAGTTATTACATAGAGGGAATATATCTAATGGCCACTACCATATATAACAAATTATTCTGCTGAAGTCAGGCAGTCAGTAATTGTCACTTTTACATCATACATACCTGAGTAGTATTAGACAGGTAAAAATGGAAGATTATTGATTCTAACATATTAGGTAACCACTTGTTTGTATTTTTGTAATTAATTAAATACATCATAAAATGGTATGGATTTTGAAGTTGTAATTGAGTGTATTATTGAACTGGAAGTTGCTGGTCATCAGATATCCCTGTACCATCATTTATTCATAACAAAATACAAATTCTGAGACATAAAAATTAAATATAACTGGTGAAACATATGTGCATTTAATTTAGAATGGCAACAATAATTTCAATTAGAAAAACCACTGAATTATCTGGTTATACACTTCTATCTGATGTTGATAATTTAAACTGAAACCCGCCACTGTTAAAAGGTAAAACTTACAGTTATATAAATTTAGATATAGATTGGTTTATATTATGCCATAAGCAGGACATTAAAACACATCTGAGGCTTAATTTCTCCCACAACGCTGTCTTGTGTATTCATATTTATATACAATCAACCAAGGAGTACAATAAACATCCACCATAATATAACAATAGTTATCAGCAAAGCCTATTTATAATCAGTGAAATAATTAGCTGAAAGAAAGTACTGTAATCGTCCCTGTATAGCACGCATTCCTGTATAACGCGCACCCCTTGTTGACAAGAAAAATGTCCGAAAAAAAACCTAGTTTTGGTGTATAACGCGCAGGAGAAACCGGGAAAATCTGCAGCTGGACTTGCGCACCATTTTTTCCGTAAAAGTTTTTGCGGTAGTTTATTTATGTTTACACCTTGTATAATAATCCTCTGATCATTTGGTAATTACAGGTTATAAAAGATACTAATTATACACAAGGAAATTAAGTGATTTATTATAATAACCATTAACACAGTTCAATTAAATATACCGTATTATAAACAGCAATGCACATATTCTTTTATCGGCGCTAGCCTTATCACGGTGATATTTTCGTAGAACTCCGCAAAGTTCTGCATATTAATAATTCAATCCACTACACAATTTATGCCTACGGATATTTAACATAGTCAAGAACTCATGCATTGTCTGAAGTGGGTGGTATGAGAGTTAGAGGATAAACGAGGATAACATGGAATCATCTGGGGGAGAATTATAATAATAATAATGTATATTTAATAAAGCGCCCTTTACCCAGGAGCCATTCAAAGCCGCTGTACAAATAATATGTAATATAATAATACCCCAAATAATATGTCTGTAAAACCCTATACGTGGTTTAAGAGATAATTATTTATCTGTGAAGGCGATCTTGAGCAGATCACCGTGGCAGGTGTGTTCTTAGAAGAGATTTAAAATGTTCAAGAGACGACACATTTCTAATATCTGCCGACAACCTATTGCACAAAGTGGGCGGTGCAACACTAAACACACAAGAGAGTGTGGGCTAAATAATATAAGATGTGCAACATCAGGTAAAATGGAGAAGACCCCCGGGTGTGTAAACCCACAGGTTCTAAACCCCTTGTAAGAGGGGAAACAGCCATACAAATATTAGTGTTGTTGTGGTATTGCTATATTTACCGCACTGCACACTCAGCAGACAATATATATAATGACAACTCCCTAACATAACGCAGCATATAAAACAACAAAGCAGCCATTTGATATACTGATGTCATTTGGCTAATGGATTATCATTGATCATTCATCATTGATACATTTGTCGTAAAGAGCAGATAATCTTAGATCATAAGGGTTCTATCTTGATTACATATTGACAGCGTGCCATCAAACCATTTAAAGATAATGTATTGAAGGAGGCACGTATCTGCAATCACTAACTAAATTCCTATAGGATATAAGACTGCCATTCTAGCCAATAAAGATCAAACGAATATCCATAATAACAGTACCTTTTTCTTATTGGTAAGGCTATATCACATAGATTCTTACTACCATATCGCCCTGAACTCATGCTGGCACTGTTATATAGCCACGAACTCATCTGATGAACTGATACCTTTATCTAATGATGATGAACTCATCCTAGTACAGTTACCTGACGCTGGTATAGTTAAATCACCATAAACTGACGCTGGTATAGTTATATCACCATAAACTGACGCTGGTATAGTTATATCACCATAAACTGACGCTGGTATAGTTATATCACCATAAACTGATGCTGGTATAGTTATATCACCATAAACTGACGCTGGTATAGATATATCACCATAAACTGACGCTGGCATAGTTATATCACCATAAACTGACGCTGGTATAGTTATATCACCATAAACTGACGTTGGTACAGTTATATTTCCATGAACTGACGCTGGTATAGTGATATCACCATAAACTGACGCTGGTATAGTGATATCACCATGATATCATCTTTTTCTGGTATAACTATATCATCATGTGGCACAGCAGTATTACATAATGAATACTTCATCACACATAAACCACTCATGTGTACAACCAAGTTCCCCCAAGTATTATAACAAATGTATCCTGTGTAAAAAATATACATTTTGAATATGCACGCACGCGTACACACACACACAGGACCATTATAAAGGTCTGGGTCCTGAGTCTTCTATCAGCAGTTTCCTGACGTTCACACCAAATTCTACAACAGATCTACAAAAATTCATAAAACTGTCCACTCAAACACAATTACTCAACCCACATTCAGTTAATACTCCACCTCAGTTCAGTTAATGCTCCACCCCAATTCGGTTAATGCCCCACCCAGATCATTTTAAATGCTCCACCCCAGATCAGTTAATATCCCACCCTTAAGTAAGCAGATGGTCCTTTCTTAGAATCCACATCAGTACGTCTGGGTCAGCATCAGTGATAATCAGATGTAAATGAAAGCAATAGTACCAGCGTAATGCTTTTAGTTGCTGGCCTCTTCCAGCCAATGAAAGACACTGATTAATGAGGCAGCTTTATATTAGCATTTGTCAGAAACAGAGAATTGTCACTGGATCTTACGCGGATTTAATCCACTGAGTAAGATAACTGCATCGGCTGGAACTGGTAGAGAGACCCTTAAACCACCAATATGGCTAACTACCGCAGGTACACACTTATTAAGCACAGTCAGCACGAGATAAGTGGACAATTCTCAATTACGGCAAGAAATGTGGAGATAAGCCATATATGGATACAACACATACAGCCTTATATATATATATATAGACAGTCAGGCATAGAAATAGCGAGTGTTGAAAAGAGACAGCAAAATGAGAAGAAGCATCACACATAGTACAGTGCTTAGAAAACAAGCATTCAGAAAATATGTAGCCAACAAACATCTACACGAAATACGTTTCCCACAAATAGACGGATACACGATAAGACACCACAGGCAGCAGATACACTGTCAAATGTATCACCACCATCTAGATATGATGTACCAAACGCACATACGGCAGTATCCTTAAAACATACCACACATGACTACACCTCAAAGACAAATTGGTCTATTATAATACTCATCAAGGTAATCTGATACATCATAACATCCTCCCTCAAAATAAAGGTGCGTGACAACATCCGGCATCAAGATGAAATGACACACGGGTAATTCCCAGACATAAGCCAACATACAGTACAGGAAGGACCAATATAGCATAGCAGGAAAAGATCCATCTGAAATAAAAGTGGCATATGATGATAAACATAAACCAAAACTGTACACGACCACAAAACTCAAGAGAGAATGTCAACAACAGTAGAAGACATCAAGATCAAATGTCTCCCAATACCAAAATGGCACTTGACAATAGACATTAAGACGGAAAGTTACTTGACAACACACATCCAGACAAAATACCACATGACAATACCCACAACAATAACAGTGCTGAAGATGACAGCGCAAAGAACAATAGGTCTGGGAAAAGAGTGTCACAGGATGGATGGCATGAAAAGTGCTATAAAAAACAAGCTGACAAAATTCCGTTACCAACAAATACCCAACTGAACGTCCTATCAGCAGTTGAGACTTTCACTAATATTTCTATTGATAAGACTCCCAACATCTAATTTTGTACACATCAAAATATACATCTGTGCTATGTATTTAAAACTAAACTGTCAAATCATTTTAAACAGTAAGAATGTCAAGATCGATTTTAGCCAAAATCGAATACGGTTAAGTTTGAAACATTGTGATTGTCAGCATCATTAGGGTACAGCATCATTAGGGGAAAATATTAGGGTTGATAGAACATCAACTGATTATGGTGAAGCCATAATACAGATCGGAAGCAAAGGCTTTCTGGTGATACGTAAATGACTAGAATTATGGTGTACCAATAAAATTTGTATATCGCCATAACTGTGTTCATAAATAAAATTCTAAAAACAAATCTGCCCCAACTGTAAAGGAAACCATTTTGTAACCATCAACTATAATTAAATTTATTTCACTGTCATTGAAAGGTTAAATAATTCCAGTCATGTATGGTCTATTTGTATAATTAAGATATTTAACTGATCGCTGCGAATGTAATCCACGCTGCTGCCACACGCTACATCCTGTGACATTTCATCCCAGACAACAGAGAAGCACCAAAACATTAATCACCAACAGATCACAGTGTACCTGATGCAATGGAATCCTATTCATCAGGCCTGTAACGAGACGGGGAAGAAGAAATATTATTAGCAACAGCGATCAGATGGAGCCAACTAATCGCGCGTTGTTTGGTGTCACATGCTGTCATAAGTTAAAATGCCATTGCTGGTATTAGTAATTACACATGAAGCCCATGCCATCTGAGAGTTAATAAAACGAAGCTGGTGTCGCCACCGTAAAACTCGTAGACTCCGTATATCAGTGACATGAATTAAGATCAGTGTCAGGATCGTTATTATTAGTCCTACATCAGAATCCACAATGATGGAAAACTAGATAAACAAAGTTCTTAATTGATCAAGGTCAATTACATAATTTTACACAGAATCCCTAACTTAAGGGATAGTACCTTTAGCGCCCACGTATACAGCCTTTTCAATAGCGGTCCCCTTCCAATGAAGAAGGACCATTACTGCGCTAGTGTGACTACCACTACCCCACGGCCAGCCCTTCGCTACCCCCTGCATCCACATCTCCCTCCAACAAGTCGCTACAGGGGCGTTTTACAGGCCAACACAGCATCTGATGGAGCTATGTTGTCATAATTCTGAACAGAGATGGTTTGGAAAATAAAAGATTAATACAATTTCTTATTTGGCAAATAAAAGTTTTCCTTACAAAGTCACAAATAATTGAAGGAACTTCTCACAAAGATTTAACACAATTAAATCTCATAAGCCGTCTAATTGGCATAACAGGTAAAGAATGTGAAATGAGTGAGCAAGTGATTTGTTTGGCAATAGCATTAATTATATTTGGGACAAAAGGGCTAAAGGGACTTGTTTCAAGAAGAGGAAGCTTATGTTTAAATCTTATATATGCTATATTACAAAAAAGTACTTCAGGTTTCTTTGACTCATCAAGACAGAGAACAGTATATAAATATATTACAATTAATTATTCCAGCAATAAGAGTGCTTTAATTCAAATAAAGATAAAACAGCTACATATAAATTAAACTCAACAATCAAAGTCTCCTGATGAGACTATGAGAAATTTAGCATAAAAGAAACCCAAATAAAGACAAAAAATACCATGTAATTTATATGAAATGGTTTTAATACAAAAGATTGGTTTGATATGGTAATGATGACATTTACAATCCTAGTGCAACCATCTGACACAAGGTGGCAGCACTTTCTAGTCATCAGGTGATATTGGTACTAAACTGAACACAAGAGGGCAACACCTTCTATAGGACACCAAACATTTATAAGGTCAATACTTTTGTCAAATAAGAGTTCTGATGAAGCTAACAACAGCAATATATCCATTTTAATTACAACTTAAATAATGCTTCCAAAATGGCAGTTATTTTACGTGGCTTGGCTACCTCAAATGAGGGAGACACATATGGTATGTAATATACTGCTTCACCACAAAAACTAATTCTAAATTTTTTTAAATGTAAATCAGATCACACATTCAGCAGAGAAAACCTGACCAGTTGCCTGGCTGGATGAAAAACTCCTACTATGGTGCCACAGCCGGGATTTGAATCTCCGACATACCTCATATGACCAGAAGTAAGAAAATCCCACACTCTAACCAGTCAGGGTTCAAACACATTTTGACATCTCAGATTCCAGGACTTTCCAATGTCAAATTCAAGGACCGTTTCAATGAATCCACAAACTTTTAATGCGTAAAAATACACCCATATTTCAGAAGAAGTGTAATGACTGAATTCCGGTACACTTATGATTAGAAATATAGATCTATGTATCCAAATTCCAGGACTTTCAAGGACCTCTACAAAAATTCCAGGGCTTTCTAGGCCCAGAATCCAAATTTCAGGACTTTCCAGGTTTTCAAGGACCTGAGCAAACCCTCCCCATAGAGGTGGTATAAATGATTATGAAAAATTACATGTACATGAAATTTGCATCCACCCTAATACTCTGATTTGCAAACACTTAATATCTATACTGTTTCTAATTTTATCATTGAGAAAAATACTAAATGTTTAATTATGCTTGTCCTTAACATAGCTTTACTCATTCACTTAGCTCTATTAGTCCCTCCCACTAGAAATAATTATTGAATGTTTTATACATGACAAGAAAGATAATTTTGGAAATATATCAAGCATATTGCTCCAGGCATATTATGACAATGATGGATATGAAATTTATATAATAAATATTCTAATCCATAAAAAGGTAACTGATATCACTTGTGGGTGTGCATGCATATATATAACAAACATTTCTACAATTACTCGAACTGGTATTTTCCTCGTAATAAGTTCATTTTCAAGTTAAAAGCACACATAATTAAATTTTTGGTGTGCCTATGAACCCTAGTGCTGAAACAACTTCTCACAATCAAAACAAACTCTCTATGTCATATCTGATGAAGGCATAAAACAATCTTTTAGTTCATTTATATTAATAAAAACATTTATGAAATCTACTATTCTGATGAATGCCCTTAGAAATTAAAATGAATAGCTTCGGGAAGGTGTACCCTGTATGAAAACAATATATCTTCATGCTTTATGCTGTCTTTGTTAATCTGAATGTAAGTTAGAAAATTTATCATAGGAAATGTAAACACAGAGTACTCAATATTCAACAAATACTTACTCACTCTTACTATAATTGAGCTAGCCAACACTCCAATTTAAAAAAAAGATGTAAGATAGTACTGAATGCATAGCAGAGGCTAGGTTAATGACACATTTACTCATATATATATATATATATATATATATATATATATATAGATAGATAAATACACACATACACACACCAATGAATGAAATATATATTTTTGAATTACATATCAACTGTTGACATACAAAGTTAGTTTTGCATTGAAAAATGAGACAGTTTTTGGCATAACTTTTATTATACTGACAGGGATTTGTGTCACATTTAATAACGAGTGTGTATATGGATCAATATAAATGAATAAAATAAATCATCAAAAATGGACTGATTATGGCTGAATAAAAATTGCTTCATGACTATTAATGACTTTTATATCCTTGTGAGCACAGAAAAACCAATAACAGAATACCTTGTCATATACATTGTAGATGTTGCATATTGACACAGACAGGTGTTTGTCAGAAGATGACAAACACCTAATTTGTTCATAGATTTTTCACAGTGAAGTACTCTTCCTATATGTACATAAACAAACGTTGATTTTGGAACATATCAGTACCTTGATTGTAGCTTATTAATACCAGTATAATATATCCACTAACACATGTACTACTTAAAATGATCATTAGCAGTTTATGTCCACTAATGGATCAAACTTCACAATTCCTTGGAGTATCAAGTAGTAAGCTTTAAAGTAGACTTTAAAGCTTACTACTTACTACAAGTAGTAAGCTTTAAAGTCTATATCAATGGGTCATTTTCTTGCATTTAAGCTCAATTATGGTTTAAACATGTAATAGATAAACACACTAGAAAATATGAAGTAAAGAGATGTTTATATTTGTATGTAAGTGCAACTCAATAAACAAACAGCTGTTATGACAAGAGAAGTGGGCTTCCATGTATTGTGCTACTGACCAGGACATACACTATGTTATATACTTATAACCACAATAGATGTGCTGTAGTTGACCCATATACCAACAACTCGAGTATGGCAACATTCATGTAATGTTTGTGCACCATACTTCTACTTATGGTGCTGCACCCATCAACCCCCCCCCCCCAAAAAAAAGCAAATCTGAATATGTTTATTTAATTTCAAGATTATTCTTAATTCTCTGGTGCCTAGATAAATGGTGATAACATACATTGTTAGAAAAGTAACATCAGCCATATAATATAGTGTATTGGTTACTACATGATTTTACATTTAATACTTTGTGGAGCTATAACTAAAATTATGTTTCAGATAGGTAAACTGCTTGTGGCAACTGAGAATCAAAATTAAAATGGTATTTCTGAAACTTTTCTGCAATAGACCAATTCAATTACCACTGGCACCACCATGCAGCTGAATTTCACACTATGGTCATGGGTTAGAACTAATAGAAGTCTAAGATTCAGTGTGTTACATGGTGATTTACGCATATAGTGGCTGATAAATGTCTTACTGAGTAGCTGTATATAGGCTGTTTACCAACTATATTTGGATTTTATTTATAGTCCATTAAGGGTGTGGGATCTCCAGATCATAATTTTGCATTTAATCGGAATGGCATAGACTTCATTCAATAGATATATATCACTAAACTAAGTAATGTTCAGCACAACCTGCATGGCTGTCATGGTCCAGCCTGTCTAGTTAAAACTTATTTTTTGTATAATTGTTGCCATCTGACATGATGATGTGAATGGATTTAATCAATGATCACATAGATTATAATTTAATGGATGATTCCTATTACTGTGACATTGGTATTTATGCATGATATCTTGTATTAAAGTGAACTGTTTTATTTTCTGAATCAGCCATTCGTGCAATGTTTACTACATGTAAATGTCAAAGGTGCTAATACTCTAATGTAATAACATCTTTTATTTCATAATATAAGTGATACATATATGATTGGTTCCCAGGTAGAAGTAAAAATAATATTTCCAAAATATTTTTAAAATCAATTAACATTCAGCTAAAAGTTTAATTTAAATTTTTTTTATTTAATCAATTGAAACCTATGCTAAAAAATCCCCTACGAGTCAACATGAATAATGACGGCTTAGCTGTGTCATTCATCTGGAAAGATTGGTCCGCTCAGTCATGGGTTATATACTGATGAATATTGTGTTAAATCCTGTGGAAAGACACAATCATTCAGCTGAAATACTAGTCTCAGTGTAATATGAAATAATTTGCTGAAAGATTTCCAGTATTTACCATTAGTGAAAAGTTTCCATCCCCTATTAAGTGGCCGCCATAGCTGTTTCTAACCCAAGACTGCAGTTGACAATTGATGCAATGCATTTTACATGGATCGATCTATTCTTGTGCAAAAGAAATGTAAATGGCATTGTTTCCTGTGAAGCACAGATTTATTTCACACAATCTTAAAAACAAATCATATTCCATGACATCCTGCAATTATTTGCAGGCCATGAGGTATATATATATATATATTTACAACAAATTCATGGCTATGGCCAGACTTTCCAGATTCTAATTTAGGGGGAAAAAGTACAGATTTTTTATAGATTCTACAGCTTTGCATAACTTGACCATTATAGTTTAAAAGCAATGTCTATTTAGATATTTTAGTGTTGAGAATATATAAGCTTTTTAGACATGAGAGCCTCAGTTATAGTGTACCTAAGGATATTCTAGCTGTGGTTACACTAGTAAAATAAATTATATTATTAAAAGATGTTTAGAAAGTGAAAACGATATCTAGCATGTCTGGTCAATATGTCTTGGTGGGAGCTTTCTTTGCTTAACCTGAGATATTTTGAACCTCAGTAAACAAGCTATCCAGTAAGTAATCATAAGTTTGATTCTTTCCTATATTACAAATTCACTTCATAATACAATTAGTAGAGATTAACCATGACAGTTTAATTTCAAACAAATGGAAACTACCAAAACTTTTAATAACAAATAAAATAGTATAAAGTGACCAAATAATCTATTATAAAGTAGCAACAATATCAATGAGAAAATACTATTTTAGACTGTTAACAAGGCAGGATATAAATTTTGGAATATCTAAGCAGGATATATATTAATGAACATAATGTTGAAAATGTTCATATGATATGCGGTTCTCAAATATACAATAAATACACTATATCATGATGATGACACATAATTTCTATGTAGGATATAATTTATTATATTTGAAAGTTTTAAATCATGTATTTGAAAAACTTACTATGACCCAGATATGGGGTCAATTCCATTTTGTGAATTCCAAATATTTGTATATGCTTTACAAACACAAAAAAAGATGTAAGATATTTTTTATTCAAATTAATATTTTATTCAGTGATATATACGATAAATATAAATTGTATACAGATAGAAGTTGAGGATGATAATAGTGACATCTGGATGACAACACAATTGGTTATGCAATGTAATCCAAATATATCAAAGGGACTAATTGGATAAGCAGTGATTGCCAATTACTGCCTATCCAATTAGTCCCTTTAATGTACCTACTCCGATTAGTGATTGGAGTAAGTACTCAGAGTAGATACTTGGAATACCTACTCCGAGTAGTTTATATTCCAAGTAAAATTGTAATGGGAGAAATATTTCTGAATTAAAAAATTAAATGGTAAACTAATTTGTGGATGAAATTATTTTTGGTAGCAAACTTCAATTCCTATTCTAATTTAAAAAAAAAGCAATATCAATTCTACCTAGACCACCTAATAATATCAATAAAACTATTTAAGAATTATAAAAAGATGACAAGGATTGAAAGAGGTTTATGTATTGCCGTAGTTTCAGAAGAGAAACCATTAAATTCTGTGAAGTAAAACATATAACACAATTTAACAGAAGCTATGCGACTTATGGTTAGATCTAAAGCATAGAAAGCAATATTATCAGATACATGTGCTAAAACTGCATGAAAGCCAAGACCAAGTTGTATTTATTAAGTTGAGTCATGGAAAAAATCTGAACAAATGAGTATTGAAATAATAATAGTGATATAAAATGTAGGAATCTAGATCTATATAATTTTGACATAAAATTTCATCCGTCCACAGAAATTCCGGGGACTGCTGAAATTAAATCTAGTCAGGATTGCATTTCATTCAATAGATCTAACTTAGACTTACTCTTACTTAGTCTTAAACCGTGTTAGTAACTAGATTTAGACTATTCTTTTAAATTTAACGTTTTAAAGTCTTATGATTTTGGCTCTTTCACTCCACTTATCCACAAGTGTTAATATTGCTGACTGGTAGTGTAATGTTGATGAAAACTTGACTTGGATCTGGATCTACAATTTGACTGGAAACACCCCCTAACGGAGACCTGAGGCTGAGTCTCTAAATTATGACTAAAATCAGCTAAATCGTTAATTATGTCTGAATACTGGTGTTCTACGGACTTCAATTATTCTACTCATTTACCTTAATTCATTTAAAGATGATCTGTCAGGTCAAACGCAAGTTATGTGGCTGCTTTTCAGCGTTCTGTTCCAGTTGCTGTATTTTGTTTACATGACTATGTTTACGAGAAATAAAAAACGCAGTACTGTTCAACCCGCGATTGATGTAGCCAAATGTTACATATGTACTTTTCTGTTATAGTTAAAATAGCCACAAGTACATAGAAGGAGCGCTCATTCGTTTACTATTAATGTCATGATAGCCTACTAACCCACGTTGACTTGATAATACTGACACACCAGAATTGTTAGATTTATAATGTCAAATTGGGTTACGAGTACGCGACTAGTATTATGATTTTCTTAATGTTTTCAATAATATTATTATTGAGGATAAAATCTCGTGAGGGCGCCTGTGTATGAATGTATATATATATATATATATATATATATATATATATGTGTGTGTGTGTGTGTGTGTGTGCTTCAGTTGATTTTTAGAAAAAGTAAGAAAGTGTACAGTAACATTGCTGAGGCTCCTGATGAAGGATCAATGTTTGGATTAATTATGCCTGATTTATCTGCAGCCTTTAACACTGTAACATCAAGCGTTTAGAATTATTTTCCTTTGGCGTGAAGGAAAAGCCCTTAACCTGGGTAATGTTATAACCAGTGAGTGTGTCTTAGTCGCAGATAAAACACCACCCGATGTACGTCTTCATTTTAGTGTACCACAGGGATCCATTTTATGACCAAAGAATTACGATATGAATACTAAACCATTTAGTGAAAATGTTTAACGCCGAAAATTAAATGTCATTGTTATGCCGATAATACTCAAGTTTACATAATTGTAAAGCTATATGCGATAAATGTGATGATATTTCATCTTCAACTAAAGCTTGTGTTGCAGACATAAATATTTGGATGAACAGCAACATGATAAAATTGAAAAGAAGCAAGTGAATTCTACATGTAAGTCCTAGCTGTAATCATCAAATCAGAAAAGAAAAAAAAATAGGACGTATTCCCAAGTATATACAAGACTTTATTCCAAAGGCTTATAATTTATCGACTGGACTATAGCAATGTATTATTATATAGTATACAAATCCAGTTTTACATATTCAAACTACTGAGTGGAACAGCATAACTGTATCTGAGCGATCTGACACGAAAGCATATACCAGTGGGCAGTGAGATTGCTGCGATCTGAGTCTTGTTCACTGTTGACGGTACAAAACAACACGCAGCAATGTACAGAAGAGAAATCCTTCTGAGCATCAGCTCCCGGACTTTGGAATAAGTTACCTAATCATACTAAAGTTTGAGCAGGTAAATACATATTTTGTAAGATTCTTAAAATTCAATTATTTAAATTAGCCTTTTTATAATACATAAAGCTGTGTTTTTATGTATATAATGTGCTGGCGCTATACGAGCTTAGAACATGTTATAATTATTTTTCAATCCAGTTCAAGTCAGTCGATGTAATTAACTGAACTTAAACCCATCTCTCTCATAATATAAAATAACATTAACGATATTAAAGATCAATTAAGGTTGACATTATAAAACTAGATGTCAAATACATAAGAGACACAACCTAGAAATGTCAGCTAGCTAGTGTTGTAAATATGTCGTAACTGGTCCTGATCCAATGCCACAGGCAGACATAATCACTGCACAGCAGATAACCGGTTTGGAGTTGGATACAGTTTATGGTCATCAAAGATGACTGATGTAAAGGTGTCTGCAGCCCAGGAACCGCCATTAGATCAAGTACAGTATGGATGGTCACAATATATAATGGATACTTATGAAGCGCCAAAGCCAGATAACCCTCAACAGATGTAACCTAGTGCATTATGGGAAAGTCTAATTGGTTCTAACCTCCTAATGTTACGTGTGTGAAAATATGACGCCTTGTAGACAGCAGCCACACGAATCTCCATGTTATTATGTTGGTAGAGGAGTACACCAAGTTTTTGGCAGAGTCACTAGAATCACAGAGTATTTGCTAATTCGCTTTTCCTACCTTTTAGTTATAGTTTGTTTGTGACGATCCAGGACTGTATGTTACTGATGCAAATTTCTAGTCGCTCAATAAGTTCTTGCCTCTGTGACATATAACAAATACAGTTGCGTATCATCTGCGTACATATCTATCTGTATTCTATATAGTGGGGATGGGTGGGTTGGAAATGCAACGTATTGAGGCACTCGTTGGAAATGTGTGTTAATTTTTGACGACCGTATTAAATGCATTAGCCATTATGGTTCTCATGGAGTGAACAAAATATGTCGTCATTTTTTCGTTGACCGAGGGACCTTGATCTGTTGTCTGAATTCATATTGTTTAGTTTTTTTGCATAAAAACGTGCTTTGTCACGAGTGGTACCTACGATGTGAAAATGAAGAAACATTATATTGCCTTAATGCATATTTCAACTTTGTCCATATTGCTCTAAGACATTAATTGTTGGCCCTACAATTATTTATATTTTCTTTCAGAAAGTATATCATACAAGTAGGCGAATATACTAAATTATTTAGATCTGCACACCGAAATAAAAATGACCTCAAAATATCTAAGACTTTTCATTTTGTCTTTAGAATACAACGCAAAGATTATATCAATCGAGCACAGACATATTTAGTACATGATAGTTAAGGCCTTAGAGATAATAATTGTATGCATCTACACTTATCCGAGGGGTCAATACTGTTGTTTCTTTGAAATGCAAAATAAAAGGATGATATGCAGGCGTCATGTGTATTTTCGCATTTTGTATTATATTAATTTTTAACACATATATAGTGCCATGGTTTGGTTGAGGATTTTGCTTAGTCCTTATACATGAATAAATAATTAAATCGTGTTGCTGATCCGGCCCATCAAAATGTAGTATGGAAAATGATGACGTCACTTAGCGTGCGCTGCTATGCAACTTCGCTGGGGGTCTAGAAGCTATATCGGTGCCTTTCGCTATTACTACGTCCGCTGATAATATAGTACACGTATCTGCTTTAGATATACTTATAAAGATTATTTCAATTTTATAACTAACTTATAATTAGATTATACATATATTAATTGACAT
Source organism: Paralvinella palmiformis (assembly GCA_025642065.1). Classification (NCBI taxonomy): domain Eukaryota; kingdom Metazoa; phylum Annelida; class Polychaeta; order Terebellida; family Alvinellidae; genus Paralvinella; species Paralvinella palmiformis. The sequence continues at coordinate 312,909 of JAODUP010000477.1, forward strand.
CGTACTTTATAGTAAGTACGAAATATATTAATGTGATTTATGTTGTTTGACATCACCAGGTCACATATTCATACGCTCAGAATGTAAACTTGTCAAAATGGCGGAATTAGAGAGTAGTCTAACGGCTATGGACTGGCTTCCTCGATTAAATGTCGGGGGAGCACTTTCTGGTAACATTAATGGCTCTGGAGTCGGCCAGAATAACAAAGTACTTGGTGGTCATACAGCTTTGAGAAAACCGCCTAATTCCCCTTTGGATACGACGGCTACTCTGAACGATTGTGACGTCCGTACTCAGCAAAAGGATGGAAAACCACCATATAGTTATGCCAATTTGATAACATTTGCAATCAACAGCTCCAATAAAAAGAAAATGACATTGAGCGACATATATGCCTGGATATGTGAAAACTTTCCATACTATAAAGACGCAGGGAATGGGTGGAAGGTGTGTAAAATTAAATTACTTTTAGCATTAAAATGCCTCTGTCTATGACTGGCTCTGATATCTACTAGTAGTAGTAGGTCTACTAGTCTAGTAGTATTACTTGTTAGTACTAGACTCCTCTATTAGTATTACTACCACACTAGTAGTATAAATAGTATGACTATCACTATATGTGCTCATCGGTGCTGGTTATCACTGTCAGCATTACTGCAGTCTAAACAGCCTTTATGTTATTATTATTCATTTGGCCTAGCCCTAGGAGTAGGAACTGTAGCAGTCTCTCACACTTCTATTAATCATGTTATGTCTATGTAATCTATATGTAGTATATCTGCTAGTGGTCATGTGATGGGCATCATTTTTGAATACCATACTATGTGAAGGTGCTAAACATAGACACTGTGCAAGAAGTGCATGGTTAGAATGTTACAATGGATTCGACCCAGCGTACTATAGTCACATGTAGTGTCTGCATCTAGGTGGTATATAAAGAATATGCAGAGTGCATAAAATGGAGTAATGTACTGACCGGGGTTGGAAGGCTAAACTGGGTTAAACCCTGTTTTGCAACCCTGCCCATTTAATATATATATATAGAGGTCTATATATAATTTATATTTAATTTTCACAACATCATTTTACTAGATAACAGGTCTATAATATGGAAAATTTTGATATAACAGCATGATGTCTTGTTGCCATATGGTTGCTAAACGGGCAGGCATTCCTAAAACTATACTGGTTGCAAAACAGGACAGTCCCGCTTCAAAACAGTCCCAGTTGTCAATATGATGTGTAACAGTAACATCAATAAGAAATAGAGTTCACTTAGTTAGCATTGTGCAAACTTTTGATGCTACCTTTTTTTGGAGGTTGACCCCAG